>BSBK01003311.1:135000-265000 GCA_027943335.1 Chamaecyparis obtusa
TATGTTACAACTTATTTCATGTTAAAGAGTTATCATAGGAGCATTTGGTTTGGTGCTTAAAATGAGGTTAGTGGTAGATGATAAATGTTAGTTAAGCCATGTAATGTGATTATTGTTGGCATGATTTGTGTATTCTAGATTATGTTTATGATGTGTCACATAGTAGTGATGTTAGGGAACTCATAGAGGACATGGTTATGAATGAATGGTTGTCTTCCACTTATGCATTGTAATGAGTAAGTATATGATATGTTGTATTATGTTTTTTTTTTATATTGTTGTGTTATTTAAGTGGTTAGTGGTTAGTCCTAAAGGGTTCCTTAGTGGGGTGTTCCATTAAATCACATTAGATCGATAGTTCCATGTGGAAGATGATTTTAATATTTTTCGTTCGTAAATGGGTAAATGGGGATTCACATATCCAATAAAAATAAATATTTTACAGTACAATATAAAAAGGACAACTTTATACAATTTTTAATATCGAATAACGATATTTGTGTAGAATAAAGGAAAGAGCAACACCTTTTAATGATGGATCTCCCAAAGTAATAAACGCCTCTATTGTTAATGGTGGGGTAGAAAATTATTACAAAACCATATCAAAGTAAGATTGGCCAGATTAAATGGATGTTAGGCAGTAGTGTGGAACAAATGGTGGACATAAATAAATTGTGAAATTTTGATGGTTTAGATCAATTCAATTGTCTTACATTGTACGCAGATGATATGAGACATTGATTGTCCATCTTAGCTTGGTCAAGCTCAAATAAGAATGTATTCAACGTGAAAATAGTATTAATTTTTTTTAAATTAATCAAAATTTCTGAATTTTACAAAAAAAATCGTAAAAATGTAAATTGTACTATTTTATTTTTAAATTAATTTAAAAAAATTGGTCAACTATGCATCTTGATCCTTGTACAGATGTTGTTGAGGACAAGTATTTGAGCATCCTAATTTCAATCATTTCAAATTTTATGGGTCAATGTCAATTAGTTCTCAATTTTTTATAGTAGTTGCATTGACGAGTTGACAACTTAAATCTAAGGTCTCAAGTCGTTATTATAAGTTTTGATGCCTAAAATACATATAGTCATAAAAAGTATCAAAAACATAACTTTTGGAACCCCTTACTCATTGTAGTGAATTAGCACACCTTGTAATCAATTCCACTTGCATGATTAATTGAACATATTTTTCCAAATATTGAATACATGAACACTTGAACTAAGCAATATATAATATTATAAGTTTGAATGATTAATAATATTAAGTTAAGTAATATAACATGATCAATTTAAAAAATCTTATTTAACCTTATTTTAAAACCCCTAAAGATATTTACCTATAACACTAGTAATTAAAAGCATTTTACTTATTCTTATGTGTTTTTATTTGATTGATTATTCACAAGTTCTATATTATTAAACTATAATATTTTATTCCCTAAATAAAACTAATGCAAAGGTCTTTAGAAGCATTATTTCACTCCCTTTTGTTGGAAGCATCTCTTCTAGAACACTCTATCATGACGACCTTCTATAGCAATTATCACCATGGAAATAAACATAACCTTCTGCAACTTTTGTCCACCATGAAAAGGGTCATGTACACATTATCAACCTTGCAATGTGGAAGGTAAAGAATTTATTTGTGGAATTATCATCCACTTAATATTTTAGAATTCAAGGTGGAAGGTTGAGTTTGTATTTTTTTTCTTTAAATTGCAAGCACCAACATCATTGCTTATCTCCACCAATCGACTTGCAAATTTGTCTTTTGACACAACAACATCAAAAGAGTTTGGAAATTCACATAGGTAACTTTTTTGAGTAGGTAAGGTCTTTTTCAAGGGACTATGAGTCATTTGATCCATGTATTTTTTATTACTTTTTGAATGTTGTTTCTCTACATTCAAAGCATATATTTCTCATTTGGGGTTAGGGTTCATATAGTTGAACAAAGAAGTTCACATTTGGATTGGGATTTAATTTTTTTTAATCTATTCTCATTTGACTTGGCTTCAACCCCTAAGATTTTTCCAGTATCGCCTAGTAGATAATTAGAATTTAAACCTTTTTATTTTTTTCCTTATAATTATTGCTATTATACTTTATATATTTTATCTTTGGCATAAGGATTCTGAAGTTTTTTGGGGAGCAATATTCATATTTAAAGGGAAAAAAGATTTATATATTTAGTTGAACTAAAACTATGTTTTGGATTACGATAAAAGCAAATTTTGAAGGGACCTGAAACCCTTTAACAAAAGAAGAGTACAAATTTATCAATATGCTTCATCAGTCTAAACAAGGCACCATATGCTAAAAAACTAGGCTACTCTAAAGACAAACAGAGAAAAGGACAACCTAAAGCAAATAAAATAGAAAAAACTAAGAGAAAAGAGAACATACTAAGCTAACTTCTTGAGAACTTTTGAGACCTCTACCTCTAGTTGAGTCATGTATAGTGCTACATTTTTAAGGTCCTTTACATCCGGAGGGGAATTATTGACCTTTATTTTGAGATTAGCCTTGGTCATCTTGTTGGGTCTAGAAGCTTCTTGTCTTTTTTCTTTGTCAACATCCGACTCAATAATCAACCTCTCTTGGTGCACATTTCCTAGAGTATCAATATGCTTGTTCATACTTTCCATTGTGTTATTTATACTCATGTGGCTTTGGTTCATGACAGTCTGGAGAATATCCTTCACTCTTTTAACCTTCTCCTCAACCTAAGAGAATTTTTTTCTCATGCTCATTTTTAAATTTTTCTATTACTTCCAAGGTCTTACTAAGGCAATTCACAACTGATTTCTTCCCCTCTCATGTCCACAGATTCTACCCTAGGGTAATGCTCGCACTAGAAGTATCCCCAATGGATGGCCTTGTACTGTTTTACCATTATCAGAGGACCCCATAACCTCTAATTTACTTCCCAAATATTTTTTCTTAATCTGCATTTCCTTTATTTCATGGAACAACCATTTACACAAAGAGAATAAGTCAATGGCATTATCTCTCGCCATACCTAGGATATCACAATAATATTTATGATCCAGCTTGAAGTCGTGGAAATCAGCCTTGAGCTCCATGGGAGACATAGCACCATCATCACTATGTGAGGAAATACCACTTGAAATAAGGGAGGGAGCAACTTGAAGTTCCACTGCTAATTCATTATCCTTCCCTTTCTCGATCTTAATTTTTTTGCCTTTAGCAACTGCACTATCACTAGCAAGGGAAGGAAGCTTAGACTCACCTCTAACCATAAATTTACCAGTGGCAGATATGGGAGAACCAATATGCTTATCCTTCCCCTTCTCTATCCTCCCATCCCTAGTTTTGGATTTTGGAGTTCTCTTAATCTCGGTAGAGGGGAAATAATCTTCCTCTTCCAATTTCGTATCCTTGCCCTTCCCTTTACCCCGACCCTAGTTTTAGATTGATTTGTTTTCTTAATCTCAGTAGAGGGGACATAATCTTCCTCTCCCAAATTTGTATCCCATTTCTCTTCATTATCATCTTTGAACCCTCCAACACTAGTGTCATCATCCTCAAAAATTGTAAATGGGTTTGAAGGGGCAGAAAGGGCTTTATAGTGCTCATAAATCAAAGCCAACAAACCTTCATGCAAAATAGGGTTTTTAGCTAGACTCTTTTTATGTTCCTTAATACAATCTTTAAGAGAAGACCAAAAATTAAAAGGAACTAAAACCCTAACATGATGATGAAAGTGATTGAGCATAACAAAATGTTGCCTGAAGGCTCTGGTAAATCAGTCATCAAGGGTGATATAGTCCATAATTACCTTGAGGACTTGTCTCCATATCAACTTTATCTTTGATGTGTCGTAGCTACTCTTCATTCCTCGCTCCTCAATCTCCTAGCATTCATTCTTTGTCTTGGGAAATCTGTAGATTGCAAGGTTAGAGTATTTTTTGTCCCTATAAAATTTGAACTGAAACTATGTTTTTTCTAGGTTAGAAGTTGCTTTTCCCAATAAATGATTATTGATTTGATATTTTTCTAGTGAAGGGGTGGCTTTTCTCTTTATAGATAATGAAGTATTACTTTGTTTGGAATGATTATTTGTAATTTTTTAATATACTACCATGGGGCCCTAATTTGCAATATGAACAAAAGATTAAAATACTAGAGAAGACTACATGAACAACCCATGTACAAATGTAGAAAGTCATCAAGAAACACACAATATCTAAGAATTACCCAAAGTGATAGAGCAACCAAAAAAGAAACAACACCCTACACTAAAATAATAATAAAAGGGATGAAACCCCCCAATGAGTAGTACTTGTATCCATGTCCACCTTCTTATAATCAAACACCCAATTGTTCCACTCATCAACAATTACCACCACTATTTTTAGCCTAGCATCACCATCACCAACATGATTTCCAATCCACTCAAACTTGATAACATGAATGATCTCCATTCGTTTTCCAAATTCAACACTTTTCTACTAAACAAGCAAGGAAGGTTGACTCGGTAGAAACTTCCAAAGTATGTTTATTATGACTGTAATCGAGTATAATAGGATCAATAGAAACATACAATAACACTAAAATATCTCAACCACAAAGAGATTGTTAAAGCAATTAGTATTTCCAATAATCAAGAAAGGAAACAATGAAAACAATAAGTGTAATCATTCACACATAATGAAATCAATTCAATACAAATGAATATGAAAACCCAATAATCCTTCCTTATTGTTCTCCTTCTTATGTAATGTGGGCTCTCATAATTGAGCTCAATATCATGCCAACATAAGAATTCAAAGTAATTGTGGTTTTTAAAACCAGAGATTTAGCTCTCTATTTATAATAAGATTTTTAGGGGTTTCAATCAAGATTCCTTGATTGATGGGCTGATTGGTGATGTGGAAGAGTTAAATCAAAGTGATTAGGAGTTCAAATCTACTTGACTGTCTTGATTAGAGGATTGAGTTGATGAGGGGAAAGAGTTAACTCAAAATGAGTAGGAGTTCAACTCTGCTTGACTACCTTGATTGGAGGTTTGATTGAATTTGTTGAATTGTTAACTAATTGTTGAGGGAGGAATTAACAATGTGGACTGAATAGAATATTGAGTTAGGAGAGAGAATTATGGAATCAAGAGTTGTGATTGAGAAGCTAACTCAAAGTTAGTATGAGTTAGGATTTAGGTGGATAATTATGATTTAAATTAATAATAAACTATTTACTTACACATGTGGAGATATTTATAAATAAATAATTACTTATTTATTTATGAGAGAAATGATTAGTATAATTAAATAAATATAATTTATTTAATCATGAGAGGAGAAATTGATTTTATTATTACATAAATGTAATAATAATAAGGGAAGAATATTGATTAAATATGATTATTTAACTAATTATACTGAGATAGGGTGCAATTAAATAACTTTTAATTATTAATTATACTATAGATGAATAATTGATGTAATGTTGATTAGACGTTCAATAATTAAAGTAATTAATTAAAATTTATTAATTATGAAATTAAAGGTAAATGATGATTTTGATCTTAGAATATAGTAGAAAAACATAATTTATTTAAATAATAAAGATTATTAAATAAATTAAAGAGGAATGTTAGTAATGTCAATGTGTTAGAGCAATACACCAAATTTAAGTGTCTACAATGACAAACAAGAAAAATGTTTGACTACCATTGTCATATTTCAACTTTGGACCCAATAAACAATAATTGTAGAGACAATAGAAACTTATAGACTATGTTATTGTAAGATACAAGAAAAAATATCAAGTTTTGTAATTAGATCTCAACACAATGTAGTGAGAGTATATGTATATGTTCATTTGTCTTAGTTCAACTTTCACTACAACCCACTCAACCTCATCTACCCTAGAACAACTGATATTATTCAAACTATCCTTCTAATCCGAGTCCTTGGCATCCTCTTCTTCTTTGTCCTTAATCATCATGGCATTTTCAAGAAGTATAATAAACAACTCTAGCCAACTCATATTTCCTCATAATGAATGATCGTAACGAGTTTCTCATGAACTTGGTTGCAATGTGATAGTCACCACATACATTAACATTCATAATTCTAATAGATGTCCCAAAGGGTGTGTCGATGCTCAAATACAATTGAAATATTATTACTATAGTGGTGAAAATAATAAGTTTTCTTCTCACTATGTGTGTGTGTGTGTGTGTGTGTGTGTGTGTTACCCATTCCTTATGTTTCCTTTTTCAATATTATGTGGTTAGGACTTTCAACACATTGATTATTGTGATGGAATATTTATTATTAGTACATGATTATGATGATATTTGATGGATTATCTTATGACTGTTAAAAAAACACTAGATGCTAGGAGGGGGGAGAATAAGCATAAATAAAAACCCTTATAAAATCTACCATCAATGTTATCCAGCACACAACTTATTAAGTAAACAATGAATTAAAAAAATAACACAAGATTTTTATATGTGGAAATCCCAAACTAGGGAAAACCACGGTGAGCACTTACCCACAAAGATAATTCACTATTATATAGTTTGATTAAAAATATAGTAGGTGCTCGCTGCTCCAGAATTGCAAATAGAGGCTCACTACCAATTACAGATAGGATCTCACTACTCTGAACTTGCAAACAAAGGCTCACTACCAAAGTAGAAAGATATAGAATAGATCTTGTGCATCCAAGACTCAGTATCATAGGGATAAGGTTCATACAACTCTTCACAATTGATACAAAGTAATTCTCCTGATAGTCCAATTGTCTTGCACAACTCTATCAACTTCAACAACACATTGTCACTGCCTTAGCTTCTCTGCCACAATGACAAACTGGCAACCTCACAAACTAAACTCTGCTCTTCTAAAAATTTGCTTATAGATCTTCATTTTTTCGTACTCTTTTCTCATACATTTTTTAAAAGAACATATTGTAATTGCATACAAGATAATTCATTTGAATTACAACAAGGCTCACCATGCCAAAACAATTGAAGGAAAATTACAAGTCAGCCATATCAACAACAAATTACAATAAGGTTCATGTCAAAAGTATACAGACCAAAACATGGGTGACACATAACATGAACGCATCTAGATAAGAGATAAACATTAAATGCAATACCCAAACAAAAAACATGAAGCATAATCCACTCAAGGTGAGAGAGAATGATGAAAACATTATGCATAGCCCAATACCAGATCCACAATCACTGGAACAACCTCCACAATAATCTCAAATGTGTATAATTACACTACCTAAATAACCATATCACTTTCTAGCTATCTTCAGACCTTTATACACTATGGTGAGATCCAATCTCCATGTCACTTACCATTTGTCCATGTCATAAGTCACCATAACACATTATCAGACAAAAACACAAATTGATCATAACTACATTGGTAACACTACTTCTAAATCATCAAGAAACACCATAACTTAGACAAAAACCTAAATACAATACAAATCACATCTTCTCTTCTTCAACCTTGATTTCTAGAGTGGAAACCTTCAAGAAAACACAACTGGACAACTGCCAACTTCAACTATATACCTCTTTCACTGAGCCATTGACTTTTGGACCAAAAAATATAACACAAAAACTCTAACAACCATCATACCACAATTTATATGATATATACCTATCTTTACATCTACACTTCTTCAATCTTTATTTCCAAAGTGGAAACCTTCTAGAAAACACAACTGAACAACTATCAACTTCAATTGTATACCTCTATCAATGAACCACTGGCTTTCAGACCAAATAATATAACATAAAAGCACTAACAACCATCATACAAACAATCTATAGGACATATACCTATCTTCCACTACTCTATAGCACTAAATATACATATCTTCCATTATTTTATAGCAGTTGATGGGCTGAAATAATGGCTTGTTTCGTTTATGTTTCTCTTATCCTACTTCAACTGTTATAGGGTTTATGATGTTTTAAAGACTCTTACTTTAATAGTTTATGTATGTTAAAGAAGTACTTGATATACCTACAACACATGGACTAATATACCTTTGGAACGAATACTTGATGTTCTAAACCTTAGTTATCTTTATATTATTCCTTTTTGAGTAATTAAAGCATAATGGGTTTCCTGTAGCCAAGTAGTTTATTTTCCTGTAACCATGTGATATATCTATATTAATGAAATATAAGGGTTAATAAATGTATGTAAAGTGGAATAGATGTATCTCCATGTTTTGTGCTCCTAACCTTTCTCTATAGGAATAGGTCAAGAGGGAAGAACGACCAAGCATATACTTAATGAACTTCATTAACTCTTAGACCAAGTCACACAACAAGGAGAGAGATAAATAAGGACAACGTTGATGATTCAACCGCTTCACCTACTTCTTAGTTAAAGAAGTAAGTGATGTTTTAATATTAAAAAAATCTAGAGAGTGGTTGTCCTGTATTTTCTCTCATGGATAAGAAGATTGTTTCTTCCTTGTTGAGATAATTTATCTTTTCTATTTTGAATGTAATAATTGTACCCATTTATTTTGTTAGAGGTGATCAATTAGTTAGTTGTGATTTTTAGTATAAATAAGTTGTTGAAGACTCTTTGGAAGTTAGTTAGGCTAGAGGAATATTAGACAACACTAGGTTGATGTAACTATTTTCAGCAATATAGTTTTCAAGTTCTAAAGTACTATGTGTAGTCATTTTATGATATGAATAAAGAAATGATGATTGTGAATCTATAGTATGTTGAAGAACTTGGATTCACTCACCCAAGAGGGCCCACTTGGAGAGTGATCCTTTTTATTTTACTGTTTATTTATAGTTATTATAGTTATTGTTCAATTACTTGTTTACTCCTGTAGCCACATGGAAATAGTTCCTATGTTTGTTCCTGCAGCCAAAGCGGGCAGAGTAGTTTCCTGCTTGATAAAATTGAACTTAGTTAATTTTCATGATGTTTATTCTTTGGTAGATGGTAATTAGGTAGCCTTACATTTAGCATCTTCTTTCTTGCATTAGTTTTTCCCTTCCAACAATAGTTAGTATGGGTATAATGGAGACTTAGTGCATATATTATGCATAACCATTTCAAGTTTACGCCCCTGGGTTGACATATTAAATGAACCTTATCATAGGATGGATAGATACTTAGAAAAGATGACCTATTTTTGAGTTAAGTAATTAAGCTAAGTTATTTATCCATTTGGAAAGCACCACATTTTTGGTGCCATTGTCAGGGATGGTGTCAAGCTAAGAACCTATTGAAGTCATGATTCAAGATTTTAGTTCATTTTGTGCTACCCTTAGTTTATATAGTCAGTATTTTTAAAGTCTCATTTCAGCCTAAGTTAGTTTATCCGCATAATCTACATGTATAGAAGAAAAAGAGATGTCTTAGGAAGATTCCTTCTCGATGCCCCTGACAATCAGTTAAGTGAAATCTTTGTCCAAGAAGAAGAAGAAAACCCCTTTGCTGATGTTTCTCAAAACTTAACAACTTCCTCATCTTCCTTAGAAGAAGAACTTATTGGTCTAAACATATTTAAAGAGCCTATTGACCTAAATCCTTTTGTTGAAATATTGGACAACTTGCACATTCATCCTCCTGATAATCCATTCAATCAAGATCAAGTTGATAATCAACTAGCTTTAGTAGTTTATCAATTGATTATCAACTTGATCTTGATTGACTGGATTATCAGGAGGATGAATGTGCAAGTTGTCCAAGATTTCAGAAAAATGATTTAGGTCAATAGGCTCTTCAAAGATGTTTATACCAATAAGATCTTATTTTGAGGAAGATGAGGAAGTTGGTAAGTTTTGAGAAACATCAGCAAAGGGGTTTTCTTCCTCTTGTTGTTGTTGGACAAAGATTTCACTTAACTAATTGTCAGGGGCATTGGGAAGGAATATTCCTAAGGCATCTCTTCTTCTTCTATACATGCAGATTATAAAGATAAACTAACTTAGGATGAAATGAGACTACCACCAAGAATGAAAGCTCCTCCCACTTTTCCATTTCCTATTACTGATCAACATGATAATAACAACCTCAAAAAAATTCCCTCTTCAGTCCTTCCTAAGTTCTATGGCTTAGTCACAAAGGATCTTGATACCTTTCTCATTGAGTTTGACATCCTTTGTAGAAGCTATGACTACACTACTGATGTTCATAAGCTTAAATTATTTCTTGCAACTCTCAAGGAGTCACCATTGAGATGGTTCATGGGCCTAGGAAGAGACTTTGTGCATAATTGGGATGAGATGAAGACTACATTCTTGAAAAATTACAAGGAGTATTGCAAAGGAAATGATATGAGAGGGGATAACATCTTCAAGATGACACAAAAAGAGGATGATATTTTGGAGGACTACATATCTCGGTTCTTTTTTAGTCTGTAAAAGAACACTCAACATGAGCTCAATGCAGACTCTCAGAAATTGTTCTTTCTTAGAGGAATAAATGAAGGATGTACAAAAGATCTAGACTTGATGGCAGGAGAAGACACAACTCAATCAACATGGGATGACATAAAGAAGATATGTCTAAACTATTCTAGAGGTTTTTTCAAGAAAGGAAGAGGATATAGGCCTTCTATTGAAAAAATAAATGGCATTGCAGTTTCAAGAATAGAGATAACTCATCTTCTGTCACACTTCAAGTAGGATATCATCAATAACATGGCCACATAGTTGGATACTATGCAAGAAAAGAAGTGTTGGAATATTGTTTAGCATGTCAGAGTTTTGAATTTAGGTGTGTTGACATTAATGTTTTGTCATTAATGTCAACATGCTAGTTACTGTTTCAGACAGTGTGCTCAGTGTCTTCGGTATGAAGGATTTCAGTTGATCAGGTGCTATGCTGGATATCTTGAGTTGCAATCGTGAGATATTTTTCAAAAGTATCTATAGATCATCTACAAAGGTTCGTAGAAGTTGGTATAACAATTTGAATGAGGAATGATTGATTTGCTGGTTGTTGGTGTCATAATGTTCCTATGAATAGTGGATGATTATTTGGTTTGGTATGACTAGGTTTTGTGTTTCATAGGTTGCAAAGCTAGTGATTGAATGTTTCCTCATCATTGTGTTCACAACTAGTGTTGTTCATGATTTAGAGTATAGCAAGCTATCTTTTGTTATTTTAGAGTTCAGTATTTTAGTGTTCTTGTTGATAAGAGATAAAGACGAGTTTGGATTTCGTATTGGAGATGATATAAAGGTTTTGGATGGTATTCATGTTGCTTGTTGGTTTCATTATATCATGTGATTATCATGTTGGTGGTCAGAATCGATTAAGGTGATCAGATTTGTTGTTTTGGTAGTGTGTTGGTGGTTCTTTATTTGAGTTCTAGCTGACTTGATGGAGTAATGTGTTGTGATTATTGGTGATGTATTAGCGATGGTATAGCATGTTTGAGGTTGAATATTTTAGTCCTATCTAAGTCTTATCTAACTTGATTTGGATCGCATTGGTGATTGAGCATAATGTTTATAAATTTTATTATAATAGGTCTTAGCTAACCTAGTGGAGGATTATTCTTTGTAATCAGTATAAATGAGAGATCATTTTGTAATTGAGAAGCTATGACTACACTACTGATGCTCATAAGCTTAAATTATTTCCTTCAACTCTCAAGGAGTCACCATTGAGATGGTTCATGGGCCTAGGAAGAGACTTTGTGCATAATTGGGATGGGATGAAGACTGCATTCTTGAAAAATTACAAGGAGTATTGCAAAGGAAATGATATGAGAGGGGATAACATCTTCAAGATGACACAAAAAGAGGATGAGATTTTGGAGGACTACATATCTCAGTTCCTTTTTAGTCTGTAAAAGAAGCTATTACTGATCCTTTGTAGAAGCTATGACTACACTACTGATGCTCATAAGCTTAAATTATTTCATGCAACTCTCAAGGAGTCACCATTGAGATGGTCCATGGGCCTAGGAAGAGACTTTGTGCATAATTGGGATGAGATGAAGACTACATTCTTGAAAAATTACAAGGAGTATTACAAAGGAAATGATATGAGAGGGGATAATATCTTCAAGATGACATAAAAAGAGGATGATATTTTGGAGGACTATATATCTCAGTTCTTTTTTAGTCTGTAAAAGAACACTCAGCATGAGCTCAATGAAGACTCTCAGAAACTGCTCTTTCTTAGAGGAATAAATGAAGGATGTACAAAAGCTCTAGACTTGATGGCAGGAGAATACATAACTCAATCAACATGGGATGACATAAAGAAGATATGTCTAAACTATTCTAGAGGTTTTTTCAAGAAAGGAAGAGGATATAGGCCTTCTATGGGAAAAATAAATGGTATTGCAGTTTCAAGAATATAGACAACTCATCTTCTATCACACTTCAAGCAGGATATCATCAATAACATGGCCACATAGTTGGATACTATGCAAGCAAAGAAGTGTTGGAATATTGTTTAGCATGTCAAAGTTTTGAATTTAGTTGTGTTGACATTAATGTTTTGTCATTAATGTCAACATGCTAGTTATTGTTTCAGACAATGTGCTCAGTGTGTTCGGTATGAAGGATTTTAGTTGATCAGGTGCTATGTTGGATATCTTGAGTTGCAATCGTAAGATATTTTTCAAAAGTATCTATAGATCATCTACAAAGGTTTGTGGAAGTTGGTATAACAATTTGAATGAGGAATGATTGATTTGCTGGTTGTTGGTGTCACAATGTTCCTATGAATAGTGGATGATTATTTGGTTTGGTATGACTAGGTTCTGTGTTTCATAGGTTGAAAATTTGGTGATTGAATATTTCCTCATCATTGTGTTCACAACTAGTGTTGTTCATGATTTAGAGTATAACAAGCTATCTTTTGTTATGTTAGAGTTTGGTATTTTAGTGTTCTTGTTGATAAGAGATAAAGACGAGTTTAGATTTTGTATTGGAGATGATATAAAGGTTTTGGATGGTATTCATGTTGCTTGTTGGTGTCATTATATCATGTGATGATCATGTTGGTGCTCAGAATCGATTAAGGTGATCAAATTTGTTGTTTTGGTAGCGTGTTGGTGGTTCTTTATTTGAGTTCTAGTTGACTTGATGGAGTAACATGTTGTGATTATTGGTGATGTATTAGAAATGGTATAGCATGTTTGAGGTTGAATATTTGGGTCCTATATAAGTCTTATCTGACTTGATTTGGATCGCATTGGTGATTGAGCATAATGTTTATAAATTTTATTGTAATAGGTCTTAGCTGACCTAGTGGAGGATTATTCTTTGTAATCAGTATAAATGAGAGATCATTTTGTAATTGAGAGCATGTATGCAAGAAAGAGGATTGCGTATATGTGTCTTTTTTCACTTAAGGAAGAGTTTGTAGTTCATTGGATCTATTTTGGCATAGGAGATTTTATTTGTTAGTTCGGTTGTAATAGATTATATGCCCACCCTATTGTAATTGAAGATAGATCAGTGAACCTAACTGAGGGAAAAATCTAAGATTGTATTGTGAGAAGTGAGCTCTGGGTAGTGAGCCTACAAATTGGGTTGTAAGTCTATGGTTGCAAGTGCATCCTTTTTTCTCTATTTTTCTCTTAATTGGGCAATTCTTTTAGCAGAGTATACTCATCTAGTGGGTTTGACTCCCACCAAGGTTTTCCCTCAATTGGGTTTCCTCAAAAAAAAATCTTGGTGTTTTGTGTTATATGTTGTAGATCTTGCATTACTTTTTATCTTTCATATCTAAGTGGCTAGAGTGGAATTAAAGTAATTAGGTACACACAACTAATTCACCCTCCCTTAGTTGTGCTTGCCTCCTTTTGGGCCTAAAAAATGGTGTCAAAGATTAGTCCTTTTGAAGAAGCTTAACCACCCGAAGGAGATTTGTCATGGCAAGTATAAGAAAAGAGAGTCCAAAGTTTGATGGAAGAAACTACCTGATTCGGAAGGACCGGATGAATACCTACCTAATATGCATGGGAATAGAAGATGAATACTAGTAGGTGACTGAGAAGTCTTATACTATTCTGAATGACCTAACAAACGCTACTACAGATGAAAAGAATAAATTTAAGGAGAACATGTTAGCAAGGTAATCTTTGATCAATGCCTTATCTAATTTAGAATATTCACAATTTTATGGATTGAGGACAGCACACAAGGTATGGACAAAATTAGAAAGTATTTATGAAGGTGATACTTATGTTAAAAAAGCTAAGTTGCAGGGACTAAAAGCAAGATATGAAGACATGGAGTTGAGTGAAGGAGAGAATGTCTTAGTTTATTTACAGAGAGTAAATGATTTGGTCTGCGAAATCAAAATGTGTTGGTAGTACCTTAACAAACAATGAAGTCGTTGACAAGATTATGAGATCTTTGCCTGCATGTTATAGTGAGAAAGTTGTTTCTATTGAAGAATTGAGAACCATAAGACCTATTTCAAGAAGATTTGGCTGGAGGAATTTGTGCCTATGAGATGACTACACTTAGTAAGGAAATTTCAAAGGTTGAAACTGCGTTCAAATCAAGTGTGACCAAGTATGGCCAGGGAGAAAGCTCTACAAAGATGAAATTCAAACACTATTCTAAGGATTGGGAAGAAATCATGGAAGAACAAAGAAAGATTGATGAACTTGAAGCCTTGATTGCAAGAAGATTACCTAAGGGCTCCAGTAAGTATGAAGGAAGATTACCCTTGAAATGTTTCAATTGTAATAAGATTGGTCATATTGCATCTAGATGTTCAAACAAGAATTACAAGGATGTTAGAGATAAATCTAAGAAATTGTTGGAATAGAGAGATAGGGTACTGAGAGGGGAGGGGTGAATCAGTAACCTCAAAAACTTTAACTTGAAACTCAATCAACAAACAATAGTATACTAGTCTACCCAACTGAATCCATTATATGCATCATTCATTCAATTAACTTGTAAAGGTAAATGCATGAAAACAAATAACAATTTAGTCACATAACACAATAATTTTGGTTACGCAGAAACCCTTGTTAGAAGGTAAAAATTGCGGTGGGGATGACACCCACAAATTCTTCACTACTGCAGATAATAAAGTTTTGCTATTAGGGCTACAAGTTGTGATCACTTCTAGTGATCTTACCCTGTTAGGAGTAGCAATTAGATCAGCTAGATCTACCTAGTTAAAGGATTTTAACAACACTACTTGAGCATGTACTCGGTTAAGAGATTTCAAATAAAGACTGTTAGGTCTACTCCATTAAGAGATTTTTGCTAACTCTGTTACAATGATTAGAGAATAACATGATGTATCTACAAATGACAACTTAACCTTGTCTGAAATAGATCTATTAAGTACTGAATAAATATCACCTTGATATGTGAAAATCTTATCTCTGAACTGCTCGACAGTCTTGTCTGAATCTACTTAATCTGAATGTCTATGTATATTGAACTTCTCTATCTGATAACTGATGTCTTGAAGTAGGCTTCTTGCTTCAAGATCTCTTTCGCTTGTTCATACCAAACATATCATCCTTATCATGCATATGTCAAAATGACATGAATTACAAATATATAGCATACTGCTATTTCTGCTTAACAAAATTAGGTTACAATATCTTAGGAAAAACCCTAAGATCTATGGTGTACAAAAATAACCTAGATCTAGCAATTACATAGAGATCATCATCACAATTAATGATTACATCCATAATAAATGATCCTTGATCTTGGTAAAATGTTTGATGATTCTGTTGTAGCCATCTGCATAGATAGATGTGCCAAAACTGATTACTATGTCATTTTTTGGATTGCTCGGTAAACACTATCAATACTGCTTGGTAGTTATATTGGTGCTCAGTATCGATATACACTGATGCTTGGTAAAACTACTCTGTTGCTTGGTTAGAACTGTTATCTTTCTGTTCCCGGTATTGCCTTAATATATCTTGGTGTGAAGGCTTATGTAGTTAACCGACTAGCATGTATATCTTGTAGTACTTCCATTTACCGACTAGATAGCATAGGTAACTGACTAATTATCTTTGATACTAATGAAAATCCTTAATGCTCAAATAGAGATAACAATCTTCCCCTTCGACATTAGTATTAAAACCTTGAAATGTATATAGACCCGATGTCTCAAAATTTGTTCTAACTTTGCCTTATATACATAGATGCCATAACTTAACAAAATTTCAAAAATTCTCCCCCTTAGTGCATGCTCCCAGTAGTGTGTTGTATACTTATCATATATTTACATAATTTGGCATATACATTAGCTTTCCCCTTTTTGATATGAATTCCAAATACAAAAGTGTATACTTACAATTTATAAAAAATGTGTTGATGGGTTTTCTTCAAAGAATCCAAGAGGTTTTCTCATTCCTCTTCCAAGTTGGTTAGAGCAATGTGCTCAAGACCGACTTGTGCATATATGTCAAAGATGTTCTCCAACACAAAAATCTCTGGTGTTGCAACAAGTGTTTGTGCTTTGACAATGTGTTTCTCAAAAATTTTCAAATAAGGAAGCAACTCGGTTTGTAGCTCGGTGACCTGGTCACTTATACTTTCTTCCTACTTCCTCAGATCTGCTCTTAACCGCCTAAGTTCTTGAACCTTCAATATATTCTTAGCAAAAGCATCTGGCTCAGTTAAGGCTGCTTGTGCACTGGCTTGGATTTCAGTATCTAGCTATTTAATTTTCTACTGATCTTAGTAGTAAAGGTCTCCACAATGCATAACTTAATCAAAATTTGACTTATTAATAGAGTAATAGATTGAATATTGGTTATTACCTTAGATAATTTCACCTTGTTTATTGCCACTTCCTGGCTGATTTTCTTTGCAACTTTATCCTGTATCTTTGACTCTACCCTTTCTTCAATTCTTTGCTCAGCTTCAATGTTAGGGGCATTGATTTCTTCTACAAGGGTAGCAAGTTGGTCCATTATGGGTGTGTCTTCATTAATCTGTACCTCTGGTACGACCTATTGTAAGATGTCTCTTACACTTTCCAATATTTCCTTGCTCTTGCATTCCATTCTCAACTTTTCTTGTGCTGCTTTCCTTATACATAACTCCCCATATTTTCTGAGTTCTTTGGGGCTTAGGTTCCTTGGGTCACAATCAAGTATAACAATGATTTCATCTAGTGTGACCGACCCTTTTCCTTTGCTCTTCTTCTTCTTCTTCTTCTTTGGCTCTTGAGGTGAGCACTTTACAACTTGCATTATTGCTTTCTCCTCAAAAGTTTGTGTGTCTTGCCCAGTTGACACTTTTTCTTCCTTTTGTTGCTCCATGGTAACCTATGTGTTGGTTGTCTGAGTCGGAGCTTCTGATGTGGTGTCAAGTGGGGTAGCCTCGATTGCTTTGGGGCCATCTTGGCCCTTTGAATCTGTCTCTGTTGCCTCTTTTTCTTCAGGCTTATTTGTTTCTATTGGTGTTCCAATTCCTTGATCCCCTGATGTATCCATCGGTTGCTCGGGGTGTGAGCCTTCGGGTTGTTCCTTGGTTAAAATTTCAACTGCTTCCATCAAGATAGGAAGTTCACCTGGTAATGATGTGATTGCAAGATCGGTAAAATTACCTTCTTCTTGTGTTGTCCCAGCCAACAATGTTCACATCCTCATCATCATCTCGGTCATCAGGATCACCATTTGTGATGTCCTCAATGAGTACATCTAGTGCATTGTTATCTACAATTTGGATCTCAACCTGATCTAGTGCATCATGTGAAATACTTAAATCCTCAGTGGCATCTTTTGTATCAGGTACCTCGATAATTGATATATCAACCTTTTCTTGTTTCATTGCTAGGTCTACATCTTCAATATGAATGCCTTTACCTTTTGATTTCTGTTTCTTCTTAGCCAAATTGATAAAATCCATCTTTTCAGTTTGCTCTCGGGCTTCAACTATGGAGGCCAGATGAGTTGAATAGACTCATCGATGTTTGCTAGATTCTCATCTAGTATCTACAATGCCCGACTTTTTACTCTGAATCTCCTAGAGTATGTTGTCATGAAATCCTCAATCTCATTAATAAACAAATTAGGAATTGCCAGAACTAGGGATTGTTCCCTCATTTTATTCTCAGTGTCTAAGGCATAGGGCCATTTCTAATTTATCCTTTCCTCTAATGGCTTAGGTAACTGCTTGGAAAATTCAAGTGGAACTCTTTTAAATCGAATCATCATCTGAATTATTGCCTCTTCTATTTTGTTCTAATCCTTGATTGACACGTGCTCAAACCGACTGATTTTAGGATCAGTGAGTTCACCATTCTCAATGATATCCTCAACAACTTCATCAATTGTTCTATTTTTATTGCTAACCACTTTGAATTGATTATTATCATTTTCCTCATCTTCTAGGTCTTCCTTACCTCTTATTAGTTTTCTCCTTTTCCTCGATGCCTCTGCTTTAGCTTTTGTTCCTCTCTTTGTATATGTCTTTGTAGGTGATGTTGCTTTTGGTTTTGAAATCTTCACAACTCCCTTTTTCAATGGTGGTGAAGCTACAGTTTTTGACCTTGTTCATGCCCTAGATTTCACTTTTAACTGCCTCTTCTTTGGAGTTGGTGAAGGGGAAACCGGTGTAGAAACTGTTCCTTTATCAGACTTAGTTTCTTCACTATCATGGGGTTTATCGGTTAAAATTAATTGACCTTCGGTTGCAACTTCAACCGGTGAACTATCAGATGATCTAGAATCATCTCCAAACTTTTCCACTAATGTCTTCACCATCTTTCTTGACTTCTTAGTCATCTTACCGATAACCAGTCCTATTTTTATCCTTGACTTGGCCTCCTCAAATGTTCCAAATCTCTCTGCATTTTTGTCTCTCGGTGTAGCCAATAGAGCCTTAATTGATTTCGAGGCAAAATCAATGTCCATTTCATAACCCATAGAGGCTAGCCAGTTAATCCTAGGCTCCATAGCCTTTATCATTGTGTGGTCGGTGTCCATAAGAAAACAAATATCCATCTCATATTCTTCGACCAATTTACTTGGAATTTTGCTCTGAGAATTCATTCTAACTTTAAACTTCTCAAAATAATCATCAAGAACTTTGTTCAGATTGTTTCCCAAGTCACTAATCATATCAAAAATTTGCACAATGATCGGTGTGTCGGTAGACCAATCTACACTACCGACAGAAGGGAAAAATCGCTGTATATAGAAAAATATGCACACTAGAAGTGATCTGAACTTACAAGTATTTGACTTTGCCGACTGGATAGTCTTCATATTTTCTTCAATCTTCTTTAGAAGAAGCTTGGCAAGGTCAGACTGAAAACTCTTCTTTATCATTTTATATGTGATGTCGAAAGCTCCACATGGTACACTGTTAAGTTTGCTCGACTGATAGATCTTATAGCCAATGACATGTGCTGCAAACTTAACCTCTGGGTCCTCTATCATAGCAATTTTCAGTGCTTGGCCATCCCATGTTGCTCCTGTGTTCTTTTCAATGTCAACCCTTGAAGCACTGCGAAAATCCTTGGCCTTGTTAGTTGTTGGATATCCGATAACCCTATGAATCATATTCGTTGTTACTTTGACCGATTGATCCAACCAAAATATCCCATCATGATACCGACTGAGTAAAACCCTAATCCATTCATTTTTGAAGCTTTTCAAGAAATTTAGGGCATTTGTAAGACCAATCTTCTCGACCTATTTGAATTTCAATTTTAGTTTGCAAGGTTCACCACAAAGTTGCTAATAAGCTACAACAATCTTGAAATCTTCGATTTCACCTATTTTGCAGTGGATGTAAGATCTGACATCTTTGACTAACATAACCCTAGGTGGGATGCTTGAGAAAGCTCCCACTGAATCAATCTTAGATGCAACTTCTAGATGAAGTTTGTACTTGGGTTCATCACAGTTAGCTGAAACAATTAGGTTCACTTCCTCTTCTACTATCTTAGATTCATTTTCCTTGGATTCAGATGCCATTTTAAATAATTTAAGGTTTCGAAAAATACGTTGAATGTTCTTGGTAGAAGTTGTACTTACTCTGAAACAATGTATAATGCGCTCGGTTCAATTTGAATCTGACTAGAATACTTTTGAAATTTTTTTAGCTTGAATTCACTCTGTGAATATTATTGCTCTTCGAAATCACTTTGTGAAGAATGAACTAGCTCTTCCATATATTTATAGCCTTTTTTGAATTCCTTCTTAAAATAATTATCATTAATGCTTGACCTACTTCCAGTTCAGTGACAACTGTCAACTCGGTGATTACTGCAAAACATCAACAGCTCAGTTAACACACAACTTTTCGCTTGGTTGATACTGATACTCGGTTAACCTTGCTTACTAGTCATCAACAGGTAACACTCTACTTGGTCTTGCTTATATCGACTGTATGACTTTGTTAGCTCAAAATTTATAAACCATAATGCATCTTAATTCATGCAGATTTAGTATGTGCTCATCAAATATAAGGAGCTGTATGTATGATAAGATCAATTTGGAATATTAGTTCCATACATGCCTATTTCACCTTAGGTGGAGGTACTGATGTCACGCAATCCAGTGGATGAGGTTTCACCCACTGCATTGCTTGACTCTCCATTTTCATTTGATGCCTTTCTCCACATAGTGTTTCAGATTCTCATGATATCTACAATAGTGTGGCCACACTTAAATACATGTCCTTCTTATGGTGCTCGGTCTCTACAATCCTTGCTTAGGTGATTGACTTTATGACAATGTAAGCATGCCATACCAGTTCTTGTCCAACTTCAAGATTTTCCAGCCCATCTCTTCCTCATACAATTTGCTGCAATATGTCCATACCTTCCACATATTGTGCAGTTGACCCATGTGTTGTAATCCCAAGTGTAAGCATTATTTTGTCTCTTCGGTTGATAAGGTTTATTCTTTTGTTTTGGTGTCTAGACTTGCTTCATCTTCGCCTTACACTCTTGTGAAGTGTGTCCATGCTTGTTGCAAGTGTAACATAGTTTCTCCAGGGTAGGTTTGTTAGAAGTATCATTCATCTTAGCTCTACACTCATATGCTTGATGTCCAAATTTACCACAATAATAACAATAACCATTAAACTTAGGAGTGACTTTAGGTTTACCTTGAGCTTTATTCCTACAAACATTTGAGGTATGTCCTGGTTTGCCATAGTGATAGCATGTTAGCATCTTAGGTCTTTGATTTTGATTGTTGTTCACTTGTTCAGCTTGTTTGGATGATTCTCCTTGTCCGATGTAGCCTAATCTAGCTTTGCTTCCAAACCTTCTTTGATTAATAAAAAAATCATCAATCTTCTTAGAACTGTCTTCAGCCATTTTCATCATTTCATTGTGTTGTTGTTGTATTTTTACTTCATTTCTCAGTTTCTCATTCTCTTCCCTGAGTACCTTAATATCTTCAAGTTTTCTTGACAACTAACCATTTACTCGGTTGATCTCCTAGTTTACAATCATCATCTAATTGGATATTTCAAAGTGATGCACGGTAAGTCTTTGTATCTTAGTTTATTTTTCTCGAAGTTGTTCAGTCATATGTCTTCAGTCTTCAACAACTAGATTCCTTTCTTGTTCAACTTGTTTAGCATTGTTCATTACATCAATCATTCTCACCATATGTGATTCTTGACCGATCTGTAGGGCTTTCACTTGTTCAGTCAAGTGAAGATTCTTTTCAGACAAATCAGAGATTGCACTTTCAGATCCATCAGAAATACTGCCTGAACTAGATCAAATGTTATCAAATAAGTCATCAATCTCTTTTTCATGGTAACCAATCTCATTTTCCAGAATAGCCAGGTTATTTCTCTAAACCAATAATTTCTTTAATGCATCCTTAGCTTGTTTGTACTGCTCTATGAACATCTGCATCTGAATCTTCTGATTCTCTATTGTCTTATCTAACTTATATCTCTCCATGGTTAGATCTTTACTCTTCAATGGTTAAACCGTCAAATAAGAGAACTGTGCCTTGATATGAATTGTTGGAATGGAGAGATAGGGTACTGAGAGGGGAGGGGTGAATCAGTAACCTCAAAAACTTTAACTTGAAACTCAATCAACAAACAATAGTATATTAGTCTACCCAACCGAATCCATTGTATGCATCATTCATTCAATTAACTTGTAAAGGTAAATGCATGAAAACAAATAATAATTCAATCACATAACACAAGTATTTTGGTTACACAGAAACCCTTGTTAGAAGGTAAAAACTGCGATGGGGATGACACCCACAAATTCTTCACTACTGCAGATAATAAAGTTTGCCTATTAGGGCTACAAGTTGTGATCACTTTTGGTGATCTTACCCTATTAGGAGTAACAATTAGATCAACTAGATCTACCTAGTTAAAGGATTTTAACAACACTACTTGACTATGTACTTGGTTAAGAGATTACAAATAAAGACTGTCAAGTCTACTCTGTTAAGAGATTTTTGCTAACTCTATTACAATGATTAGAGAATAACATGATGTACCTGCAAATGACAACTTAACCTTGTCTGAAATAGATCTATTAAGTACTGAATAAATATCACCTTGATATGTGAAAATCTTATCTTAGAACTACTCGGTAGCCTTGTCTGATTCTGCTTAATCTAAATGTCTCTGTGTACTAAACTTCTCTGTCTGATAACTGATGTCTTGAAGTAGGCTTCTTGCTTCAAGATCTCCTTCGCTTATTCATACCAAACATATCATCCTTATCATGCATATGTCAAAATGAAATGAATTACAAATATATAGCATACTGCTATTGCCGCTTAACAAAATTAGGTTACAATATCTTAGGAAAAACCCTAAGATCTACGGTGTACAAAAATAACCTAGATCTAGCAATTACATAGAGATCATATTGCAATTAATGATTACATCCATAATAAATGATCCTCGATCTTGGTAAAATGTTTTATGATTCTCTTGTAACCATCTGCATAGATAGATGTGCCAAAAGTGATTACTATGTCATTTTCTGGATTGCTCGGTAAACACTATCAATATTGCTCGGTAGTTATACTGGTGCTCAGTATCGGTATACACTGATGCTCGGTAAAAATGCTTTGGTGCTTGGTTAGAATTGTTATCTTTCTATTCTCGGTACTGCCTTGATATATCTTGGTGTGAAGGCTTATGTAGTTAACTGACTCACATGTATAGCTTGTAGTACTTCCATTTACCGACTAGATAGCATAGGTAACCGACTAATTATCTTTGATACTAATGGCAATCCTTAATGCTCAAATAGAGATAACAGAAATATCATTTTGAGCATCATAAAAGTTTTTATGTTGCTGAAGAAGGTGCGATTGATCATGAATCTAGTGCTAGTGAGGAAGAAATTTTGTTTATTTCTATTAAAGATGATAATCCTAATGAAGAAAAATAATTGGTTTCAAGAGTTGTTAAAAGAGATGAATGGGTCATTGATAGTAGATGTTCACATCATATGACTGGTGATAAAGATAAGTTTGTGAAGCTTGAAGACTATGATGGAGGTGTTGTTAGATTCAGTAACAATGCTCCTTATCTGATTAAAGGAAAAGGATCTATTACTCTTGATGGTAAAAATAATATTGATGATGTATTGTATGTTGAAGGTCTAAGTCATAATTTGTTGAGTGTTGGAAAACTATTGGATAAAGGTTACAAATTGGAATTCATGGATGGAATGTACAAGATCATTAGAAGAACATGAAAGCTTATTGCATCAGATACACATACTATTGGTGATCTATTTTATTTGAGAACTATTAAAAATAAATGTTTGATTGCTAAGATTGATGATAGTTGGTTATGGAATATAAGACTTTTTCATGTAAACTTTGATAATATGGTGAAAATTAGCACTACTCATGCTGTGAGAGATTTACCTAAACTGATAAAGCCTAACAATATGTGCAAAGAATGTCAATCGAGAAAGCTGACTAGATCTACTTTCAGAAATAAGACATAATCTTCAAATGAAGTGTTAGATTTAGTGCATACAGATCTATGTGGTCCTACTAAGACAAGAAGTTATTTCAGTGATAGATACTTTATGCTAATTGTTGATGACTATTCAAGGATGATGTGGATTGCATTTTTGAAGGAGAAATCAGAAGCCTTTCATAAATTTTAAATATTCAAGATATTGGTGGAGACATAATCTGGAAGAAAATTGAAGTGCCCGAGATCAGACAAAGGTGGATAATTTACATCTTATAAGTTATATGTATTTTGTGAAGAACATGGGATAAGAAGACAAACTTCTACTCCGCAAACCCCATAAAAAAATGGTGTTTCTAAGAGAAGGAACATGACTATCTTAGACACAACTAGGACTATGTTGATTAAAGTAAAAGTTTCACAGATCTACTAGAGGGAAGTAGTGTGCACTGTAGTATATACTTTGAACCAACTACAGATTAAGCAAGGAACCAGTAAGACTTGTTATGAACTTTGGTATGGTCATATTCCTACAATGAAATACTTTAGAATTTTTGGAAGTAAATGCTACATTAAGAGAGATGAAGATATTGGAAAGTTTGATTCTAGAAGTGATGAATAAATATTTCTTGGTTATTCTACAAAGAGAAAGACATATAAATATTATAATTATAGACTAAAGAAGATTGTTGAAAGTGAAAATGTCAAAGTTGATGAGAATGAGTAGAGATAAAAAAGGAAGTGTAGGTATGATATGAATATAGACGGCAATTAGATTGTGGAAATGCAAAATCAAAATTAGGATGGATGGGAGGAATAGAGAGAACCCAAAGGAAATGAAGTGGATATTTACACCGAAGGGTCTTCTACACAGCCTACACCAAACTATCCAAGGTATATAAGGATTAATCATTCTGAAGATGTCATTATTGGTGATAAGAATAGAGGTGTTCAAACTAGAGGAAGAATTGCTAGAGATGAAACATGTTTGCTATGTGAATTTGAGCCCAAAGATGTTAAAGAAGCATGTATTGATGAAAGATGGATGAAATAAATGAAAGAGGAAATTGATCAGATTGAAAAAAACCAGACTTGGATTCTTGTTTCAGACCTAATGATAAAAATGTGATTGGTACTAAATGAGCGTTCAGAAACAAGCTGAATGAAGATGGTAAAGTGGTTCAAAACAAAGCAAGACTCGTATGCAAAGTATATTCACAAATGGAAGGTATTGATTTTACTAATACTTTTTCTCCTGTAGCTAGACTTGAAGCTGTTAGACTATTTCTTGCATATGCAACTTATAAAAAAAATTAAGGTCTATCAGATGGATGTTAAGTCTATACTCTTAAATGGTGAACTAGAAGAAGATGTTTATATTGAGAAGTCTAATGGTTTTACTCTAACCAAAGAAGGAAATATGGTTTGTAAATTGAAAAAAAACCTTGTATGGATTAAAGCAAGCTCCTAGAGCCTTCTATTCTAGATTGGACAAGTATTTTTCAAAGATTGGTTTCAGCAAAGGAATTGCAGATAATAACTTATATTTCAAAATAATTGATGATAATATCTTGATTACTGAAGTATTTGTTGATGATATCATATTTGGTGGAAATGATGAGTTGAGTAGAGGTTTTGTTGATGAAATGCAAAAATAATCTAAGATGTCTATGATAGGTGAAATGAAATTCTTTCTTGGATTGCAAATAACATAGCTAGATTTTTATTACTCAGTCCAAGTATGTTAGAGAACTATTGAAGATATTTCGTATGAAAGACTTAAAATCAGTAGGAACCCCTATGGTTATTGGTTGCAAGCTGACTAAGGATGATGATTCTCCTTGTGTTAATCAGACATTGTATGAATCTATGATTGGTGGACTACAATATCTAACTCACTCTAGACCAAACATATCAAATGTTGTTGGAATTGCAGCAAGATTTCAAGCTAAACCAAACAAATCCCATATGGTTGTTGTCAAAAGAATTTTTAGATATTTGAAGGTACAATTGACTATGGATATTGGTATGAAAAAGATGATGAATTTACACTATGTGCATATAGTGATGCTGATTGGGCAAGTAATATGGATGATAGAAAAAGTACTAGTGGAGGTGCATTCTTTTTCAGTAAGAAACTACTTTACTGGACTAGAAAGAAGCAAGATTGTATTTCTCAATTTACTATTGAAGCTGAGTATGTTGTTGTTGTAATTAACTGTAATCAAGCTATTTGGATGAAGACAATGCTGAAGGACATAAATATAAACATTGATGAACTTGTTATTCACTGTGATAACTCCAGTGCTATAAATATATCAAAGAATCCTATTTTGCATTCAAAGACATAGCATATTTATATTAAATATCATGTCTTGAGGGATAAAGTTAATAAAAAGGAAATGATGTTGGAATTTGTGTCTTCTAAGGAATAAATTACTAATATCTTTACAAATCCTTTGTCGAAGGATACTTTTGAGTATCTTGGGAAAAAGCTTGGGGTGATAGCCCCTCTGGATCAGAGCTAATGATGCTAAGGATGACATCAGTCTAGAGAATCTATCATAAATTTATTTGATGGATTGATGTGTTTTGGGGATTGCTCCTCATGGGGAGCAGTCTTATGGCTATTTATTGGTTTGGTATTTTTGATATCTTTGGTCCTTTTTGATTGATGTCAAAGGGGAATAAGTTGCATGTAAAACAAAAGAAAAATCAATTTGTGTTCAGAGTTTTGAAGCTGGATATTTAGAGTGATCAGGTGGATATATTGATGTCTTTGTGCATTGATCAGTTTTTCACTTCATATGTTTCCATCAATTCCAAAGGGGGAGATTGTTGGAAGATTTTTGAGCATTTCAGAGTTTTGGATTTAGGTGTGCTAACATTAATGTTTTGTCATTGATGTCAACATACTAGTTATTGTTTTAGATAGCATGTTCAATGCATTTGATATGAAGGATTTTAGTTGATCAGGTGCTACACTAAAGATCTTAAGTTGTGATTGTGAGGTATTATTCAAAGGTATTTGTAGATCATCTAAAGAGGTTCACAAAAGTTGGTATAATAGTTTGAATGAGGAATGATCGATTTGTTGGTTGTTGGTGTTAGAGTGTTCCTATGAATAGTGGATGAGTATTTGGTTTGGTATGACTAGGATTTGATGTTTCAAAGGTTACAAAGATAGTGATTGCATGTTTCCTTATCATTGTATTAACAACTAGTGTTGTTCATGATTCAGAGTACAACAAGCTATCTTTTGTTATGTCAGAGTTTGATATTTTAGTGTTCTTGTTGATCAAAGATAAAGATGAGTTTGGATTTCATATTGGAGATGATGCAAAGGTTTTGGAGGGTATTCATGTTTCTTGTAAGTGTCCTTGGATCATCTGCTGATCATTTTGGTGGTCGGCATGGATTGAGGTGATCATATTTTCTATTTTGGTAGCATCTTGACGTTTCTTCATTTGAGTTATAACCGACTTGATAGAGTAACATGTTATGATTCTTGGTGTTGCATTGGCGATGGTATAGTGTGTTCAAGGTTGAAGATTTGGGTCCTATCTAAGTCTTAGCCAACTTGATTTGGATCGCATTGGTGATTGAGCATAATGTTTATACTTTTATTGTAATATGTCTTAGCCAACCTAGCGGGGGATTATTCTTTGTAATTGGCATAAATGAGAGATCATTTTGTAATTGGGAGTATGTATATGAGAAAGAGGATTGTGTATATGTTTGTTTTTCACTTAAGGTAGAGTTTGTACTTTATTGGAACTATTTTGGCATAGGAGATGTTATTTTTTAGATCGGTTGTAATGGACTGTATCTTTACCCTGTTGTAATTAAAGATAGATCGGCAAACTCGACTAAGGGCCATATCTGAGATTGTATTGTGAGTAGTGAGCTTTGGGAAGTGAGCGTACAGATTGGGATGTAAGCCTATGGTTGAAAGTGCATCCTTTGTTCTATATTTTTCTCTTAATGGAGTAGTACTTTTAACAAAGTACACTCATCTAGTGGGTTTGACTCCCACCAGGGTTTGCCCTTAACTAGGTATCTTTGAGAACAAATATTGGTGTTCTGTGTTATATGTTGTGGATCTTGCATTACTTTTTTATCTTTCAGATCTAAGTGGCTAAAGTGGAATTAAAGTAATTAGGTACACACAACTGATTCACCACACCCCTCTCAATTATTTTTGCCTCCTTTTGGGCCTAACAAGAAGAAGCATGAGGAAGCTGAGGCTATGCTAGCAGACTTATGCCCCAACTTTAGATAAAAGACAAATGATTTTAGATGAAAAATGGTGGCCAATTTAGAGGCTAATCAAATACCTACTGAGTTCAACCAAGTATTAGGAGATGATTACCAAGTCTTTTACATTTCTCAAAAGTGACCACAGGCTCCAAGAGAAGGTATGCCACAAGATCCCATGACTTTTACTGGTCCTTTTTCAAATTTTATTAGTAATAAGTGGCAACCTTAGTTTAATCCTCATATTGGAGGTTATCAGTCCCAATCCTAGAATAATCCTCAATCTCAATAGAAAAACTACCAAAATCCCATGCCCTAATGGCAATCCCTTCAAGGGAACTAGTAAAAACCCCAAGCTAATTAGAAATAATCCAAAAATTAGTGGCAAATACCACAAGGTAATTGGAAACAACCACCTAAGTGGAGGGGTGGTCATTAATGGCCTAACCAAACATTTAGTTTCTTGCAACAACCACAACAACCAACTTTAATGCCACCAATCCCTCATCCTATAGCCAATGCACCTCTAGTGAAACCCACATAGTCTCTAGCATAACCAACACCTAATCCCAATAAAAAACCCCAGCAATAGAAAGTTTATACCTTGGATATAAATCAACAACCTACCTATACCATAAATATTAATTATATCCATCTTAGATCAAGCACCACTCTACCTACACCATATGCTCCTATTATAACAAAGGTACCTTTAGAGGGTATAGCTCAAGGAGAATATGTTTCCCCGCTTGTTCAACCAACCCCAATACAACAGAATCAACATTTTAAGTTACCTCGTAAAACTCTTCCATTTCCTCGTAGACTTGATAATGAAATAGACCAGCTACATGATGGTTCTACTTTTGATATTATTGACCAATTGAAACACAGTTGTATTAAAATATACCTATTGAAAGATATTAAAGACATTCCTATCTATGGTAAAGCAATCAGGGAGGCTTGTTTGAAAAATCTAGGAAGAAAGAAGAAAGATCCTAAAACTATCCATGTATTAGGCCAATTATCTAATTTAATGCTTGAGAAAGCCTCCATTCCTAAGTACTCTGACCCTAGCATTCTATTAGTCAACATTGTTATCAATGGGGTTGAGGTTATTAATTCCTTAGTTGACTTAGGAGCAACCATCAATGTTATGACTAAAGATGTCATGTTGCAACTAGACATCACAAGCTTAAGGGCCACTCCTACAATCCTATAGCTTACTAATAGTTACACAGTTAAAACTGATGGTATGATAGAGGACTTGATTGTCATCTTTGACTCTTGGAAATATCCTACTGATTTTGTGATCCTTCCACCCAAGGCAAAATTGGGGGGATATCCATATTGGGAAGACCTTAGCTTGCTACTACAGATGATTTTATCACATGTAGGTCAAGAAATATGACTATTTCTAATGGTCTTTCCACTAAGAAAATTTCTCTCTACTCTCTTGCACAACCTCAACTAGATGAAGAGCAAGTCTTATGGTTGGATATAGGGGAAGAAGAGGTTGAAAACTAACTCTATTAGACAACTTATGTTTATAGAAAGAGAACCATTCCTTTCCACTCAAGAAGAGGATGATATTATGTCTACCATTATTCAAAATCATTATGGAGTAACCCACCTATCCTATGAAACTAAACCATGTCGTTTAAAAACTATTATTCCATCTTGTTCTTTGCCATGCTTTCTTATAGTCACAGATTGTTTACATACTTTACTGGCACATGAAGTACACTCAGCTACTTTGAGTGAATTTTCTATGGTAGAATTGACAACCCAACTTGAACTTAACCCTAGAAAATGTTTAAACATTAACACAAGTCTAACTACCCCACAACAAGAGTCCATGCTCACTCTACTTCAAACTCATTAACAAGATTTTGCATGGGACTATAGTGATATGAAAGGATTATATCCTAAGCTATGTACTCATATGATTTATATCATTGAAGAATTTAGACTAGTAAGACAACCCCAGAGGAGGATTAATCCTTCTCTCAAAGAGATAGTAAAAGGGGAATTGCATAAGTTGTTAAATGAGGGTTTCATCTCTCCTACATTCGACAATCAATGGGTGTAACCTCTTGTCATAGTTCTTAAAAAAAGATGGAAATTGAGGGTATGTGTAGACTATAGAGAACTCAATGTTGCAACTAAAAAATATCACTTCCCTCTTCCATTCATAGATCAAGTCCTAGATAATTTGGCAGGGAAGCAATACTTCTCATTCTTGGATGGGTTCAGTGGCTATAATAAAATTAAGATTGTTCTAGATGACCAAGATAATACTACATTTACATGTCTCTAGGGAACCTTTGCCTACTCTATTTTACCCTTTGGTCTCTGTAATGCTCCAACAACATTTTAGAGGGCAGTCATTAGTATCTTTTCTTATATTTCCTTTGAGTGTATGGAGATCTACATGGATGATTTCACTGCCTATGGCTCAACCTTTGAAGAAGCACACACTAATTTGGGAAAAGTCTTATAGAGATGCCAAGATCATAATTTATCTTTAAACACTAAAAAGTGCTTCATGATGATGCAAGAAGGGGTGGTCCTGGGCCATTATATCTCTTTAGCTAGAATTCAAATAGATTCATCAAAAAATGAGGTAATCTCTAAAATTTATACCCCTACTAAGAAAAATGAAGTAAGAATTTTCTTAGGACATGTGGGCTACTATAAGATATTCATTAAAGATTTCAGTCAGATTGTAGCAACAATCTACCATTTGGAGACTGATCCTGTAGCTGAACCGTTACCCTGTGAAGCTCCCAGTGGATCCAACCACCCTAGACTCTGTTGTTCCTTTATTCTATTCAGTCTAGTAGGCCAACCAAATCTAAACAAGAGTTCAACTTCTCCCTTGTTACTACCTTTGTAAACATATCTGCTAGATTATCATATGTATGTATCTTTTCCACCTTTAAGTGCCCATCATCCAAAATTGACCAAATGAAATGGTACCGTAACTGTATCTATTTTGTCTTTGAGTGCAAAGTAGAATTCTTTACAAGATGAATGCCACTCTGGCTATCTGTATACATATAATTATCTGTTTGTGGATGTCCCAATTCTTCCATGAAGACTTGAAGCCATATCATCTCTTTGGACACCTCTATAAAAGCAACATACTTTGCCTCTGTAGTATATAAATCATTCACCTTTTGTAAATAAGAAATCCAACTCACTATTGTCCTACCAATAGTAAATACATAGCCTATAGTACTTCGCCTGCTATCTCTATCTCCTACCAAATCTGAGTCAACATAGCCTTGTACAGTAGTAGTAGATCCCCCAAATTTTAAACACTTACTGGATGTACCTCTCAAATATTTGAGAATCCATTTGACTGCATTCCAATGCTCAATCCCAGGGTGACTCATATACCTGCTAACGAATCCCACTGCATGTGCAATATCTAGCCTAGTACATACCATAGCATACATTAAGCTCCCTACAACTGACGCATAAGGTACTTTGGACATTTTAGCCTCCTCTTCTAGTGTCTTTGGACACATCACCTTAGTCAATTTCAAATGACCAGGCAAAGGTGTGCTAACAGCTTTGACATTATCCATAGAGAAACATTGCAACACCTTCTCAATATAATCAACATGAGATAAAGTCAATTTCTGATTTTTCCTATCTTTGCAAATTTTCATACCAATGATTTGTTTTGCTGCCCCCAAATCCTTCATAGCAAATGAATGTGCTAACTATTGTTTCAATCCCTTAATGTGATCCATGTTAGACCCAACTACAAGCATATCATCAACATATAAACATAAAAGTCGTTTGAAAGATATGATCAAATCTTTCAAAAAACCCTAGGGCTTTGTCTTCAACTCAACCTACACAAGCATTAGCATAAAAAATCTTCAAAAGTGTAGATCCAATAGGGATGCGGGTCCCACTGGGTGTGCCAAAAATGTATGTAATGAAAATGTAGACCTATTTGCTGCAAATAAAAAATACCAAAACACCAAACAATCACATTAGATATTAGTAAATGCAACAAAATAAGTAATTCTCACTACAACCTCAATGAGCTAAAACAAGGGCACTCAATAACCTTGTTTGATTTTCTCTTCAAGATTACTTGTGGGTATGCTCTCCCAACATGAATGAAATGAAATCTAAATGCAAAACTATAAAATGCAAGATGAGGGTTTTGGAGACAAGTATGAGAAACTTGCCCCAAATCTCACAAATGATAAAGAGTAAAATGTTGTAAGATTGATTCAAGACTATGATAATGCAAATAAGATTAAGATCTAAGATGAATGAAACAAGATTAAGAAACTAAGAACAAGATTAAATTGCAATGAAGAAAAGAACTAGAATGATTAAGAATGCTAGAAGATGCAAGAGCTAAGAGATTAAGAAGAAAAATAACTTTAGGCCTAAAATGAGGAGTGAGGCCTCCTTTTATAGAAAATGAAAAGAATTGGACGATGAAGATTAAGAGGAATTTTTCCACCATGATTCCTTTGTGGAGGCATTTTCTGTACTTATCTCTCAAAACCACAACCACGGTCTTGGTGCAAACTACCTCACATTTGGCAATCTTTCTACACACTTAGGAAATTCTGCTATGATACCACTTGACGAAGGGTACTCCCCTTGTTTAGCTAAAAACACATACCACAATAGATAAATAAACAAAAAATTGCAAAAATAGATTAATGGAAACAACAACACTTGCTTTATATTATCCTCAATGAAATGAAATTACAATATTAAGAAAAACAACATGCTACAACCACATGGGCATTTTCATTACAATAATCTACAAGATAGAGCCACAATCTACACTTTTGGAACTAAACCCTAAAATCCACCTTCAATCCTATTAAGTAGCACAACTAGTCGCCTTAGAATATTCTGGAAAGTGAAATTTCCCATTTTGGCACCCAATGGTTCAATTTCTCGCGTTAAGTGATTTTTTCCCTATTTTCCTTTTTGCATTCAAACTGGCATCCTAAAGGCACAACTTCTGAAAACTAAACTTGTGAATTGTTGAGTCAATTGGCTATTATACCCCCATTTTGGAAATGGCATGAAGAGCTCTACATCCTTGGCTTGCAAAGCACTAACTAATCAAAATTTGACCCCTTTTCAGAGCCTCTAAAGCCTTTAAAACTGAGCTCAAAGTTTTTGTACCACCCTGCCAAAATAAAAAATGCAATAACTTCAAAACCAAACTTGATCTTGCTATGAAACTTTACTAGCATGCTAATATATGGAAAACAAATCTCTAGGGAAGCAAATGGAGCAATTCATGCTCAAATGAACAACCTACTAAAAATAGTAACTCTGTCCAAAGATAACCCTTATTGAAAACTAGACAATATTTTTAGGTGATGCAAGATTGCTCTTACACCCTGGATATATCTTGCATACCATTAACTTTAGTACAGTCATTTAAATTAAAAATTTTGAAATATTTTTATTTTAAAATTTTCAAAGTTAAAGAGATTAATATTTTATGTAATTATGTACAATTAAAGTTCTATGATGCTCTTACTATTTTTTATTTTTAATTAAAAATTAAAAAAAATACATTTAAAAAAATAGATTTTAAGTTTTTAAATTGACTTATAAATCATAATTAACTTATAAATAATAATTAATTAATTATATATTTCAAATTATTTTCATAATTCTTATTTCTAAGATTTTGATAATCATTGTGTTATAACACACACACACACACATTCCACTCACTTACACAACTCTCTCTCTCTCTCTCTCTCTCTATATATATATATATATATATATATATATATTCTTTACTCCGTCTCTCCTATTTTATATCTCTAACTTCCACTCAACTGTTCTCTCTCTACCTGTCATCCCCTTGATTTCTTTCTATCTATACCTTTCTCTACCTCTATCTCCCCCCCGCCCGCCCCCCCCTCTCATGTATGTGTACCCTTGCTTGTTTATTTGTATCTTTGTTTTTTTCTCCCTCTCCCCCTCTATATCTCTATCTCTTTATCACTCTATCTCACCATCTACATCTCTCATTCTCTCCTTATCTTTTCTTCCATCTCTCTTTGTCTCTCTCTTCTGCTCTAGCATACTATCTCTAAACACATGTTTCTCTCTCTCTCTCTCTCTCTCTCTCTCTCTCTCTCTCTCTTCTTAACCTCTATATTTATATCTTTGCCTCTCTATCTCTATCTCTTCAAATTTCTTTTGTCATAGGTCTCCCTCTATTTCTATCTCATTTTCTATCCATGTCCCTCTATCCTAATATCTCTCTCTATATTCCACTTCTTATCTTTATCTAAGTTATCTTTCCCTCTCCCTTTCTTATTAACTCCCTCACTTTCCCTCATTATATATGCATCTCTTTATATCCTTCTCTCCTCTCTCTTTGTCCCTCCTCTTCTCTCCATGTCCCCATCCTTCTCCATCTCTATCTCTATCTCTATTTCCTAATCCCTCCTCACTCTCTCTAAATCTCCCCCCTATATCTCTCTCTTTTCTGCGCCTCTCTCCCTATCACTTCTTTATTAAGACTTTTTTTTTTGCAAAAATAACATCATTTTCTATAGAGACTACTAATCGACCTCATGTATTGCACAACTATATATAAAATAATAGATCAAGATTTTACCTCATTGACCTTCCACATCTTTTCAAGATACCTATTGCAGCCAAGATGCAATTGTTAGTTTTACAAATATTCACTTCTTTACTGGTTATACTTGTCATAAGCATGCATATGGGCAAGCACAAAATAATAAATAATCCTCATTTATCTCGATATGAGGCTCGAAACATATACAAATCATTTGATTGCCTCTTGCAATAGATAACGGGGCAACCAATATCACTGCTCCGTAGCCGCAATTTACCCTAGTTTGTACATCCTACGTGCTGTGCTCAGGTACCTACAGCCATGGGGATGAGGTCTGAGTGCAGCTTCATAATTTTAATCAATGAAAGAATTGACTAGGACACATGAAAGGGATAAACAGAAATAAATGATTACAAAGAAAAAATAGCATTAAACAGTTGAAAGCTGCGGGCCGCGGAACTCATTTTTGTACTGTTCATGATAAACTCTTGGATAGATGGTCTCTAAGCATTTGGGCATTTCTATCTGCAAATTGACAGTATTGTTGATTGTAGCCTTCATCGTGATGATGAGATAAAGGAACATCTGTGTGCAGCTCATCTCCCTGATCAATTATGATGTTATGCAGGATACAACACACCAGGATTATGCGAGGCAATTTATGTTTGTCTGGTCGCCACATTACCCTATCAATAATTTTCCATGTTCCTTTGAACTGTGCTAGTGCCCGTTCAGCAACCGATCTTGTGTTTTTGTGCATTACATTGAATTGCTTTTTCGTAGGAAAAAGATTTTTGCCTTGGTAAGGAGTTAGAAGCCAGGGTAATAGAGGATAAGCCTCATCACCCACTATGTATTCTCTTATTTGACTGCCATCTGGCAGATTCTTCACAGGGCCATTCAGCCTCTTACCGTTTTTGCATAACTTGAGAAATCCCGAGGTTTTCAGGATGCCATGATCATTCATGCTACCGGGCCATCCGGTTAGAATATCAAGAAACCTCAATTCTGGGTCCACAATTACCTGCATAATCATACTGTAGTTTTCCTCAGAGTCATGCCAGATATTTGAAGCTTCTCCCGATGGCAAACTCATGACAATGTGGGTAGTATCAATGGCTCCACAGCAGTTGGGCAACCCTTGAATCTTTTCAAATTTGACCTTAATTTCTTCCATTTGAGTCGCATGTGGCCACTTTAAGTGATGCATGCCTCGTTCTTCCATAGCTTCTACAAACTTCCATGACACTTGAGAAACTGTTGACTGCCCCACATCAAATGACTCCCCTACACTGAGCTGTGACTCACCTGAAGCCAACCTTCTCAAAGCAATAGCTACTTGTTTACCAATTGTTACCACTCTCCCTTCTGCATCAATTATTCCTGATGATGATGACCTTGCTGCCAAGTCAGACCCCACCAGAGTGCAGATATAGTCAAAAGTTTTCCTAGAGACCCTGAAAAATGATTTGAATTTCTCTTCTTCATTATCTGCAAATGCTTGCCCTGCATTATTTGCAACCCATTGGTCTTTCTTAGTATCAAGTGAGAGATTAATAAAGAAAGCTAAACGACATTTTTATTTTATTCAGAGTAAACATAAAATATTTCCTATACTGGATATACATTGTAAGGTCTTAAATAATAATATATGTCTTGTAATAAGTTTTAAATTTACAAACAATTTGATCTGTTACGGTGTCATATAACTATCACAGATAGTTGAGTTATACACAAGCATGAGCAGTCAAAATATGCAGCTTTCAGAAAGAAGCTGCATATTTTGACTGCTCATTCCAGTATATATTTCCCAATTGTTGACTATTGTTGACCTTTCCGAATTATTTCCCATCCTGTCATTCCAGTATATATTAGAAAGTTGAAAGATGTCTTGACGTTTAAATCTTATTGCATTGACTTATATTTATCTTTCTATGATTCAATAATTCTTTTCTGGGAATAAAGAAATTGGGCAGGGGTTCCAGACCATGCTTTCCAAGCACTGGGCATTTAGAGTTCAACCAATGAGTTATCTCCTACCATGTTCGCTAGTAATGTCTCTATGATTCACATGACGGCATGTATCTTCTCAAAATATTAACTTATTGAAATTCCACTTCCTATGACTGCCTTTTTGTCTATTTTCTTTTATCGTCTGACATTTCCAGAAACAGAATGTGCAAATTAGAAATGGATAGCTTTGATGGAGGAGTCATGAAGATGCCATGGGATTACAGAAACCTAATTTATGTCAGATCATAAGAAAAACAAAAAAAAAAGAAAAAAAGAAATTCAGCTGGTACCATTTGGCATCAATGTTATACCATTTGGTATGAAATGTTTGCAAGTTTCATTAAGGAAACAAATGGCAGACCCACAGATGCCAAAAATTTCTAATAAGACCAGGAATTCTGATCTGATTTCAAACTTAATCGTTCAACATCCAGAAAGAAATATAGTAGAGAAAATATTTTATTAGAAGGAATTTAAAAAGAGATCCAAGTCCAGAAATGGAATTCTAGCAACATTCTGGCAAGAGGAAATACGTGACGGGCTGGCCATTTTTCCATAGGGACGCTTCCCCTCCCCCAAAAACAAACCCTGCATCCCCTATATAGGAACATTTCTGAGACCTAGGACTTGGGGGAAACATCCCCACATAGCACCACCACCTTTGCCACCTCTGCCGAGGACGACACCGAGTCGCTTGTTGTATGGCACATGCTAGTATGTGGTGATTGCAACCTTTAACTTTGAGAAAACTAGTTTGCCTTTCATGGGGCACTCACAGAAATGTTATATTGCAGATTTTGCATTGAAGATTTCAATTCACCTCAATTTGTATATCAGCATTGCTCCCATTGCTGCTCCACTGTCATCCCCCCGCCGTCCCCTCACCATCCCCAACTTTATGCCCTTGTTTCCCGTCTCTGAAACCTGTCCCCGTGTCCTGTTGTTGTGTAGGCCTTTCATGGGGTTGCTGCAATTGATGGATCGGGGGTTCTTGGTGTTGCTGTTTCAACATTGGTGGAGGCACCTACTATTTTTGGGGAGGGTAGCCCTAGGGATGAAGACCCAGGGGTTGATGTGGGTTTGATTGTGGCAGATCCGACTTTTGGCTCTTCTTTCCTTGAGAGGGTTTCTGAAGATTTGGAGGCTCTGTGGGAGTCTTATTAGAATAAGGAGGCTCTTGATTCAGGAAGATCTTTCTTCCCCTTCATCTTCTCCTAGTTTTTCCCTTTTTGATGGGATTGATGTATTTGATGAGGAGGATGAGCTCCTTGTGGACATCTTATTGGAAGCTCATTTCATTTGACGAATAAGAGGGCTGTGAGTTTTGATCTGGAAGCCTCTGATGGTGGTAAGTTTTTGAATTTGAAAAGGGGTTTCTCTCACCTTCTCTGGGAGATACTTCCTTCAATTCAAATCACAGTTCAGTGGATAGGTCTATTCCCTCCCCTTTTTCTCTGAATAAAAATGGGCCTCAGTATGAGTTAGTGGAGGATGAGGCAGTTTGTTGTCCTCCTTTTACCCCAAATTTCTTTGAGAATGCTTTGAAGAACAATGTGGGGGTTGTTTCTAGGGTTTTTGTCTCCTTTCTTGGTAGAGATGAGTTGAATATTGCTAGTCCTAAGGATGCTCCTCCTCTAGCTTTGGAGCATGTCTCTACTCTTCAAGATGGAGGGATGGTGGCTACTTCCCTTCTTCCCATTGTTGTTGCTCCCCTAAGAGTTTGAAGGAACCCTTTTCTATGGTGACTGATGCAGCTGATAAGGATGCCTTGTCCCTGAAGTTTTCTTTGGGACAATCTTTCTGTTCTAGTTTTAGTGAGCCTTTTGAGGTAATGCAGGAAGATCAGTTTGAACTCTTTGTTCTTGATTCTCTTCTTGATGAGTCAGTGACTTGGTTGAGGTCTCTTGTTGGGAGATTTTGTGGTAATCGCCCCAATATCCATATTGTGCATAGATGGATTCTTCGGACTTGAAAGCTTAATGAATAGGTTGAGGTAACTGCAATATTGAATGGTTTCTTTCTGCCGTTTCCTATGTGGAGGATTGTTTTAGGATTCTTCATGATGTCCCTTGGTTTTTGGACATGAATGGTCTTTGTATTCAAAGTTGGTGTTCTGGTTACACCCTCAAAATAAAATTCTCAAGTTTCTTGTTTGGGTTCGTTTGCCACGGCTACCTTTGGAATTTTGGAATGAAAATATTTTTAGGACTATTGCCATCTTTTTTGAGCAATATTGTGCTACAGATAATGCCTCCAAACTTATGAAGTAGTTGTAGTTTGCTAGATTCCATGTGTATGTGGAGAAAGATCAGGTGCTCCTACCCATATTACCATAGCCTCTATATTTGGTAAGTGGGTGCAGCAAATTGAGTTTGAGGACTCTCCATTTATCTGTTGTTCTTGTGGTAAAGTGGGACATGCCTCCACCACTTCTTTAAAAATTAAGAATCAACACTTTGTTTGGAAAATGAAAGATTAAACCCCTGTTTCTATGAAGTCTTCTTTTCCCTCTATTCAGGAGGTTCAGAAAGTTGATTAAAAGGAAAACCCCTATGGACAGTTCTACAAAGGAGTTGGAGGAAGGTCCTGCCAAAGATTTTATGACGCCTCTTTGTCACAAGAAATTTAGACTCGGGGAGAAGGACCCTAGTTTTGAGGTAAAGCAAAGCTCCTTTGAGCATTTTTTCAAACCACCTTGATTTTTGGTGGGTATCCCTGTCTTTTGGTGGGGCTCGGTTAGTTTTTGTTTTGCCTTTCTTTTTTTGTGTAGTTGTTGTTCTATTGCTGCTGTTTGATGTTTTTCTGGGCTGAATGCTTCATCTTTTCTTTGTAAAAGGGACTAGGGTCCTTTCAAAATCCCCGCTTATCTAATCAAAAACATAAATCAAGAGTGGAACTTGACATAATAGGAGGCTAAGTGGAAATCTAAGTCAAACAAAGAAAATAAGACTATTATACGAACTAATATTCATCTTGATCAATCTGTTATGGCGAAGCCGTCTTTCTAAGAATTGGCTTAGCAAGCCACATTATAACTAGAACTAAGTATTTCAAAGAAAAATTTAGAAGCTGTGTAGGTTGGTGTAAATGTGGAAATGCTGGCTCTCCTTGCCTTCATGGGGAGGTATATCCCAGATACAACCCTCCTATCACTCACATATCTTATTTAAGTATTATTTGATGCATGATTTCACAAATGCATATTCAAATCACATACCCTTAATCACTGGTATTATGAGTATGATGACCCTTATATATTACATTCAACTCTACAAGAATGACTTGCATAAAGACCTTTAAAGTTCTCTTTTACATTATTTTTGTTGAGGGACTGATTTTAAATTTAGGTTAAGAGCTCATGCATCAGATTCATGAATTGGAACATTAAGTGAAGATTGGTACAAAAGATTGGCTTCTTGTTATTTAAATCGAAATATTTAAAGAGTTCAAAATGGAACTGTTGATACTAGAAAAAGTATCAACGGATGATAGTGTGGATAAAAGTAGTAAATTTAAGTCAATGCCTGAAAGCTGAAACTGCCTCCAAGTAAGCTTAAATATCTTACCCTCATGGATGCGGGAAAGGTATAATTACTAGGAAATTCCATTTTAGTAACATGGAATGCTTCCTTGTCTCTATGCTCACAGTTTCTGGTGACTACATTTGTATATAACATAACTGAATCCTTATTCATTTACTCAGATGCCCTAATTTGAATGGCATCCTTGTCTCTGTAGTGGTACCCTTTCACACACACTTCTAGATAACCATGGAACCAGGAGTAAAGAGCTCTTAATAACTACTGTATTCTCTGAAATTAATTCTCTTCTTATGTCATATATATATTAGAATCTAAAAACAGAGTATTTCCATTGCAAAGAGACTATAGTAAGGTTTTCTGTATCATATTCAAATATGTATCTTCTGAAATAAGTTATTTTTGCAAATGAAGACACAATTACCCGATAACTCATATTCAAAGAAACTATAAGTGTCAATGTTACTGGATATTGTTTCACTCATGTAAATTAGAGATCACACTGAGGAGATGGAATAGAAGGAATCATAGGAATACAATATAGAGAGATGCAGAAGGCATTGATAGCTTCTTTGACTTCATAAATTCCAAGAATACTCAAACAGCCTGTGCCATTTTAATTTACTATAGAGAGAATAAAAAAGGCAAATTAAGAATAGAACACAAATTAAAAATGAAATGCATAATAAGGATCGAATATCGGCAATATATAAATCCTTTTGGTGGAAAGAGAGGAACTTCAAATTAGAATAGAATACAATAGCAACAGAAACACTCAAGCCACTCTGATGATCTATGGAAATTGTGCAAATAGGAACAGAACTTAATTCTGTGTTTGCAACCATGTTATTCGTGCCAATTGGCACTACTTATGATCATAAGAAATTCAAATGTTTTTACTGTTTGTATCATAGGAATGCAATCTGTTTGAGTTCTGATATCTAAACCTTTCTGCCCTTAATGACATGATATAAGTGCAAATGTGACATTTTTATTGTATCACCAAGCATACCAACACTAGGATTAGCAGAAGCCAAAAGACATATTTTTTTTGTGAAATAATGTGGAACAATTCCAGATTCTAGAATGGTTCTTATTGATTATTTCAAAGACTATTTCTCAGAGGATAACATAACACACACAATATCTAGCTTTTTAATAAAGCACATACAATTTTAATTATGGTATATTTGTCCATTTTTTGATTGAGGGTTGACATTTGAAACACCAACTGATAATCATTCAAAGGTCACATATTACTACTTATAAAAGGTATTTATGCAGTTAATTGTAGTATAACTACAATGAAGTGTTCTTCAAGTCACAAGAAAAGAAGTATATCATACTTTCTGGCAGGGCAGTGCTAAAGTTTTGTGTTTTCACCATTTATTCTCTGCTTGATAGGCAGATAAGTAGCCGATGACGTGTTTCTAGCTGTCATAAACAAGACTGTCAATTTCCATTATATTGCCAATACATAATACCATGATGTAAGAATAAAGCTGGAATTTCAGAATAATACTTTGGCTACACATGATTAGTGTGTCATTTAAACATGCCGAGGGGGCAGGTTTTTTCCTTTTTTTTCTTGCTGGGAAGTGAGGCTTTACATTTAAGGTTCCCATGCTCATTCTTAGCTACAAGGGGTGTGGGGGTTTCAAGTTTCTCAGGCCGAGAGGCAATTTTGATAGCACTAGGATACCTAATGCACTTTTTCTTGCTAGGACAAGGGGTATCAATAAGGTTGGCCAAGGGAGGGGTAGCAGATTTAGGGGCTTCATGCACAATGATCTACTTGGGCGGGTACAAAGCATGGTGGAGATTGTAGAGACGGTAGATAAGACCCTGATGGAGCGGTATCGGTTTTTTCCCTTGAGTCTTAGAATTCTCAACCACTTCTTTCACAAAACACTCCAAGGAATTGAGAAGGAAAAAAGGAAATAAAATAAGGCTATGATTTCTAAAATGGTTAAGAAGGGACATATGGTAAAAATGGTACACTATAAACTTTCCCTCCAGAATGAAGTGTTTCATAATCATGAGGCATACCTGGTCCTACAAAGCTGGTAGTCGTTCTCTTTCGTTACTCCCATGCAGCTTGACAAGGCTTTTATTTCCCCTAAAGAACTGGTTGAGGCTGCCGTTGTTGAAAATGAAGCTAGTCTTCTTCCATTTCCTGCGTGTGGTTGGAAGCCCCATTACCTTTGCAATCACCTCTTCATTCACTTCGAAAGAAATCCCTCCCACCATTACCCTTCTTTCCACCCATGTACTAAACTGCATTGAGAGACCTTCGTTATAGCCATTGATGCTTTCAATAAATTGTGATACTCCTTCATAGCAAATATGCCAGACAGTGGCATCATTTTTGAATTCTTCATACTTGCTAGGCTTGATTCGAACTCTGTCCCCACCAATTCTGTCAATTTTGGCAACAATCACAATTAGCCCCACAAATACTTTTGAATTACCACACTTAGCAGTGAAAATGGAAACCGGCATAAATAACCAAATAAAAAAGGTTGCAATTATTAATGTGTGCCAGCTCCGTCCTTATTGCTCCTTGTCCTTCTCATGAGAGCCCACTCATGTAGACAACACCTTCCTTTACAAGTAATAAAGGTGGTCTAGAGTTTCAAATCTTTTGCTAACTTTTGCCAATAAAAAATCATCTTTAGGGCGTCCGGCAAAGTAGTCGCATGGCACCTGCCATCCCAATTGAGCCACCTCAGCGTGCCACATAGCGACCCCTCCACGTAAGTATACCACTTTTGGACCTTTTTTTGCCTTATCATTTGTTTTAAATATCAACGAAACACTTTTCTTCCTTTGATCCTTTAAAATTAAGTTAGAACTTACTTGTTTAGCAACAAAACAACATAAAAATGGGTAACCAAAGGCCAATGTTTTTTAATCCCCATTCTTATAAAATTTTTGCTTTGCTCTCTCCCTCTAGGAGAGTTTTCATATGTGGAGGAATACAGTCCATTTTTTCCAACATCTAATGCCTTCCATTTCAATGCCCATAGCAGCCATTGCGTATGCGACCTTATTACCTTCACTATAGAAATGGTTAATAACAAACAACGTTTTCTAATATCCCCTAGAATTCCTTCTATGGACCAATTGGTTTTGATTAGGCCTTTAGCAGCTTCCACTATGAGTTTCGAGTCCCCTTCTATAGCTAAAGCCTTAACACCAAGTGAAAGAGAAAACTTAATTCCCCACACCAAAGCCATTCCCTTTGCTTGGTTATAAGTAGAAACATTCAAGTTACCTACCCGTAAAGACAGATAACACATCCCCATTGGAAGATCTAATGACATCACCTACCACAACCTTTTCCTTTCTTGCAACTCTCGAAGTTAAGCTTGTTGCAACCTAGGTTTGGTGGTTTCCACTTATTGTTTCTTCTTGCTAGCCATTTGGAGTTGTCAAACCTGGTATAAACATTAGGTAGGTCCCAATTTTTTGCCATCTTATCATAAAAGGAAGTAGGGGGTAGGATGGGCATTTCCAGGTAGTGACCAACAAATTCTCCTTTAGCAATTTTTGGAGAGTTGTAAAGACATCCTCCACTGAGTTTTCCACCTCCCTAAAGGTTTTGTTGTTCCTTCCTTTCCACAGGCTCCAGCCAAGGCAGGGGGGATCTGCCTCTAGAGATGTCTAACTAGAGGGTTGAAAGTAGGCCCTCTCCATTCAAAAACAAATTGTTGAATGGTACCATTGCTGACCCATGACGTTTCAAGTTTCATCAACACCTTTTTCCATAATTCATGAGAAAATTGACAATGAAGAAGAATATGAAGAATAAACTCTTCATCCTAATTGCAGAGATAACACCTATTACATAATTGGAATCCCCTTTTAATCAAGTTATCTTGAGTTAGAATTTTATTGTGCATGGTCGTCCACCAAAAGAAGTTTATTTTGGGAATCAAATGCAGATTCCATATCTTTCTCCAGCAACCCAGGGTGTTACCATCTTTCATTAGTAGATTGTAAGCTAATTTCATAGAAAAATCCCCCTTCTTGTATTTTCTCAAGATAAATTTGTTCTCCCTTGGAAATAAAGGAATTCTAACTTTCTTTATCATCCTTTGCAATTCAATAGCCTTCTGTACCAAATTAGGTTGGTTCTGACAGCATTGAGAAAGATCCTTCCAACACTTTGAGTGGGATATATAGTTAGCAACTTGGGTACCAAAAAATCTCCTAGATAAATCATAAAGACTTCTAAAGTTTTGATTAGAAGCCAAAGGAATGTCTCCAATCTAGACATCCTCCCAGAATCGGATTAGCCTCCCATTTCCAACCTGCCATTTTAGTCCAAATTGGATGAGTTTTTTGTACTTAAGGATATTATTCTAGATTTTAGAACCGCTAGGAAAACTAGGAGTAGAGAGGATTTTGTAGAAATTTTCAAAATTGAGGTATTCAGCACTCATGATTTAACAATAGTCGGAGTTGTATAGCGCTAGTTTCCACCCCATCTTTGTTATAAGGGCTTTATTAAGAAGGCTTAGTTTTCTTATTCCCAACCCTCCCTAACTCTTAGGTTTATAAATAGTATCCCAATTTACTAGGGCCATTCTCTTTTTTTCTTCCATACCCGTCCAAAGAAATATCCTTTGGATTCTTTCAAGTTTGTTAGCCATAGTACCAATAATCTTAAATAAAGAAAAAAAATACACAGAGATACCTTGCAACGAGGCTGCAAGAAGCTGGAGCTTCCCTGCACTAAGAAATTTACCCTTCCACCCTGCCTGCTTCTTTTGCATTCTTTCCAAAATTGTATTCCAAAAAACTGGGGTGAAACAACTTAAAACAAATATTAAATGACTTAGGACACAAGAAGTAAATGAGTTACATGACCCCATTAACAATTAACTTCTAGAAAGATCCATAGGACCCAAGTTCACACTAAGGTATTAGTTAGGACATAACCTTATTCACACTAACATGAATCACTTCTCATAGTTCAATATTTTTTTACTATTGCCACCCTCTAATGATTGGATTAGCTACTGCTACTAGTATTGAACAGTAACTAATAAAAGAAAGCCTAAGGTTATTCATTTGGCAACAAGAATACACATTTAAGAGGCAATTGTTTGAGCCTATTTGGCAACCCAAAGAGGTAACTCTTTGACAGCTAAAATTTGTATTGGAGAGTTGTTTTTTTGACACTGAAAGAATCTACCATAGTACTCCACAAGACTTGTAATATCTCATGCCTAGCTATGTAGCGGTATATGTATATAACCATAGTTTGCAATTGTAGTTGCATACATGCATTAAGAGCTGTTAAGACAGTCCTTATTTCAATTGACCCCAAGGATCTTGTTACTTGTTCTAGAAATAATGGCTCTCGTATTACACTTGCCAAGACATCCTTCTGTAAAGCAAAACTATCAAAGAAAAAAAAAGCATGCTTAGATGATAGAGACATGAATATCTAATGAGACCTCACGCCTTCCTTTAATTAATTGTAGACCAGCAAAGAAAATCTGAAATGCTCCTTTCTCTTGGTTTCAATGGAGCATAAACCACAGCTCTCAATGTCTTGCACTTAATAAGATATTTGCAACTGCTATCCAAATTTGATGATGACAGAAAAGGAACTATCCCAACAGAATTGTTTTCTGACGTGATACATGGAGTTGCACATCCCATAATCCAATATGTAATATGGACAAGATTCACAGTTGTAAATATTTCTATTTATCAAATTTAAAGTGTTTTTCTCTTTGTATGTGCTAGATCCTACCCAACCAGCACAGACACTCGTCATTTTACATCTTTTTAGTTTTACTAATGAAGAGTGTAAACACAACAGTTTTGGTGGAAAATTTCTCTTGTTTTGTTGGGTTTTTGGATTATCTTCCTTATTTTCTGGTGTGCATTCTTATCAATTTACACCAGATATGAAAAAAATGTTTACAGGAGGACAAATTTTGTAGAATATACAAAAGGTTAAATCAAGATAATACAATTTGCATATAATCAAATTCTTAATATTGCTGTTTGACAGACCATGAATAAAAAATTCAGAGCATTCTGGCTTTATTGCAAGAATCATGGGGTCTTACTTAAAGAACAAAACAATAAGCCAGCATTGCATAATGGCTATCAATTCCACGATATTCTTTGATATTACTATTCATAGGCAATATCAATTGCAAGATGTCCAGATATGACACAAAAATGCCAAGAGTTCTTGCAATGCAGTACATGCTTATATGATAAGAGATCATATCCTAATTATTAGTAGGTGAAGTATGACATAGGATTAATTAATCCTAATTTCGCAGTTCAAATTCTAGTCACTCTATCGTATCGATTCCCAACCCATCATATGATTAAATACACAATATTAGCTCTAATTTTGGATAACGATGTTCTTTGAGGGAGCAACCTGGCACTATAACGTCTACTTCCCTTAGAGGTGATAGCTTTCCTTCTAGTAGGACTTGACATTCTTATCTTTTATTTGTTCAAACACCAATGTCTCACTTCTATTGTGTTTCTGCTCTTGCACAATTTATATAAACTTTAGATTTTTTACCTTGAGCCAAAATTTGGAATTCCTTGAAACCAGATTTGTTAGAAATATTTGAACAGTGGCCAATTCATTGGAGAATCTCTTCGAGAGCAGGTTCTTTTACAGAGGTTGGTTACCAGTTCAACTACAATCCACACACCAAATCTAAAAGAGTAGTAAATTTGGGAACAATGGTCTGGGCGTGATTTTGAAAGTCACAAATCAAACATCTTATGCTATAATGTGTGTCCCCAACTATGGTTACATTAGCAATATGACTAGGTTCCAAATCAAATCACCTTTTCCCTTAGAAGTAAATCAAATTACCATGGAATTACAGAGCGCTCAAAGAGAAGTTGGATAGAAAACAGGGAAAATCCTAAAGACAAACTCAAACACCCAATCAAAATATGCACACATTTGCAATGTATCTAACATGTTTAGAACACCTGATTCTTCCATTACAACTGAAAAAAACTCAATTACAAAGAAGACTAAGAAAAAATGGAATAGAAATCAGGGGAAAGAAATTACAAAATACAAAACAAACCATGCATTTGCCACATGGGGTGATTTGCAAGACGATCGTCTGCTTATCAATTGATCCAAATATTTAATGTGCAAGAAAAGATGAACCCAAAATTTGAACAATACAGAAATTATCACTTCATAAGAGGGGAAGGGAGCATTCCATTGCACCATTTATATTCAAAGGGAGGAAACATTTCTAAACTTCATCCACCGTATGTCTTTCTCTAGGAATAGTCATGAGCTAAAATCATATTTACCAATCAATCATTTTTCAAAATTATGACAGCCAAGACAAGCCTGATTTTGAGACAAGTCATGAAACCCAATAAACACAGATAATCATCGAAAACAAGCAATACACATTTCTTCATAAACTACTTTGAAATAAGGGGAGATGGCAATGAATACTGATAAACACTAAATAGTAATACCTGTATTAGAGAGCTTGTGGGAGAGCTTGTCCCACCAGTCTGACTCAGTATTGTTCTTGGAGGCTTCTGTTGCAAAACCACCATCCCTTCTCCTTTTCCTGCTAAATTTTCTTGGAGGTGTCATAAGAAATAAAATATACAGATCTGAGACGAGCCAAAGATTGAATAACAATTATCTGTGCGGAGGAAGAAGTAATGCCAACTGGGGTTGCAAAACTATTGGGTAAGAATAAAAATAAATGGATGCCAACTAACCAAACAAGATGATTCTATCAAGAAGTAAAAAAGGATGTAGGATGGAAGATGAAATAATCCCTGTTGTCTGCGTATTCCTTCCTGGGAAAACTACTGTGTTTAAAGGTAGACAGAGAAAAATACCTCTAAAATGGAAGAAGCCAAATTGCAATAACTACAAGATATTTGAATATATGTATAGAGCACGACTACGGTTTCATGATCTAAGGTTTTCTTCCACCGTGCTTGTAACGATAGTAATTTTAGAAAAGCGACATCAAAATCGAAGGAAACTTTGTTGTGAAATTGTAAGCTTGTCTGTCGTATAGCTGACTAGGTTTATTTTACTATTATTAATAATAATAAATTGTGTTATGTTTATTTTTCTTTTCCTTTTCTAGTAATAAATATTGTAATAGTTTGTAATCTATTTTTTCTGTTTAATATATGTTATATTTCATTTTTTTTAAATCTAAAAATTTAGTCTTATTTTTAGTCTTCATTGTTCGATCAATGTAAAGGTTATGTGATTGAAGTTTTGTCTATTATACAATATGCATGATTGTATTCCAATATTTAAAAGTTGATTTTCCATATAATATGCATGATTGTATTCTAATATTTAAAAGTTGATTTTTCTAATTTTAACATATATTTTTGCATATCTTAATTTATATCTATATATTCCTTGCATCCAAATAAACAAGAATAGTCACATTATTATTTGTTAAAAGACGAGGAGACTGTCATTAATAATACAATAAAAAACACAAGTGAACAATATTAAATTCAAGCAAAAATAGACAAAAACATAGAACAAATGGTAAAAGCCACTTATTGCACCCACCCCTATTGACATTGATATCAATGACAAGACATTCTATACATTTCTCAAGGGCAATCACAATATACTCTTTCAAGTCTTTTGTGAGCTTAATTACAATTTACCTTAAAGTAAGTCCCCAAAGGTGCCTAAGTAGCCAAGAATTCCAAGATATTAGAAGTTAAAGACAATATATACAAAGTTGTAATAGATGAATTGGTGGTTGTATAGGACACCATCATAATTGAGGGACACTACTATAGTTGTACAAACACTATTACAACAAAAGGGACATAATTGTGTGTTATTATAACTTGATAATACAAAAAGAATAGAAGATAGAGAGATGGGAGTCCCTAATAGAAAAAAAACAAACAATGTCAATCATTAAAAATCATTAAGTTTTTGTAATCTTTTCTCTTATTGACCTTTTCAACACTCAAATTATTCTCCATCTCTAATGTAAAATATGAAAAATTATTGAATATTTTTATTGTTCTCTATATTGTGCTCAACACTAGATTGAACAACTATAAGGGTACAAAAAAAAATCATAATCATCTTAGGCTAATTGAATAATTGCAGTATATTAAAGGGTAAATTAGCAAAGTTTTATCAGCTAGAACTAATAATTGAATTAAATATATATAAATATTAAATGTTAGAGTGATAAGTACTTAGCTCTAAATATTATTGTAAGAATGATGCAAATGTGATAATGATTTAATTTACCACTATCAAATAATTAATTGAGCTTGAAACTACTCAACCAAATTAAGAAGCCTTTGAACTAGAATAATTTTAAGAGCTACAAGATATTGTCTTGCAAAAAATATAAGAAAAAAATAATATAACATGAGAAAAAGAATCAACCATCCTTCAAAAATTTATTGAGATTGAAAATTGTCATGGGTGACCCCACAATAGTGGGTTACACTTTTTTAGACATGCTGATTTTTTCTAAAATAACACATTTTTAATAAAATATTTAAGCCTTGAGAGGTTCCATTTGAAGGAATTAATTTCAAATGGTTAGCTCAAAGCCTCTTAGATTAAAAAATATTGATATAACATCTATACTCCTCATTCATACCTACAATGGAGTCTCCTTCGCACCTATTAAAATGCTAACAAAAAATTATTTTGACTTTATCTTTTAGCAGATCAAATGAATTCATTTGACAAAACTATCTATGTAGTAATGTACTACTGAGAAAAATCTTTACAATGCTTATAATGTTAATATATATTAAGTTTATTATGACTTTGTATTTTTAGTTTTACTAAACATAGATATTTTACCGTATGTCTCCCTCTATGTTTGACACTTATGGAAAAATAGTAAATGAGAGAAAAAAAATTCTAAAAAAAATCTATACCCTAGGTATTGAAGTTCTCTTTTTATCAAAAAAATTAAAAATGATATTGGACAAATACACGACAAGTTATAAGCTATGTAGTCGAGGTGTGCCAAAGTTACGGTTTAGTCAACTTCAAATGTTAATAAAATATAGAATAATCATGATAATGTCATCAAACCAATTGCATGCCCTTTGTGTGGATGTTACAAAACTAAATTCAAAAGAAGCACATTGATATCTATTTTTGAAAAAAAGTTATGCTCTATGCAAACAATGTAACTATTTGAAAATGACGTTTTTAGCAACATACTAGTTTTCGAGGGAGAAAGAAAAAGCCATTCAAATCAATTCAAAAATAAAAATAAAAAATATATTTAGAATCTAGAAAGAAAATCCTAAAAGACTCTGATTTACTCCATTTTCTGATTTCAAACGTTTTAACAACAATATGCATCATAATCTGAAAGTTTTTTTCAAAAAGTCAAGTTCAGTGCCCGTTTAGGCAAAAAAGTGTAACCCACTATTGTGGGTTCACCCTCATCTAAACACTTTTCTTTCTAATGCTAGACAAAAATGATAATAAAAGATATGCTAAAATTTAACCTTTCCACATAAGAATCATCATAACCACAACTTTTTACAGGGTTTCTGGCAATACTCACACATTCCAGCCATAATTACATGTATCAATATTGTTGTATGTCAAATGTCAAGGACTCCTTTGTTATGAAGTGAAAGATTTAGTTGTCATTGTACACACCTTGTGTGTGAAAATTCTTGACTTTCTTAGGTATATCATTCCTCATGAAGAGAGTAGTCCTTTATGTTGGTGTGAATAAGGTTCTTTTTATAACTAGTTCACCTAGCAGGTCCTATTTGTTGGAAACTGCAATTGAAGCAATTGTTGTATTGACATTGATGTCAAACCTTAACTAGTAAGACTGTTGCTATCTAAGAAAGTACTATATCTATTTGATTTTTGAGAAGGATTAGGGCAAGGGTGATAACAATAGCACCTAAGGAAAGGTTGAGTTATCTTGATACTTCAATGGGTACTTGATTATGTGGTACAGTGATAAGATAATGTATTGTTTATCTAAGCGAGAAGCAAGACTAAACAAGTATGCTTAACTGAGAAAAAGTGAAGAAATATAGTTTAAGCTGAGTGATGTTAGTGTCGACTGAGCCAAGTATATGTCGAGTAAATTCAATATTGACTGAGCATCAGTTTATTGCCGAGGAAGACAACATTAGCCGAGGGAAACAGTTTCAAGTGATGACTGAGCTACGTAGTGATGACCGAGGAGTTGAACACAGTATTGACCGAGCATCAGTAATTTACATTTGAGGAAGAATTCAAATTCCTAGCCGACATAGTTGAATTCTTGGATTATGTAAATCGCGTTGACTTTATTTATTGAATGTATGGAGCATTTAATGCACATTAAATCATTTTATTGTGATTCCATAAAGAGATTAGAGATGTTTCTAGAAGGATGAATGAAGAACATAATGTTGGAAGGATTCGATGAATTTGACCTAACCCTAAGATCTACAGAGGAGATTAAGCGAAAAAAGATGGATCTACCTATCGAAGAGGTATTAAGGAAACCTAAGTGTGAGGTTGAAGCAGTATGTTGGAGTTGTTGTTGTTATTGATTGAATAAGTAGAAAAGGTTGGAGGAGAAGGAGTTGTGATTGCTTGAAGGGATTTTCAAGCAGATCAGTGATGGAGATGGAAATGGATCTCAGTCAATAAGCCAACATATATATGTAAGAATTGGATCTGTTATTTACAAAGTGAGTTGTATGTTTTCAGATCAAACATTGCTGTTACTTTCTAACCATTGTATTAGTTTAAATCCTTTAATCAAGGTTGACCTAACAGTCATTGTATAAATCTTTTAATCAAGGTTGCATTCTAATGGAAGGTACTTAAGTCCTCTAACAAGGTGCACTCCTAACAGGGTGGTTGAAATCCTTTAACCGGGTCACACCTAGTAGTGTGTTTATAAATCTTTGACAGGGTTGGCTTTTCACAGAGCTCACTTCAGAAGAGTGAAAATATCAGTAGCATGTTACAAAGTGGTTTTTCCCAAATTAGGTTTCCACTATAAATCCTGGTGTCAATACTTGTGTGAATGTTTTGGTTTGAACATTTCTATGTTTTGCAAGTTAAATACTATTGGATAGTGGACTGCAATGTTATATGTTTCTGATATACATTTTGTAATGACCAAGTAGCTGTTGGTTGTTAGATCTGAGTTGTTGAAGTGTTTAAAAGTTTAATTTATACATCTGGACCTGAGAACAACTGATTCACCCCCCCTCTTTGTTGTTCTAAATCATATTAACACTATTTACATGTTAATTTTACTTAAGTGTGAGGAATATTTCTAGAAGTCCTAGTTGTCATAAAATATTATTTTATCTTATGTTGTTTACTTCTTGTATTTTTTGTCAATTAACTGTACTTTTTCATGTCATAAGATTAAGACACTTGTCATGATCTTATCTAATCCTACCTCTCACCTTGCCTATATAAGAAAGGTATCTTATACTTTGTATTGTAATTGGAGTATGTACTATTATTGATCAATTATTAATCAGTGTACACCATTACATCCATAATCATGTGAGTAATTCTCTTTCCACACTCTTTTGTGGAAGGTTTTTTTTTCATAGGTGATTTTGGGTTGTGTAAGCTAACTATCATCTCCTACATTGTAGGCACTTCCCCCTCCATTTTATTTTATTTATGTGAAAAAAATTATTTGACCTTGTGTAATGCATGGTTTATTCCAAATCCAACTCATATATAATCATGACTAGTAAATTTGGAGGTAACACGTATTTTGGTGAACTCAATATGAAGATCAAATCCTTTTGGGACACACTCTCTCACTTTTCTTATTTCATTATACTTTCCTTCCTCTTCTCTTCAATTATATCATTTATTTTATGATACCTAAGGTAGCCCAAAGTACAACAATATTGATAGTTAAGAAAAGAGTCACTCTAATTAACTCATCTCCTTCATTTGGTTGATATATCTTTTGTCATCCAACCATGGTTGTTTCAAATAGGTATGACCATGAGGATATTGATTCATATGAAAAATACCAAGATCTCAATAGTAATGTCCATTTGCACTAAGAATTCATAACCTTTGATAACCCTTCATGGAGAACAAATCAAGGATTTATTTTGTAATCAAACTTGGATCAAGAAAGAACTTTTGAGTTATTAGTTGGCTAGTAAATATGGAAATATGATTTTAGCTTTGGTAAATATAGATATACAACCATGTAAATTGATAATGACTTGGATTACCTCTTGTAGACACTAAAGAATGGTCAATGCTTGTGGTGCCACTTTTTAATATCTTGGGTGCCACCTTGTAGCACTTTTATGTCACTTTCTAATTATTCCTCTATGTTGTGCATTCAATTTTTATTATTCATTGATATTGTGTCATGTTCCTTCATAATTAATTACTAATATTCATCCTCAAACATTCATCATGTCTTATCGATTCATCTTTGATCACCTATTTGATTAAATAATTATGCCAGTTATTTAATCTTTTAGGGGAGAATAACCATTAATTTGTCCCCTTATCCTAATGTCTCATCTTAGTAAATAAACATATTATTTATTTACCCCATTTCCATTTTTCCCACAATTAATTAAATTTATTTAATTAACTAGCTGATTTCCCAAAATGTGGGAGAATTAAAATAATTTTAAGCTATTATTTTCCCCCTCATTTATTAACTTGTGTCATAGCCCCTAATTTATCTCCAATCCCACTTTTCCATCTTGTCATGTCATAATCCCACTAATTACTCCTATGACACCTTCCCCTAATTTTTCCTTTCATTTCTTCCCCTAATTTCTCCTTTTCCTAATCACTCATTAAAATGTCATTTGCCAAAATTGGTTCTCATATGCGATTATGACCATTGATTGGTCTTCAATCTTGGTCATTGCTTTCAAAATTTGAATTCTATAAATTAGCCTCTTTGGTCTCAATCTTGCAACCACATTCTTTGATTAATTCTCTCAATCACTCTCTTTGTCCACATTTGCTCTCTCATTTGTGCATTTTAGTACTTTTGAGAAACATACCATTAAAGAATAAAGATGAAATAAAGAGGCTTCATCAAAGGAATGCTTGGTTTAGTTTAATTTAGTTTATGCTTTTATGCATTTTGTTTTGATAGTCTTATTGGTGTGATTAAGATCAGTTTACATGATTTTATAGCTTTTGTGGTTAGCTTTGTGTATGGAAATATTGTGGCTCAAGATTATAATAAAATTAATGATTATGTTTGGTTTATGAGTTACCTTAGCTTCTACCAAAATGTGTCAATCCGAGGTTGTAGATTGATGAAAGGTATAGTGGCTATCTACTTAAGGGATGGAGACAACAAGTTAAGTGGGGATTGATGCACGTCTAAGAATTGAATTAAAACACACTCTTAATCTAAGATTCAAATTAAAATACACATTGAAAATGAATGAGATCCTATCACACTTTGGATTATCACACTGATTATGTTTCCTATTGCTTAATTAATTCACACTTCTCAAAACTAATCCACTCTAAAATAAATTCTGCAAGCTACTTCACTCTTATTCTTTAAACTACTCTTGATCTAAGAATGTTTATGGAGAAGCTAATATAATTAGACTAAAAAACACCAAATACTAATTGAACAATGTTGACATTAATTATATACCAGACAATTCTAAAAAATTATGACATTTTCATCCAGTAGACTTTTGATGAAAGGAGTTGTTTCTTGGGTGACACTAGCTGTGATACCCATGACAGGACATGTATATATAAATTATCTCACAAAAAAATGAATTGCAAATATAATAAAATTGTGTTGTGTTGAATCTTGAAGATAAATCATTGGATAAATAAATATATAATAGTGCAACAACTAAGATTTACTTAAAAAGCATTAAACCAATCAAAAAAAAAATACACACACACACACACACATACACAAACATTAAATTGACAAACATATACATATAATCACAAACTAAAGCCAAATCAAAGATTCAATCGGTTGACTAAAGAGGGGGACCTAACTCCTAGTTAGCCCACTAAAAAGATAATTCACACCCTTGAACAAGCTTTGTCTGATATTTATTTAGATCAAAATAACAATATAATAGCAATTGATGTCCTGCAAATAAAAGTATTGACATATTTATAGTCTCGCCCCAAAACAACCATCTATACTAAACATTAAATATAGTTGAATGTCTAACAACAGTAATTAAATACACTGGTTAAAGGATGCATGGAATGCGACCATCCTTCCTTGAAATCGATCTTAACATGTTTATGCTATAAAACACAACACCATATTAAGGAAGTTAACAGTTCTTCATAATTGATCCTTGTCTTTTCCTTGATAACTATAATCTTCCTTCTCAAGGTCATTAGGACTTTGCATTGAATATAAAACCATAAACATTAGTATTGAATAAATGATATTTATCAGTGATATATTATAACCTTCAATTATGTTAATTTCTACAATCTTATCAATTTATCATGGAAACTTTGAGGAAACTTGTGGGAACATAAGCTAAGGATTACACAGTAAAATAGGACATATATTGAACCCATCATTTCCCCCCTGCTAAAGACTTTGCATGTGCTCATGCAAAACTTACAATCAAGGCTTGGTTATAGGTCAAATTGTCCATTGTTGTCATGATTTCTTCCTTCCATTTGTCCTTCAGACTCTGGATCTCTTGTCGATGTTCACTGATAGCTATGTAGTTATCTTTAAGATTCAATTCCACATAAGTCTTCAAATTATCAACAATTTGTTGATGCTTAGCTATAGGTATATAATCACACTCAATAGTATATTCCCACATAGCATTAGAAGCATCAACGATATGTTTATGCTATGTAAATGTTATATAATCCCTTAGATTAGGCTCCTTTTTCTAATTCAACTTTTCCAATTGTTGGTTCAGTCTTCTAGTCTATTGTTGATTATGTTTATACACTATTTGTAGTTTCTCCCTAAGATTTTGAGTTTCCATTTCCAATTTTTGAACCTTGACTCATAAATCCTAGAGTTCTTTTAGTTTCTTATTAACTGTCTCTTCTAAGTAAAACTCTTCTTGTCTAGAACTGTCAAATGTAATTTTTTCTTCATTTTATATACCAACAATAAGTGGAGAGGGATGGTCTAGAACCAAAAGACTTTGGATTTGTTCAAGATGAACATAAAGTGTATGTTCTTGCATAGGGACAAAAACACAGAGTGTAGATGATACATCAATGTTGCCCTCTTCTTGCATGGTATTATTACCTAAATCACCCTTATCATCTTCCCTATTTGATAATGGATCCTCTGGAATATTTTTACTATTTGGTATAATTTTCTCATCATCCTGTTAAGTCCCTTCTAAAACATCTTTTTTACCCTTGACATTTCCCAAATTAACATTTTTCTCAAGTTCGAAAGATGGATTCTCTGCAATATTTTCAGTTGCCTGGGGAACTTCATCATTCATATGTACCATTACAAGAGTATTGGTCTCTACTTATTTAGTTATCTGCATATACTCAACACCCATTTGTTAAATTACAAGGTTTGTTCTTTCTTCTTTCAACAATTGAGCCCTAATGTTCTTCTATTTTACATTTCTCCACTTTTGATGCCTAAATTACCGACTTTTCCTATTTTACCAAAATGATAGGTAGCCAAAAATTCAACATTTGATTTTATTTATGTCTTTTCATTCATAGCACCAACTATATTAACTAATTCTTGTAGTTTGGAGGTTGAGGACTCCTCGGTTTCCATTTTCTTTCTTCTCCTAGTGTTATGAGAAGGACCTTATAAGAGGTTTTTGTCAAACTCCCATGTTTTTTGGGTTGAAGATTTCCTAATTAATGATCCTTTATCTCCTCCAATCTAAAATATGCCACCACCATCACTCTATCCCCTTGGTTCACTTTCATTCATCCACAATGGTCCACTTGTAGCAAAAGAAACAAATTTCATATCCACCACTTACACTCAACCTAATAATGGACTCACATCTTGTTCCCCAAGTAAGAAGTATCCTAGTTTGGATCAAATGCTCAAGAAAATGAATTATCAAGGTGAAGAATTAGGCCTCCATGAACAAGGTACCATGGAGCCCGTCCATGTAAAAGAGCATCCACAATCTTATGGTCTTAGTTACACATATGAAGGCACTTTATTAAAAAATATTGGTACAACTAATGAAAAATACAAATGTACTTCCAAACCCACCATCACATCTTCCCATCATTCCTTCAAAATATTTACTACGATCCCCCCTACTCCATCATTATAACACAAGACAACCTACCACACTCCTCCTTCATCCTCTAAATATATTTTGGGTCCCTATGTCCCAAAATCCACCATCGCATATCCTCCACATATAAAATCTATTTTAGGCCTTTATATCCCAAAATCTCATCCCCCATCTTATCTTACTCATTCTAAAATTCACCTATCCCATATCAATATCACCCATCATAAAAATACCACCCCTTGACTTCCTACTCATGATAAAAAAAGGCACATACCCATACACCCCATCCACAATCCTACCTCTATCACTCCACCCATATTTCCTCCATCCCATACAACTTTTCATATTCCTTCCAATGTTACTTGTGATAATTTGGATGTTAAATAAAAAATGCATAAAGTTAAATATCCACAACAATCCAAATATTTCCATGTCCATTCCAAAAGACATGCTCAGTCAAAGAAAAATCCAGTCTAAAAATGCACTCCATCCCAAAAGGTCTAAATTGATTACCAAATAAAAAGGAAAAACTATGTGCATCCCAAAGAAAAAAGATGAAATTGACGCAACGAGGGATGATTCTTGAGGCCAATGGAAGTCCCAAATTATACCAAACCTCTTAAGAACAAAAACTCAGAAGAAACAACACAGAGAGGGAGAGAAGGAATGCATATATATATATTATTAACTCATTCAAACTTCATACATGTCGAACTATGAGGCCTTCTAGATTACAGCCAATACAATGAAATTTTTTTACATAACAGTCCTCATACATGAAAGGATTCCAAAACTTTAGATTTTATCCTCTTCTAAAACTACCTCCTTCCTAGAAAATCTCTACTTACTTATACAAGAGGCCACCAAATAGGTCGGCTCTAAAGATCCTAAGATCCAGCATTGGAGAAAACAACAACAACCCAGATTTAGCTCCACATGTTTCCCAATGAGCGATCCCAACATTAATATCATGAAAAAAATTAACTGCACATGTCAGCCAGGATCAAATAATTAAATTCCACCAGTCGATGAACTCAGCAACAGAGCAACACCGAACACTACCGAACCAACTTGGTAAAAGAAACTACAAAGCAGTAACTGAGCTCACCAATGACCAACCACTTCACCGAGAACTCAAAAGTAGTTACTGAGAAAACAAAACAAGCTAATGAGTAGCCAAACAAGTTGTAACATTTTTTTGGTTGATCCAGGATTGCCATAAACCCAAGATGATCCTACATCAGACACCTAGGGTTGGAAATAAATGATTCTCTGAATCATGGGTCAGGTGCAACCCAAGTTGAATCCAACTCAGATTGTGAAATCCATGTACTATCTTCAATTGGTTTGTTCTTCCACTTTACCAAATACTCCATGCAATCCTTTCCTCTTGTGCTTCTACCAACTTTCTGATCCAAAATCTACTCAATTTCCTCTATCTACTTCTTAGGATAATCACTTGGTACTATCAATTTTTTATTAGGTTCATGATGTTAGTTATATGTTATCATTAGTGTCACACATATAGTCGGTAAAGGAGGCAAATAGGCTAGTCGATCAACATACCAAGAATGGATACTGAGTAGACCACTTGAGGCATAATATTACATTAACTGAACACAGTCTTGACTGAGCACTCATAACGAGCCACGTGATTACTGAGCACCGAGCACAGTTTAACTGAACATTCATATATACCGAGTGTCAGTTAATTACCAAGTGATGAATGTAGTGTATACCGAGTAAACCAGGAAATGCCATAGCAATTTGTAATGGCACAAACTACAAGGTATATGATTTACACCGAGCTAGAAAATGTTTTACCAAGATCAAGGTGAAGATTAAATACAGATATAATCATTTAATGATTCATGATCCCTATGTAATGATATTTAGGTTATTCATTTGGATTGTTGATCTTAGGTTTTCTAAGATATTTTCATAACCCTAATTAGGTAAAAAAATCCTTTGTTATAAGAATTGTAAAGATGTCATTTTGACAAGAATCATACATGAAGTAGCCGTAGATATAGACATCTGAAGATCAGACAGGGTTGTGAATATGAAGTATTGATAGATTATTCAAGGATTGAATTAGAAGGCTACTAAGCATAATTTAGAGAAGAGATCTATCATAGCAAGGTGATAACAACTAAGTACTTATCAGATCTGAAATTAGGCAAAGTTAGTTTCTATCTATAGATCAATTTCATTGTTACTTCCTAACAACTGTGGTAGAACTTAAATCTCTTAACATAGTAGACCTAACAATATTTTTGTAAATCTCTTAACTAAGTGCTCACTTAATTACATTGCTAAAATCCTCTAACCAGGTAGATCTAGAAGATCTTTTTGCTACTCTTAACAGGGTAAGATCATCAAAAGTGATCAATCTTTATAGCCTTAACCCACAACTTTATTTACTGTAGCAGTGAAGTTTTGTGGGTGTCATACCCAACACATTTTTTACCTTCTAACAAGGGTTTCTATGGTACCAAAATACTAGTGTTATGTGTATGAAGTTTCATGATTTCTTATTTGATTAGATTAGATTAGAAGTATTTACATTTTAGTTATGTTATTAAATGTATGGAGATAGTAAATGCTATAGTCAGTTAATGAATTACTTTGTTACAAGGATTGAGATAAAAGTTTTTAGGGTTATTGATTCACCCCTCCCCTCTTAGTAACTCACCTTTCCATAATCCCAACAATTGGTATTAAAGCTAGTTCTCTTGTTGAGTAAGTTTAATTACTAAAGAGAAAAGACCTTATAGATGGAAAGGTATAATCTTGATAAGACTATTGAAAATTAGAGATTGGAGATTCAGATTCTCATCGAACAACTTAAGGAAGCCAGAGAAAAATTGAGTCACTGTTCAAAAGGAAGGAATTAGCATTTCGGCACAATGAGATTGATTATTAGGAAGAAGAGATAGAAGAATTATCTAAAGGATCTAGAAGCATATATGATACATTTGAAGGAACCATATTAGATCTATCTGAAAAGAATCAACACCTTACTGATTAAGTGAAAGCACTACAAATTGGACAAGAGACTCAAATGTTAAGAATGATTGATGTCATGAACAATGCAAGACATGAAGAATAAGAAAGGAATTTGGATATTGAAGATAGAAGACAAATGACTAAAAAATTGGAAGGGAAGAAATTTGAAATACTAAGGCTTATTGAGCATCACTTTCAAATATCCAATCAGATGGTTGTCATGAGTCGGGAAATCAATCGAGTAAACAGTGAGCTTGCTAGGAAATTGGAAGAGATTGGTGAATTAAGGGAAGAAAATTAAAGACTGAAGACTGAAGTGATGGTACAAAAAAACACAGTGAGATGATTAAGAAAACTGAAGAAAGTACCAAAAGGATGGATGATTTCCTAAATAGTTAAAGAAGACTTGACAATACTACTGGTTTAGGTTATATTGAGCAGGGAGAGTCATCAAAATGAGCTAAACAAAAGAATGCCTATGAAAATCCAAGGCCAAATAAACTCTCATGCTATCACTATGGAAAACCAGGTCACACATCAAATGTTTGTAGAAGTAAAGCAAAAGGTATTCCTAAATCTACTCCTAAATTTGATGGTTATTTCTATAATTGTAACAACTATAGACATCAAGAACATGAGTATAGATCAACACTGAATAAGTCACCTAAGAAACACTATATGAAAAAGCACTATCGTACTTACAACATGCATGGACATATATCTTAGGAATGCAAGACAAAAATGAAACAAGTTTGGAAACCTAAAGGAAAAAAAAGACATATCAACCAAGAAGACAAGGTAGTGCCTACACTTGGGATTAAAACAATTGGGTTAAGTGCACAACATGTGGTAGATATGGTCATATTGCAACAAATTGTATGAGATTGCACTGGAAAAGAAAATCTAGAAACTGGATAAATTATGGAATGATATGTTTGCACTATCACAAGGTCAGTCATTTAAGTAAAGATTACAAAGACTGAGCACCAGAATTGAGTATTGATGCAAATGAGAATACCATTGAAGGAATCATGAGGATAAGGAGCCAAATGCGGAGAAGAGTAACAAATGATAATGTCAGAACAAGCACAATAGTTGGTGACACCTCATCCTTTGGATTAGGTGATCTCACCACCTCCACCTAAGAAAATCAAGTAAGTATGGGAACTAAATTTTAATCAGTTATATCTTACAATAGTTTCTTATATCTATTTCATGAATACCAAATCAACATGAAATAAGATGCACTAGGTAGTTATATGTTTTGAACGTGAAATGTGTATAGTCGGTAAAAGCATGACTGAGTGAAAGTTTGTTAGTCAATGAAAGTATTAAGGTTAACCGAGTTGAAGAGTAAATTGAGCAATGTTAGTGTTAACCAAGATGAAGTTTCAAAGGAGATAATCGAATGAATATTGTTAACTAAGTTGTGGTTGGTGAAGCATTTAATGCAAAACTTTGAGCGGGAAAAGATTTTTAGGTATAAATAAGCATCTAGACAACTCATTTCTTCACACAATGAACCAAAGCGAATCAAGAAAGATTTGAGAAAAGTATTTCTAAGCATTTCACAATGATTTAAGCAAATCACAAACAATTTTAAACTGATTCAAGTAAGTTCTAAGAAAACTGAGTTCTTTACATACAATTTTTACGAAGCCCTAAATTTGTTGAAATAATGGAATCCTCATCAAAGACCGCATAATCCAAGACTGATAATGAGAAGAAGGTTACATTGATCAAGTTTGAAACCTACAAATAACCAAAGTATAAGTTACACCCATAGGTCACCTCACAGGTTGATGAGAAAGGAGTGTTTTCGAGCATACCTCCTAGGGTTTTGTTGGTTCAGGACATACGATCATACATCCACTACAAGATAAGTGAAATAGGATATTTCAAGCTACAATCCAGGAGTTATGCCAAGACAGGCAGTTGAAGGATGAACACACACACTTGGAGATTAAAGGTTTAACTAATGCCCTTCACTTCCTGAAGGAGTTCAAGAAAAAGTGGATTAGGGTTGTACTCAGCTGAGTACATGAGGGAAAAATGTGGTTGGATGAACCAACCAAAATTATAAAAGATGTTATTGACATGGTTACCTATTGAGCGTCATTTTTACATGAGACAACAGCTAGGAATTTGCATGAGAAAATTCCCCTCTTGGAAGAATGATATTAGTCACTCTCAAGGTTCCTTCTAGGTTGGGTCTCAACTGCTTGGATAGCTCAACTAAAGATAAATGTGAATTTGTTCACGAGGAGGCCTTTGTTGGTTTGTATCTCGAAAAGGGGCTACAAAACAAACTTTAAAAACAACAAATACTTCTCTTTTTGGATTTTCAGATTTTAAAATGGAAAGCAACGTAAATCTAATTAATCTACCGTAATTGATTTGCAAAGAAAGTAAGAGGTAGGGTAATGAGAATTCAAAGGAAATTTTCTGAAAGAAACTAATGGACATAAATCAATATCACACTTCTTTGTGAATTAAAATGCCAAGAAGATGAGGAAACCCACAAAATAAAGATCTAAATAAATCACAATCTTCAGCTAGGAAGATGCAATCATCAATGGAAACAAACACAAATGTATAATAAGCTAAAACTCATCAAATCACGAAGCCACCATGGATGTGTGCACATGTGAGATAAGTTTATCTTCAAAGCACCGAAAAAAGAAAGATCTTCTCAATAATTTGTCACAACAAAGCAATGTAATACTAGCAAACACCAAACTAAAGAATCACAGATTTAAACCACCACACAACCAATTGGTTCTCTAAAATAAACAAATGAGAAATTCACACATTTACAAATCTCGCAAAGGTAGCAGAAAAATCACACCACGATTGAAGCACCAATTGTAGGTATTGTATTATGATCAAAATCTGACCCTAATTACATTGAGTTCTTACAATTTATAGAGTTGTGCTGTCAATTTTGCAGCTAGGGTTTCGGCTGCATGAAACTCGAAAATAAATCTAAACTAGAGATTACATCAATGAAACTATTTCTAAAAACAAGTTAAACTACCCTAGCATAGAATTGAACCTCGTGCATTAAAAAATTGGAGCAGATCATGAATGAAATAACTCAAAAATAGAGTCTGGAACTCGTGCATGCTCTTCATGAAACTCTGCGATCTTGTCCTTTATTCTTTGTTATAGTTCTTCTTCGTTGAATCCACTGGAAGAGGCCCTCAAATCATGCAAAAATGACCCTCTGGAAGTGATCCTTCTGATTGAAAAAATAAGTTGGAGAAGACTGAAGTTAAACGACGGTCATGCCCCAGAAATTTTGAATCTCGACTGTTGCCTTGAAAAATGAAGTTCACAAAAATGTCTAAGTGTCAAATCCACTTCTCCTCCAACTTTCAAACTTTCAGAGGCCGAAAACCTCATATGACCAGAATGCCAAAAATCAGGGTCTTCAAAAATGGCTAAGTGTGGAAAACTATTTTTCTTCTATACAAATTCTGACTAAGCCAAAACTGGACGCCTATCAACTTGGTAGGACTTCTGGGTGAGCTTTGCAGAATCTATCCATGATCTCTTGCACCTCCTCAAAGTCAGCCATTTTGAATCCTTTAAGGAGTTCTTGTTGTTTCTCTTGGAAGGTGATCAATCCAGTTACAAGCCCTTGTATTTCCTCTACCTGAGATAACATTTTCTGAATTTCTTCTTTCTGATAGAACATCTAGTGGAGGTCTTCTTTTGTACAAAAAAATCCCCCAAAGATATCTAGATACTAATTTATAATGGAATTCATAGGATGCATTGTTTTCTCATCATCTTCTTCATATAAATTCAAGTCCAACCCTTCAAAAAACTTGTGCATTTCCTGTACAAAATGTAAACTTTCATCTCTCCTTTTATTCATTCTTTTTAGCACCTTTTCAAAAATGGTCAAGGTGCCAGTAATGTCTTGGATCCATATCTAAAATTTGTCCAATTATGACCCTTCATACACCTTAACCAAAACTTGGAAGTGTTTCTTCCTTATTACCATAAGATCTTCTAGAGCCTTTTTCCACTTCAAGGTCTTCTCCTCCAAACCATTCTCCTCACTCATAATCTCGACCAAGGATGTGATTCCTTGAAGAATACTTTAGAAAGGCCTCAGAATCTTCTTGAGAGACACCTTGGAAAACTTCTCAAAATCAGCCTTCCAGTCTCCACAATCTTGAACAAAAGAATGTGGGATGTTTACCGGTGTATTTACATCACCCCTTTTCTCCAAAATAGCCTATAATGAGGCCTTAGGGTTATCAAAGTCAATGGGAGCCACTATCTTAAGAATGAATTTCTTCATTGCTTCATTTTGTTCCATTAATGCCTTGATCTTCTCTTCATCTTTATCCATAAAGCCCAAGGCATGTTTCAGTCCTAGTGTAGCCATAGTTTTGCTTCCCTCTCTAGTAGGCTCTCCTAGTTCTACCTCTTCCAACACATAGTTATTTGGAGTGACATCTTCCATACTGATACTCATTGTAGGGACAACCACCTAAGCCTTCCACCTAGCCACTTGATCTTTTGTTACATATGAAAGGGTCCTTTCCTAGACACTAGATCATGTTCGGTGGAATGCTTGTCCAAACATTTCCATGTAACTATCATCATCATTAGTGTATACTCTTACCCTTGGTTGAATTTCCTTGGTGAGCCAAGTGGGCTTTGAAAAGGCATTGATTGGCTCATATAGGGCAACCAAACTTGAGGTAGTAGCTGAGTGTTCTATTTCCATCTCCCCATGGCTGTCCTCTTGTCCTTCCTCTATTTCTTGCTCTTTCCCTATGTTCTGCTCCTCTTCTATATTCATCTATTATTTTTCTCCATTCTGTCCCTCTAATCCATCTTGCTCTTCTGAAGGAATCTCACCAGTCACCTCTGCTTCTTTCTCAAGCTCTGGAGACCGTTGTGCTACTGCTTCAATGTGTACAAGTGGTGGAATTGAAGCTTGGGAAGGAGTGTTTTGCATGGGAGGAGTAGGAGCAATAGGGGGAGTGGGTGAAGGCATTGGTGGAGGAAGGAGAGTTGGCATGGGAGCATGAACATGCGGAGGTTGTGGAGGCAATGGAGTGGTTTGAATCAGAGGTGGAAGTGGAGAGGTTAATGGTGTTGAATGTGGAGGAGGAGGAGTTTGATGCACCGATGGAGGTGGAGTTGGAGAAAAATGTGAAGCACATGGAATTTGTGCTGTAATACCCTCCTCAGAGGTGATACCAAAGAAAAATCCTTTCTCGACTCTGGACCCTCCTTTTGAATTTTAGTTGCAACCTCCTCAACTGATTCCTGAGACTTTCATGGAACTTCCTCTCCCACATTGTCAAGAGGACTAGTGAACTATGTAGGGAGGGAATCAAAAGAAAAGGACTATCCCGCAACTAGAGCCTATTGCTCAGATTCTTGGAAACCATGAAGTCCCTCAAAATCTAAGATGTCAAATTTATCATCACCTAGAATGTCTAGATTTATCATCTCTCCTTGGGTTGCTCCGCTAATGTCTTTTTATGGATCATATTCTAGTACTCTTCTTCTTTTCAAGGATCCTACAGACCAAGCTCTTCTGCTAAGGGGCACTTGATCCTCCTCATCTTCATCATCCTCTAAGAGGGTGTCCATTTGATTGGGTGTTGAGCCTTTCTTCCTCTTGTATATGTGTCCTTTTATTACCCCATTCAGCCTAGGTCTAGTTACCTTGAATTTAGGTGCTTTCTTTGATGCACTCAGAGGTTCAGGACCACTAGAAGAAGGTGCACCCAGAGGTTCTATGCTTCCCCTCATTCTAGTTTTAGGCTTCTTTAAGTGAGTGGTTGAGCCATATGCCATAGGGTGCTCATGCCAATACACCATTTCCAGCTTATGTGGTGCAACCTCTTTGAACTATGGCATTAACACCTTCTCCCCTTTCTTCTTCTTTTCCTTGGAGGGCTGAGTTGGCTGTTGTTTCATTGGCATTGGATCCATGGGAAAAGGATGGGAAATACAAGCCTTAGTCACCTTGATGATGTGTCTTACCTTTTAGTTTATATCATCATTCTCATGCCTATCCATCTCTGCATTTAAAATGGCTCTGGTGTATACCTTATCTACATTGTAGATAGGATCCAAAACATCCTCAGAATCAGCTTCCTCTACCTTTTGTGATACCTGTATTAATAGGGCAGCCTGCGCTAGCTCCAAAGTCATCCGATAGTAATCACGGATCCTGACTTCATAGTCATCTAGGTAGTTTATCCAATGATCCTCAATGTGAGGCTCATGTACATAGTGTTTCCCCATTATATGGTTGTACATTCCTATAGGATCAAACCTAGTCCTTATGAGATTATAGCTTTGTAGAGGGTGTTCATCCCACTCGAAGGCCACACATCTTCATATCTTGTAGAAAATGAGGGCCTATGGACATCGGGAAGTCCCAATAGTGCTTCTTCTTATGTTGGATATGTTCATGAGCATTTGACAATTGATGAGCCATCTCCAACAAAATTATCCTATCTGATGGATATCTTGGCAACTTATTAGGAGCTAGGGTGCTTCATGCTATCCAGATGTATGTGAAAGTCTTAAACTAAATGTAGAATGCCCCAAGGGCCTTTACCATTGCAAAATTTTTTGTTGAGATTCTCTTGGCATAATATCCTTCAATAGAGCGTATGATAGCAAACACAAAATCATCATTGACAATGCAAAACTTTGGACTATCTAGTGCATAGTGTTCCTTCCGAACCAGCTGTGGATACACTGTAAATGGCCATGCATTTTGATCTACCATAGCTCCAACCCTGACTAATCCTGGGTATACTGCCCTTGCAACCAATAAGTACATAACATATGATGTCATGTTGAAGTGAGGGTCATCCTTTACTATAGTCAACTACTGGTCTAGGTTATCACGGAGAATAGTAGCCTAGTCGAACCTCGCTTGTCATTCTTTTATCTTCTCAATGAGTAGGATCAACCACGGTTCCAATTGTACTCATTTAGGTAGTCCATACACCTGACTGCTCAAGGTGATGGCTTCTTGGATGTCTTTGTGCATGTACCCTCTCCTCATGTCTATCTTTTCCAATTTATTCCTTGGGAGAGGTTGTATGAGATATTCCATGTTCACAATTTCATGAGCCAATGAAATGTCCTTGTTGTAGAAGTCCATTCCTTTACCTATGGAGAAGCTGAAGAACTTATCTACCCCCTTAGGTAGATGGAAGACATCTTTGATGTTGTCTAGTTGGAGATCCAAGACCACTTCACCCATGCTATTTTTCACCATTCTCTCATCTGATATGTAGTGGTTCACCAGAGTGATGATCAAGTCTGATGATAGGATGGACATTGGGTGTGCTACTACATTTACCAAAGAATAATACACTAATTCTTAGGACTTTGGAGAATCAGAGGTGTCATGTTTTCGGGGTGCAAAACCCCTGAAATGTCAAAAAGGGGACCGTTAAAATTGGGGGAAAATGTTTGCGAGAGTTTCAGACTACAAAAGTCTAAAAAATCTGATGGCCAAAAGGTCAAAATGTGGGTTTGGGGCCAAAAATTGAAAATGAGTCGTAAAGCGAGTTCGACCACAAACTCGAGGTGAGGGGGTCAAAGGAGACAACCTTGCGATCCCCAAGGCAGGATGAGACAAGACAAACATGGACAAACTCTAGCAACAACACTAACCTAACAAAGTGACAGGAAAATAAAACAAAAAGTGGAAAACTAGAAGGAAAGACATGAAGGCACCAACCTCAAACACGTCGAACTACAAGAAACTAGAAGGGAGACAAGAAGAGCCTAGAAACTAAAAACTGAAAACCAGGAAGAAAGTGTGCCCAGAAGTTCTAAAAAATGATGATCATGAGATGAAAATAAGTGAGTCAAAAGTTGGCTCACTACCTTATATAGGCAACTAGCTAGGGTGACGTTAGCCACCTCTGCTGATCGGCCTTTCGGGGGTCCCTGACCTCTGAAAATCTGAAAGGTCAATTCTCTTCGGAGAATCAGACCTTTCAATGTCTGGACCTTCAAAAATACAAAACCCTTGGGACTCAAAATGCTCGAGGCTAATCGGACTTCGGACCTTTTGCACTTTCGAGCCTCCAAAAGTGTGAAACTGAGAAAAAGACTAAAAAAAAAACTAAACCTTAAGATAAAAATCCAAAATGACAAGTAGAGAGACAACCTAGAGCAAGCCAAAAGAGGGGGGGCCCTGAAGCTAGTCAGCTTAAAAGGGAAGCGTGATTGTGGAACCACAAAAAATAGCCCCAACAAAAGAAAGGGAAACAACCCGAGGATCCCAAAGCCATTCCACCTTGAAACAATCCCATCTCACGGTGAGCCAGACACAAAGCCTTCAGCCAGAGTTATTATCCTATCATCATTAAGATTGAGAACATCGCTACATCTGCATCCATTGTGTGTTTATGTGTTCAAATTTCCCAGGAATCTCTCACCATAAGCCTCTGCTAATTATCAACCAATCATTGTCAGATCACTACCCACCAATCTGAATTTGGCCAAGAGTCAATTTAACCTTGCTCTAATACCAGGCAGGCATTTATAGCCCCGGTAGAGGTTGCTAAAATCACCCTTCCCCTCCTGCAGATGAGCTTTATTCAAAGTTTTAAACTTCCTTGGATGGCTCTTAGACTCAACATGTGTTAAATTGAAACTGAGCTCCTTGAACCATTGTGTTCTAGATGATTTGTTTCTTCTTTTGTTCAAACTTTGGTACTTTTGGTATTCCTTTATGCTCTTATTAGATATTATCTCTTTTCTCTTTTCTTTCTTTTTTTGAAATCAGGATAGTGCTTAGACTGTGCTACCCTAGTTTTGAGCTTTCTCCTTTGTTGACCTTGTCTCTATGCATTCCTCCTTTTTTCTTTATGTCTCCTTTCTTTTAGTCTATGTTCCAGTTGGGACAAGGTTTTGACTTCTGACCTCCTCTGTGACCATGGGCATTACCTGATTCTGACTAGAATCCTATTCAAGAGGCTTTTGATCTGGGATCTCTTTTAAATGTGCATTAGTGTTGAGGATGGTTGGTTTCAATGAATCCTTTCGAGAAGTCTGAGAGGAAAACACCTCATGTCTGACCTTTATATCTGGCTTGCTGCAAGACAAAATTACATCAAAGGGTTTGACAAAGGAAGACCTTTATCTCTTGCCTAGACTACATGATGTAGACCATTAAGCTCAAGAAACACCTACCCCTCAAGAAGATAGAAACCAAAAGACCCAATGAAAAGACATAGACGACAAGACTCAAAATAAAAAAAAGAAGAGACTCTAAACTACAAGAATATACAAGAAAGATCAAATGTCCATGAAGACCCAAAGTAGTGCTTGAGAAATCGGTCATTAACAGGCAATGGGACCAATTCTCCATCAAGAGAACTAATCCTGAAAGTATTTTCTCCTAGAATTTCTGCAATCTGGAAAGGGCCTATTCAGAGACATTGAAATTTAGTGTGGCTACCTGGTTTTTTCTTTACTTTATCCCACATCAAAACTAGATCAAAAATCCTAAAGGCCTTTATTGTTTCTCTTTTGTCAAACCAACGCTTGATGATAGCTTGATGCTTGGCCACATGTTCCAAAGACGTGGTCCTCTTTTCTTCTAGATCCAACAAATTCACGAGGTGAATCTGCACCCGATCCTCACCTTTATTGATCCATGAATCTTAGAATTGGTATTTTTAGGTTCATCAAAAAAATGGGTTGCAGTCCATAGACCAATTGGTAGGGAGAAGTCCCTAAGGCATTTTTTATTCTTACATGATCAGTCCACAAGGTGTATTTCAACTATGTATACCACTCCTGGGGATTATCATCCAAGAGGCATTTGATTACCATCGTTAAGTTTTTATTTGTTGATTCAGCAACCCCATTCCCTTACGGGTAATAGTTAGATGAAAATTTGAGAATTACTTGATTTTTGAAGGCCCATTGAATGAGGGATGCAGATGAAAAGTAGGGAGAATTGTCACATACCAAAAAGAAAGGCATGCCAAACCATGTGATAATGAACTCCTCTAAAAACCTGGTTACTACCTCAGTGGTGCAATTTCTTAGAACTTGTGCCTCCATCCATCATGTGTAGTAATTAGTTGCGGTCAAGATGTATCTATGTCTTGCAGAATATGGATGGTTAATCATTCTCACAAAATCTAGCCCCCATTGGGTGAATGGACGTACCTCATAAATTGGTTGTAGGGGCATTGCCAGATGTCTCTCGTGTATGGCGTTGGTCTAAAAAACATGACATGAACACATGTGTTCGTGAGTGTCCTTGAACAAGGTTGGCCAATAATAGTCAGATCTCAATATTTGATGGGTTGTGGCTTCAGCTGACCCATGTCCAATGCCATTATTTTCATGAAACTCTATGAGAACCTGCTCAGCTTCTATCCAATCTAAACAATGTAGGTAAAGGCCATCATAATTGCGCTTGTAGAGCTTTCCATTTTTCAGCATATAAGAGCTACCTTTATTCTTTAGAGCTCTCCTTTAGGATCCATTCAATCCTTCTAGGTAGTGGTTTTGAAGCAAATAATAGACTATATCTTGATACTAGACATTGGTGATCACTCCTTCGTTGGTGTACACTTGGAAAACTAAACCTTGCTCTATTTATGCCATCATCTTGGTGAGACCTTGACCTCTCACTAAATTTATTTGTTGGATTTTGATGTCAAATTCTTGTAGTATAGGCATCCATTTCCCCCTTCATTCCCCTAGCTCATTTTGCATCAACAAGGATTTGATCGCGGGATCGGGAACAATAGCAGTGACCTTACTCCTCAGGATGTAGTGTCTAAACTTCTTGAAAAATTTAACCAAAGAAAAAGATTTCTTGTCAAGATTTGGGTACTTGAGTTCATCATTTTTCAGAGGACAGCTCATGAGAGCTATTGGTCTCTCATCCTCCCCTTCTTTCTTTTGGGTGAGAATTCCCGCACATGAATGTTCTGATGCGAAAGAGTAGACCTTAAATGGAAGAAGGTAATCAGGGCTGACCAAAACTGGGGCAGTAGCAATGAAAGTCTTAATCTCTTCAATGGATTCTTTAGCTAGAGCATTTCATTCAATCTTAGCATCCTTTTTTAGCATATCATTCAATGGATGTACTATCTCTGCAAAACCACTAATGAGCTCTCTAACGAAGTTGATCTTTCCAAAGAAAGATTTCAACTCTTTTTGGCTATTTGGGGGAACCAATTTGAGAATAGCCTCAACCCTTTCAGGGTCAATTAAGAAGCCTATTTTAGATATGATGTGCCTGAGGAGATTTCCTTGGGTTACCCCAAAGACACACTTCTTAGGATTTAGTGAGATTCCATAGCGCCGACACCTTTTCAATACCCTGTGCAGATCTTCGATGTGGTCCACATGGTTTTTGGAGAATATCGTGAGATCATCCATATAAATAACAATACATTTGCTGATGAGGCCTTTAAACACCTCGTCCATAGCTTGTTGGAAAGTGGCTCCTGCGTTGATCAAACCAAACAGCATATGACAATAAGCAAATGTCCCCCACTTTGTTATGAAAGTTGTCTTTAGGTGATCTTCTTCTTTTACCATGACCTGGTTGTACGTAGAGTAACCATCAAGGAAAGACATCATCTAGGAGCCATTGACCACTTACAACACTTTTTTGAGGGATGGCAGCGGGTAGTTATCCTTTTGAGAAGACCTGTTCAAATTCCAAAAATCTACACAGAGCCAAACCTCTCCACTTTTATTTCTTACTGGGATGAGGTTTGCTACCCAAGTCGAATGTCAAATAGGAAAGATAATCTTAGCATCGAGAAAATTTTGTACTTCCTTCTGGATTACTAGCTCAATCACCAGATTCACTAGCCTTTGTCTTTGGCAGAAAGGTTTCACATCTGGTTTTAATGGGATATTATGTGCGATGATGGCAGGGTCATAAATTTTTAAGTCTTCATAGCTCCAAGCTATGACATCTTTGTACTTCATGAGTAACTCTACCATCTGCCTCTTTTCTTCACTTGTGCTAACCTTTCTAATATGAACCTCCCTAGGTTCAAGCTATGTGCCCAGATTGTAGAGCTCGCAGTCATCGCCTCCTACCAATGGTGTCTTCCCCCTTTCATGAGCATGTTCATCCTTGTCAAAATTTTTTTCCAGGGCTACCATTCCTTTCAGGATGGAATTAGTCTTCAAGTTTAATATCCCTAGATCATATGATTCTTCCATTTTGTCTTCTTCTTCGTTGATGTTTTTTCTTTCAAAAACTCCAGCGCTCATGATGAACTCTAGTATTAGTTGGTCATCCTAGAATACTTGGAAGTTTGTGATATTATCTGAATGGCTAGCACGACCACCAGCTTAATGGAGAATTTCTTTAGTTTAGACTTTTCTAGTGGCTGTAAGGAACTTGTCAACACTGCCAAAGCATCAATGACAATATTCCTTCTTCTTGGAACACTCCAGATATTAAATGCCTCAAAATATTTGATCAAATCCCATACGTAGTTATGGTAAGATGCCAACCCTTTATCAGTGTAGGAATACTAGCTTTGGATTTGTCTGACTATTAGTTTTTAGTCTCCTTCTACAACTAAAGCTTCACCTTCTTTTCATATGCCGTGAGGAGACCTCACACCAGTTCCTTGTATTCAGCGACATTATTGGTTTAGTAGAATTGTAGCCTATAAGCAGCATAGCATGAGACACCTTGGGGGTTGACCAACTCTATCCTAGCCCCTGCTCCTTGTTTACATTTGGAGCCGTTGAACCTGAGCTTTCATATGGGATGACCTTTATGAGAGGATGGCATAGCTTAGGGCTCCAATGCATCCTTTAGTGAATGTACACTTTCTTGGGGTTCCAGAGAGATCTTTGGTGGTGATAAGTTTTATGTGATTAGGGCTTCCATATCCTTTGCACCTAGATTTTCCCTTGTGGAGAGGGGCACCCATTTCATCTTTTGTTTTTCTCTCGCATCATGTCACATTTCGTGGCATGGGGGCAGGCAACCATCATCAGAGGAGCTCCATTCCTCTTGTATTGGGCACTTGGTTGTGAGGACCTAAGGTTGTTCACAAATGGGAGGTTTATCATCACCTGAGCATGTTGTGTCCCTTTTGTAAGCTTAGGTTGGTAAGACATTTGGCTCATTACTTGAACCACCACGCTCTAGCAATCTTGGCATTCAAACTCCAAGTGATTTGTCTAGTGTAGGTGACAATATCCTGATAGTATTAGTATGTTTGGGTTAGCATCTTGGCTGAGATGTTTCATGTTTTTCATCATATTCCCCACAAACTCCGCCAGGATCTCCTTGGGAATTTGGGTATGCACCAACCCTTGTACTGGGCTACCGTTTAAGTTTTCTTCTTCTTTGAGGTGAAATGTGAAAGCCTTATTGAATCGATACACCCCCAGGTCATCTTGTGAGAACAATACTTCATTTGGGGTATTGTATTCAATTATCATCTATTTGAGTTTGGGTTCAACATCAATCTTGATTTGGTTATTGAGTCCTTTACAAGGTAGTCAAAGTTGAGTGAAATCTATAGAGAACCAACCCCTCAAGGACTGGGTTCACTCCCTACTGAATAACATGTCGTATGTTTCTGGGATGTCTACTACATGTATATCGATGCAATCTTGGATTATGGGGTTAGTGGTTAACTGTATGCATGTATCCTTCATGACCCCAATGACTTTGACCTCTATTTTGTCAAGTTAGATCACAACCATATTGGTTGGTTGAGGGTTCATCCCTAGCTTGTGGCATATGGATAATGGCATGACATTACCTAAATCCCCAGAGTCAATCATGTAGTTGTGTAAGTTCTTTCCAAAAATCTTAAGGCTGAGAAAGAATGGGGGTACTTCTATCCTATCTTTGAACATGGTTGGCATTGCCTCGGGTGTGTTTACGTTGGATGAATTTCTAGCAATACTGCTAGACGAGACCAATTTGGAATGATCTAGTGATTTCAGGAGGGCCTCTCTCTACGAATGACAACTTTGCAACATGTCATACATTGACATATTGGCTTTAAATCTCTTGAGTTCCTCCAATGCACTATACTTTTTGGTGGCCCAAGTTGGATTCTTTAGCATGGTGGGCTAGTGTTGCATTGTTGGGGTGACAGTGGCACTGGGACCTCTAGGAGGTGTAGGATTATTATTAGCTTGTGAGTTAGGTAGAGTGGGTTGCATGCCCAAGGGAATACCATCAGTTAGAGGTTCCCTTTTGCTTCTCAAATTATAATTGCTTCTATTTTTGTTTTGAAAAGCATGGATCTCAGAGTACTCAGGCTAACTTTCCTGATTAAAAGGGAAGAAAAATTCTTCTTCAGTTGTGTTATTGGCAGGACTTCCCCTCGTACCCAGGTTATAAGAATCAAAGACCATGGCACTAAAATGAGTCTGGGAGTTATCAGGATCCTAGATCTATTGACTGTCAAACTCTCCCTTGTACTCATTATCTGATTGGTGTGTGTTGGGAGCTTGAGTGAAATTGACCTTAGATGAGTTAAAGGCATTAGAATTGTCAGAGGGTATGCTACCATTATTGGGGTGTGTATTCCACGTTCTATTAGTTCGTTGTTGACCAAACTATTTATCTTGAGAAGCATTCTCATAACCTCCACTATTGTTGTTGTTGTAATTGCCATAATTACAATTTTGATTTTGGGAATAGGTGTTTGGGGTAGTAGTTGGTCATTGGTAGTTCCTCTAGTTCTGAGGTGGATTAAGCTTCATCCTAGTGATCTCACCTATTAACTGGGAAAATGTATTTTTCATGGCATCAAACTCATTTACTAAAGCATGGTCCAGCTCATTTGGGACAAAAAACTTTTGTTCACATAGAGCTACCTTATGTGCATCATATCCTGAGTAGGTGATGGTGAGTGGTGGGGCAGCAGTGTATGGGGCCGACACTGGATTGAGTCTTGGGGTGTGCTAGATCGGGAGTTGATTATTTTCTATGAACAGACCAGATATGGAAGCATTCCCTAATGCTGGTGAGATACCATACTTTCAACCTGCTTGTGGATCCATTTGTTGGGTAAATGTGATAGCTTTGTCACATACTTTCTCCAAAGTGTCTATGTTGCTTGGGGGCAACATCTTCAACAATATGGACGTTAATGGATCCAAGGAACATAGATACACTTGTATAGCAGCCCCAAATGGTATAGTATAAGGAGCTTCTAGCTTTTGGTACATCTTATGAAAATGGTGATTGAACATGGAAATTGGTTTGTTGTGGTCTTTTCTCACCGAGATGAACTGGTTGTGAAGATTAGCCAGATCAACATATAACTTGAATTGATTTAGGAACTTTGTTTCAAATTCCCCCCATGTGGAGATGGATCCCTGTGGTAAGTTTAAATACTAGTTGTATGTAAATTCCTCCAATGTGTAAGGGAAAAAGTAGCACATGACGTCCTAATGAGTAATCTCTTTGCGATTGCATAATTCTTTGAACGCGAACGTGTTCTTCCACTATCTTGGATTCTCCATACATGAAATGTAGATATAATTTCTCAAGATTATTGGGAAGCTCATGGAGATGTCCTTGTAGATCCAATGGAGAGCTTTGAGCATTTTTGAAAAAATCTATTGGAGCTAGTGGTAGAGCAGTAGCAGGCGGGGCAACAATGTGCGGAAATGGAGGAAGATTAGGCTAATATGAAGTATCCTCTCCAAGTGTTGCTTTGCTACTGCGAGGTCTGTGAACTTATCTGAGTTAAAGGAATTCCCCTTTGTTTGGTGAAGATCTGAGGACTCATTCAAACCTTTTGAGAGAGAATGATCCAATGTTCCAGGGTCTTCCTTTTGAGGGCCCTCCTTCTAGTGCCACTTCCATTGAGCGTCATTTTTAAACAAGATAACGACTAGGAATTTGTGTGAGAAAATTCTCCTCTTGAAAGAATGATATTAGTAACTCTCAAGGTTACTTCTGGGTTGGGTCTCAACCACTTGGATAGCTCAATTGAAGATAAATGTGAATCTATTCACAAGGAGGCCTTTACTGGTTCGTATCTCAAAAAGGGGCTGCAAAATAAACTTTAAAAACAACAAATACTTCTTTTTTTGGATTTTCTGATTTTAAAATGGAAATGAATGTAAATCTAATTAATCTACTGTATCAATTTGCAAAGAAATTAAGAGGTAGGGTAATAAGAATTCGAAGGAAATTTACTAAAAGAAACTAATGGACATAAATCAATATCACACTGCTTCGCGAATTAAAATACAAAGAAGATGAGGAAACCCACAAAACAAAGATCTGAATAAATCACAATCTTTAGCTAGGCAGATGCAATCATCAATGGAAACAAATACAGACATATAATAAGCCAAAACTCATCGAATCATGAAGCCACCATGGATGTGCGCACACGTGAGATAAGTTTATCTTCAAAGGACCAAAAAAAGAAAGATCTTCTCAATAATTCGTCACAACAATGAAATGTAACACCAATAAACACCCAACTAAAGAATCATAGATTTAAACCACCACACAACCAGTTGGTTCTCTGAAATAAACAAATGAGCAATTCACACATTCATAAATCTTGCAAAGGTAACACAAAAATCACACCATGATTGAAGCACCAATTGTATGTATTGTATTATGATCAAAATTTGACCCTAATTACATTGATTTCTTATAATTTATAGAGTTGTGCTCTCAATTTCGTAGGTAGGGTTTTAACTACATGAAACTCAAAAATAAATCTAAACTAGAGATTACATCAATGAAACTATCTCTAAATTTTTTTTAAACTACCCTACCATGGAATTGAACCTCATGCATTACAAAACTAGAGCAGATCATGCATGAAAGAACTCAAAAATAGAGTCTGGAACTCATGCATGCTCTTCATGAAACTCTGCGATCTTGTCCTTTATTCTTTGTTATAGTTCTTCTTCATTGAATCCACTGGAAGAGGCCCTCAAATCATGCAAAAATGACCCTATGGAAGTGATCCTTCTAACTAAAAAAAAAAGTTGGAGAAGACTGGAGTTAAACGGTGGTCGCGCCCCAGAAATTTCAGATCCCGACTGTTGCCCCCAAAAATGAAGTTCACAAAAATGTGTAAGTGTGAAAACCAATTCTCCTCCAACTTTCAAACTTTTGGAGGCTGAAAACCTCATATGACTGAAATGCCAAAAATCAGGGTCTTCAAAAATAGCTAAGTGTGGAAAACTATTTTTCTTGTATACAAATTTTTACTAAGCCAAAACTGGACGCCTATTGACTTGAGAGGACTTTTGGGTGGGCTTTGCAGAATCTATCCATGGTCTCTTGCACCTCCTTGAAGTCAGCCATTTTGACTCCTTTAAGGAGTTCTTGTTGTTTCTCTTGGAAGGTGATCAATCCAGCTGCAAGCCCTTGTATTTCCTCTTCCCGAGATAACATTTTCTAAATATCTTCTTTCTGATAGAACATCTGCTGGAGGTTTGTAGCAACTCCTCTAAAGATATCTAGATACTTTCATCTCTCCTTTTATTCATTCTTTTCAGAACCTTTTAAAAAATGGTTAAGGCGCTAGTAATGTCTTGGATCCATATCTAACAATTATCCAATTTTGACCCTTCATACACCTTAACCAAAACTTGGAAGTGTTGCTTCCTTATTACTATAACATCTTCTAGTGCCTTTTGCTACTTCAAGGTCTTCTCCTCCAAACCATTATCCTCACTCATAATCTTGACCAAGGATGTGATTCCTTGAAGAATACTTCAGAAAGGTCTGAAAATCTTCTTGAGAGACACCTTGGTGAACTCCTCAAAATCAGCCTTCCAGTCTGCACAAGCTTGAACAAAAGAATGCAGGACATTTGCCAGTGTATTTACATCACCCCTTTTCTCCAAAATAGCCTATAATGAGGCCTCAGGGTTATCAGAGTCAATGGGCTATCTTAAGAATGAATTTCTTCATTGCTTCATTTTGTTCCATTAATGCCTTGATCTTCTCTTCATCTTTATCCATGAAGCCCAAGGCATGTTTCAGTCCCAGTGTAGCCAGATTTTTTCTTCCCTCTCTAGTAGGCTCTCCTAGTTCTACCTCTTCTAGCACATAGTCATCTGGAGTGACCTCTACCATAATGATACTCATTGTAGGGATAGCCACCTGAGCCTTCCACCTGCCCACTTGATCTTGTGTTACATATGAAAGGGTCCTTACTCGAGCACTAGATCATGTTCAGTGGAATGCTCATCCCAACATTGCCATGTTGGTATCATCATCATCAGTGTATACTCTTACCCTTGGTTGAATTTCCTTCGTGAACCAAGTGGGCTTTTAAAAGGCACTGATTGGCTCATATGGGGCAACCAAACTTGAGGTAGTAGCCTGGTATTCTATTTCCATCTCCCCGTGGCTTTCCTATTATCCCTCCTCTTTTTCTTGCTCTTTCCCTATGTTCTAATCCTCTTCTATATTCATCTATTCTTCTTCTCCAACTTGTCCCTCTGATCCATCTTTTCCTTCTAAAGGAATCTCACCATTCACCTCTATTTCTTTCTTGGACTCTGGAGGCCCTTGTGCTATTGCTTCAGTGTGAACAAATGGTGGAATAGGAGCTTGGGAAGGAGTGTTTTTTATGGGAGGAGTAGGAGAAATAGGGGGAGTGGGTGAAGGCATTGGTGGAGGAGGCGGAGTTGGCATGGGATCATGAACAAGCAGAGGTTGTGGAGGCAATGGAGTGGTTTGAACCGGAGGTGGAAGTGGGAAAGTTAATGGCATTGAACGCGGAGCAGGAGGAGGAGTTTAATGCACTGGTGGAGGTGGAGTTGGAGCAGAATGTGAAGCATGGGGAATTTGTGTTGTAGTACCCTTCTCAGAGGTGATACCTATAGAAGAATCATTTCCCAACTCTGGACGCTCCTTCTGAATTTCAGATGCAACCTCCTCAACTGATTCCTAAGACTTTCGTGGAACTTTCTCTCCCACATTGTCAAGAGGACTAGTGAACTGTGTAGGGAGGGAATCAAAAGAAAAGGACTATCTCACAACTAGAGCTTGTTGCTCAGATTCTTGGAAACTGTGAAGTCCCTCAAAATATGAGATGTCAAATTCATCATCACCCAGAATTTCTAAATTTATTGGCTCTCCTTGGGTTGCTCCTCTGACGTCTTCTTGTGGATCATCTTCCAGTACTCTTCTTCTTTTCAAGGATCTTGCAAACTGAGTTCTTCCATTGAGGGGCACTTGATCCTCCTAATCTTCATCGTCCTCCAAGAGGGTGTCCATTTGAGTGGGCGTTGAGCCTTTCTTCCTCTTGTATTTATGTCTATTGGAAATTTGGCTGAGTTGGTTACATAGATGTTGTCATTATGGAAACATATGATCTATATGAAGATCACACAAGTCAAAGAGCTAGTATGTCAGAGTGCAATGTGAAATTGTCTAAGTATGAGATAGTGTGTTTTTACCAGTGAACCTGAAGATAGTTTTTGTTTGTGATGTCGATTGGAGTAAGTTCAGTGCTTGTGCACTTGAACATAGACTCTATGGTGACTATTGAAGACTCATCTCAGAGTCCAAGTCAGTACGACATGTACGGAAGGAGTTATGACAGTTTTTCTGAGGACAGTGTCAAGCCGACATGATATAATATGAAGACAGAATTGATAAAGAGTTAAGGGATTATTTTGTTTATCAAAATAATGACTTAACAATATAAAGGGATGACATCCTAGATTTTAACCCTTAGGTAAAGTTATTTTATAATATGGTAGCCGACTGAAAAGTTATTAGCCTTAATAACTTGTATAAATGTAATTATAAATTGTAAGAAGGATATAAAGAAGTGATATGATGTGAGATATATGATGTATATGTAATAGCGATAGTGAAAGAGCAGAAAAGAGATATTGATGCAAGTAGTATAAGGTTATGTACCTTGACCTACTTTTGTAATCAGTGAATATTGTACATTACTTGTTTGGGCAGTGGGCTCATCTGGTAATCACTTTTTGTACTGCCAACTCCTAACAGGGTTGAGGCTTCTAACAAGGCCTATAGTCCCTTATTCAGGACTGAGACACTATATGCATGTAATAGACTCCTAACAGGGTCAACATCCTTAACATGATACTTTTCATTAGTGGATCTTTGTGGGTACCATCCCCACCGAGGTTTTCCCTTAGGTAGGGTTTCCTCAAGAACAAATAATGTGTTATGAGTTCTTTAGTTTTATTGCTATGCATGTTGTTTAGCTTCCTATGTTATGCATGTGTTAAGATAATCTGTTATATCCATAATTGGGAAAAAGTTAAAGTTTGTAGAATACTGATTCACCCCCCCTCTCAGTATTCCCTATTACTAACAATTGGTATCAGAGCTTAGTTACTCGGAAAAGAATCATTCAAGGAAAACCTAGCAGCTTGAGTAAGATCTCTATGGATATGGATCAACTACAGAAGAATCTTGAAGAAGCTCTTTAACAGATTGATATGCTTACTGATGAAAGAGACACTTTGAAAAGAAAATATGATGATGCAAAGAACCTCATTGAGAAACTAAAAAACAAGTTGGAAGATCTAAAATCTGAAAAGGAATCCAAAATTCACATTGAAGATTATGATGACAACTTAGAAAAAGAAAATGAGATCCTTAAGCATGAACTGAAGATAGAAAATCTAAAGCTAAGTCTGAAAGATGGAAATAGCAAGAATGAAGCAAATATGAAATCTAAGAATGAAAGTCTAAAGACTGAAAATGAAGGACTAAAATCTAAACTTGGTAAAGTAACATCTGAACTTGAGAAAGTCAATTTACAATATGCTAAACTTGAGAAATACAATACAATTGTGAAAGGTGAACTGACTCAATCCAAACAACAATTTGAAAGGCTATATTCAACTAGTGAGAAGATTGATGAACAAATATCTTATCAAAAACCATTCTATGATAAAACTGGTCTTGTATTCAACACATCCAAAACAAATGAAAAAAGAAAGGAACCGGATCTGAAAATATCTTAAAGTATAGATGAGAAGAAGTCTGATGAGACTAACAAATCTGAAGATACACCTAAGGAAGAAGAACCACCTAAGCAAGAGGAATCACCCAAAAGTATTCAAAGAGAATTCAAAGGTAGATGTTTTGCTTGTAATACTATTGGTCATATGAAGAGAGATTGCACAGGTAAGCAATTCAAACCTCTTAATGGTTATTGTTATAATTGTCATGGTTTTGGACATAGAGCTATTGAATGTAGGAAACCTAAATTTATTGAGAATAATAATAGTAGTAGAATGTTTAGGAATACTAACAATGTAGATAAGAAACCTACTGAAGATATGAACAAAAGAAATGGAGTAATATGTTATAGATGCAACAAGGTTAGACACATTGCTAGAAATTGCAGATCACAAATCAATCAGCCTAAACCAAGACATGGAAACAATGGAATAGTTTGTTAGATATGAAACAAAATTGGACATACAACAAGGTTTTGCAGAACGAACAATAGAGTTTTTCATCCTAACCCTAACCCTAGAAATCATGCAAGAAGAAATGAAGATGCAAGTAACAGTAAAAAAGGATGCTGTAGTAATTCACATGAAGTGAAGTTTATCAAAAGCATAGATCAAGGAGACATATTCAACATTGAAGGTAATCAGGAAGGTGAAGTATTAAAAGGTAAGAATGAATCTTTACCTGACCCATCTCAAAGTACTTAATTTATGAAAATTGTAGTAGAATAGGAACTTAGATTAGTGTAGAAGTAGATATATGATGAATTGAGTCTTGCGTAGTTAATGCAAGGTATCATATGATGTTCTAATCCTATGGTTAAGAGCGCATAGAAAAATATTATGTTTTGCAAGATCGCAAGAAGTTTTAAGTTTTGCAGGTTAACAGAATCATCTTTTTGGAAAGAAGCAGCAAAAGAATTGAATGCGATGTCAGATCTAAGTGAGATTGAATTAATAAAAGGTCATGATCAGTATTATTTGATCATCAAAGTGAATTCAAGTGTTAAGGAGATTGAAGAGCAGTGATTGGAAGCATTTTGCAAGGATTTGGTGAAGAATTTTGTGCCAAATCTACACAAGCCCTAAAATGTGAAATCGAGGTATTTTACTTGGCAGATCTTTAAATCAGTTAAGGAATTAGAGGAAATCATGGATGTTTCTTTGATTCACAATGTCAGAAATAAAAATAGACCTAAGATGAAAAGGGAACCATTAAAACCCTTGGAAGATGATCCTAGGTTAGCTTTATCATCTGTACCAAACAGATTTTTACATCTAGAGAATGTTAGAAGTTATCTTGGATGCAAACTAGAGACTATCAGTGATAGTGATTTCACCAAGGAATATCAGAAGATCTACAATCAGGACATGTCATTGAGAGAAGGATTTGAACATTTGAAAGATAATGAGATCATTAAGTATGCATTATAGTATGAATTTGATAATGAAGAATGTACTAAGATAATTCTAAGCAGAATTCATAATGGGAAATTTTGGTTAGAAGATAGAGTGATAGATATCATAGCTGATTTGATTCATGAAGTTACTGGACTATCTAAAACTAGAGCCATTCCTTTAAATGAGAAGAACATGAGGAAAATAGTCATAGACAACACAAATTCATCCTATAATGGTAGAGGAATTGTGATTAGTAAGATTCAACAAGATGATGTCAGATACTTTTGTAAGATCCTAACCAATACATTTTGTGCAAACTCAAGAGAGGATGACATGGCAGCTGGAATGATACATGTAGCTTATCTGATGTGTGTTGATAAAGTACAAGTTTATATGTGTGAGATTCTGAGAATTCAACTGTTTGAGAATTTGGAAAAGATAAAGAAGACTAAGTATACACAGTTTAGATTCCCCTCCTTAATCACTTATATGTTTTTTCATTTATTGAGAAGATTTCCTTACACCATTGGAAATGACTGGAATGATGGCCAAACTACAATGGAAAGGATTAACCAAGTGTATAGGAGGCATGTTATTGATAAAGTGAATGAAAGTGCAGTGTTGGTAATTAAGACATTTCAGGATTTGGTGTCTAGCAGATTAAGGATCCCAAAGTATCTTGTGGAGAAGTATAAAAATGAGATATGTTCCATGGTTGATACTGACTTTACTTACATTAAAGCAGTAGAACCTAGAACAGAGTTCATAGACGCTCTTGGATATGAGATATCTGAGGTTGAGACAAAAGAGTATGTGAGTAGGTTACTTAAGTGCAAGTTGGACATTCACTGTAATAGGTTTGGAACCTTTGAGGAGAACTTCAACTCCGCAAAGACCTTACTTGAAGAGAAGCAGACAAAGAAAAGAGTTGAGAGTACTATCAAGAAAATTCTAAAAGATACAGGGATGATTGAACATGAGTTCTTGGTAGCCAAGCAAACAACAACAACAATTAGAGATATTGGACAAAAAGAAGTTTTGTCTATTCCAGCTTTATCATCAATTGCAGTACAACAAGGAGAACCACAAGTTAAGGTGAAAGTGGAAGAAATAGAGAAGGATCAAGAAGCAAGGATATCCACTAGATCCACCTCCTCCACACCTAGCAAAAGAGTAAAAGAGAGTGCTACTGGACCGAGTAAGAGGCAGAAAACATTGGTGCCACCAGTTCCAAGAAAATTTGAAGAAATCAAAGATGATGACACTTCTATTAAGAAGAAAACTTGGAAACCTAGAGTTGAGAAGGTTAGTGAGCAGATCATTCAAGATGGAGACTTTACAAAAATGAATAAGTATTATGATCTCTATGATTATGCAGAAAGATTAAATTTGGAAAATGTAGTAGTAAAGCATATGATTTTATCTAATAAGAAGTTTGATATAATTTAGGGTAAGATACCTGATGACTTGTACAATAAACTTGTAAATAGGAAGAAGAGAGCATCAGAAGAGGACACAACTATTAGAGAAAATCTTGTTAGAAAGCTTTGTGTTGTGAGAGACGAAGTACACTTCAATCAGATTATGAAAGCTTTAAGTACCCATTTGAGAACCAAGAAGAGAACCATTTAGATTATGGGAGGTAGATATGAAGAAGTTAATGCAGAAATAGAGCAAGCAATCATTAACATAATGTCAGAGAATGTTGGAGAATCATCAGTTGCAACAAAATCTAAAGATCAAGCGGTAGAAGAACTAGAACAAGAGGACATTCCCTCTCCACCAGCCATAAATATTGAGGACAAAGTCATGAATGTAGAAGGAACTAAGATCACCTTGGATAGTGATGATAACTTATTCAAGAATCTTGAAAACATTGTTGACAATTCCGCTTTTGAAGAGTAGGAGACTACCAAAGGAGAAGAGAGAACAAAGACCACAGTTGTAGAACCTAAAGTGATACAAAAAAAAGTACTTGTTCCCACTCAAGAAGATATCAGTCTTACACCTAAGACTGGAAAGAAAAATCAGATTGGATCTATGATTGAGAATTTGGGAAAGGAAGTAGATGATGATGATCAGATGGAACTGATCACATCTTTGAACAAGATCATTGGAAAGAATAAGAAAGTAAAGAGTCTTGAAGGATGCTTGAAGGAGCTTATTGAGAAATTACAAGGCATTATTACTACACAGATTGCAAAAGATGACCCTCTGGAAAGAGCAAAGGAAGTAATGAACACTTTTGATAATGAGTTTACAAACTTATTTGATATAGCAAAAGTGAAAGCTCATGCAGCTTATGAGGCCAAAACACTCTTGAACATCAGTCAAAATATCAGGAATGATATCAATAACCTTGATATCTGTATAAAGGACTTGAGGAAGAATTTAGAAAGGGGTAAATCCTTTTACATTCAGTGTACAAAATCAAAGACCTTGGTAGAAAAGGAAGATCAGAAGATGAAGATGAAGGAAGCAAAAATTCAGAATGAAACAAACCTTCTTTCAAGCCCCAATGTAAAGGTATCTTATGTTGAGAAGAAAATTCATAAGATATATGATGAGATCAAAATTTTGCAAGATGATAAGGACAAGAAAATGAAGAGATTCACTCTTTTAAGAGAGCACATTTCTATAAACTTGAGCACTATTGAAGGGCAATTGGAAGAATGTCTTTTAGCAAAGACATCTTTTCAAAAGTTTAGCTTTGAGAATCTCCAAGCATGTGAGATAGCATCTTATGGATTATGCGCACTACTCAGTGTGGTAGATTCAATTGAGAAATCATGGGAGAAAGAGTTAGAGGATATGAAGATCAATTTTTTAGATTGTGTTGCAAGCCTACTGGCTTTGCAATATTGAATTAAGGTATAACTTTTTGTGAACACAGTTTTGTTACCCTCCTTACCTTTTTTTGTCATTGTTGTCAAAGGGGGAGAGATATTTAGCAAAAAATTGTTAAGGATACTTACTCTTAGGGGGAGTACAGTATATAGAAATGATTAATAAAGTCATAAGGATAGTATATATATGTTTTGTATTATGGCCACAATTTTGAGATTTTGAAGTTGTAAGACTTAGCCAATTTTCTCATATGTTGCCACCAATGACAAAGGGAGAGATTGCTAGAAATTTGGATGAGTTGGTTACATATATGTTGTCATTATGGAAAAATATGATCTACATGAAGATTGCATAGGTCAAAGAGCTAGTATGTCAGAGCGCAATGCAAAATTGTCTAAGTATGAGACAGTGTGTTTTTACTAGTGAACCCGAAGATAGTTTTTGTTTGCGATGTCGACTGGAGTAAGTTCAGTGATTGCATACTTGAACATAGACTCTATGGTGACTATTAAAGACTCATCTTAGAGTGAAATTTAGTACTACATGTATGGAAGGAGTTATGACAGTTTTTCTAAAGACAGTGTCAAGCCGACAGGACAAAATATGAAGACAAAATTGATAAAGAGTTAAGGGATTATTTTGTTTATCAAAATAATGACTTAATAATATAAAGGGACTAAATCCTAAATGTTAACCCTTAGGTAAATTTATTTTTTAATATGGTAGCTGACTGAAAAGTTATTAGCCTTAATAACTTGTATAAATGTAATTGTAAATTGTAAGAAGGATATCAAGAAGTGATATGATGTGAGATATATGATGTATATGTAATAGCGATAGTGAAAGAGCAGAAATGAGATATTGATGCAAGTAGTATAAGGTTATGTATTTTGACCTGCTTTTTTAATTAGTGAATATTGTACATTACTTGTTTGGGTAGTGGGCTCATCTGGTAATCACTTTTTGTTCTGCCAACTCCTAATAGGGTTGAGGCTTCTAACAAGGCCTATAGTCCCTTAATCAGGAATAAGACACTCTATGCATGTAATAGACTCCTAATAGGGTCAACATCCTTAACATGATACTTTTGATTAGTGCATCTTTGTGGGTACCATCCCCACCGGGGTTTTCCCTTGGCCAGGGTTTCCTCAAGAACAAATAATGTGTTATGAGTTCTTTAGTTTTATTGCTATGCATATTGTTTAGCTTCTTATGTTATGCATGTGTTAAGATAATCTGTTATATCCATAATTGGGAAAAAGTTAAAGTTTGTATAATACTGATTCACCCTCCCGCTCTTAGTATTCCCTATTTCTAACAATGTCCTTTTATAACCCCAGCTGGCCTAGGTCTAGTTACCTTGAATTTAGGTTCTTTCTTTGATGCACTTAGAGGTTCAGTACCACTAGAAGAAGGTGCACCTGGAGGTGCTATACTTCCCATCATTCTAGTTTTGGGATTCTTTGAGTGAGTGGCTGAGCCATATGTCGTAGGGCACTCATGCTTATAAACCATTTCTGACTTATGTGGTGCAACCCCTTTGAACTGTGGCATCATCACCTTCTCCCCTTTCTTCTTCTTTTCCTTGGAGGGCTAAGTTGGCTATTGTTTCATTGGCACTGGATCCATGGGAAAAGGATGGGCAATCCAAGCCTTAGTCACCTTGATGATGTGTCTAGCCTTGAAGTTTATATCATCATTCTCATCCCTATCCACCTCTGCATTTAAAATGGCTCTGGTGTATACCTTATCCACATTGTAGATAGGATCCAAAACATCCTCAAAATCAACTTTCTCTACCTTTTGTGATACCTATATTAATAGGACAGCCTACGCTAGCTCCAAAGTCATCTGACAGTAATCACAGATCCTGACTTCATAGTCATCTAGGTAGTTTATCCAATGATCTTCGATGTGAGGCTCATGTACATAGTGTTTCCCCATTATATGGTTGCATGTTCCTATAACATTGATCCTGGTCCTTATGAGATTATAGCTTTGCAAAGGGTGTTCATCCCACTTGAAGGTCAGTAACTTACATATCTTCATATCTTGTAGAAAATGAAGGCCTATGGACATCGAGAAGTCCCAACAGTGCTTCTTCTTATGTTGGATATGTTCATGAGCATCTAAAAATTGACGAGCCATCTCCAAAAAAATTATCCTATCTGATGGATATCTTGGCAACTAATTAGGAGCCAGGGCACTTCCTACTACCTATATGTATGTGAAAGTCTTAAACTAAATGTAGAATGCCCCAAGGGCCTTTACCTTAGCAGCAACTTCTGTTGAGATTCTCCTAGCATAATCTCCTTCAATAGAGTGTACGATAGAAAACACAAAAGCATCATTGATGATGTGGAACTCTGGACTATCTAGTGCATAGTGTTCCTTCCGAACCAATTGTGGGAACACTGTAAATGGCCATGCAAACTGATCTCCCATAGCTCCAATCCTGACTAATCCTGGGTATACTACCCTTGCAGCCAATAAGTAGAAAACATATGATGTCATGTAGAAGTGAGGGTCATCCTTTACTGTAGTCAGCTGCAAGTCTAGGTTATCATTGAGAATAGTAGCCCAGTCAAACCTTGCTTGTCATTCTTTTATGTTCTCAATGAGCAGGATCATCCATGGTTCCAATTGTACTAATTTAGGTAGTCCATACACCCAACTGATCATGGTGATGGCTACTTGGATGTCTTCATGCATGTACACTCTCCTCATGTCTATCTTTTCCAATTTATTCTTGGGTAGAGGTTGTATGAGATATTCCCTGTTCACAATTTCATGAGCCAATGAAATGTCCTTGTTGTAGAAGTCCATTCCTTTATTGATGGAGAAGTTGAAGAACTTATCTACCCCCTTAGATAGATGGAAGAAATCTTTGATGTTATCTGGCCAGAGATCCAAGACCACTTTGCCCATGTTTTTTTTCACCATTCTCTCATCCGGTATGTAGTGGTTTGCCAGAGTGATTTACGAGTTCGATGATAGGATGGACACTGGGTGTGCTGCTGTGTTTACCATAGAATAGTACACTAATGAAGTGTAGTCCTTAGACCTCCCTACCAGTTGTGCACACTTGACTAGGTACTCATTCCAACTGACATTCCTGATGTCAGTATTTGTGATCTCAGCATGTAAGTTTCCCACCTTGGAGGGTGTGTGATACCCCTCGAACTGATAACTCATAGCTGGTGAGTTAACCTTCTCTGCCATTTCTGCAAAGAGCTAGAGGACACAAATCAGAGATTAATGAGATTAAAAATCATGCAAGAAACTCTGATGAAAAAAAAAGATAGAAACAACTCAACAACCCTGAAAAGACCAAGTCAAAAGTGCCCGGAAACCAATTTCAGGCTTTTGGACCTTCAGAGGTACAAGACCTCCGAAAGGCCAAAAAGTCTGAAATGCCAAAAAAGGGGACCTTCAAGTGGACTTTCAGGCTCGATGATTCGGAGACACGATTCTTCAGACTTCGGAAAATCGGAGGTGTCATATTTTCGGGGTCTGAAACCCTCAAAATGCCGAAAAGGAGAGCGTCAAAATTGGGGGAAAACATTTTTGAGAGTTTCAAACTGTGAAAGTCTAAAAAATCTGATGGTCGAAAGGTCAAAATGAGGGTTTGGAGCCAGAACTTGAAAATGAGCCCTAGATTGAGTTTGACCATGAACTCGAGGCCAAGAGGTCGAAGGAGACAACCTTGTGATCTCCAAAGCAGGATGAGAGAAGACAAACATGGACAAACCCTAGCGACAACACTAACCTAACAAAGCGACAGGAAAACAAAAAAAGAGGAAAACCAGAAGGAAAGACACGAAGGCACCAACCTCAAACATGCCAAAGGACAAGAAACTAGAAGGGAGACAAGAAGAGCCAGGAAACTAAAAACCAGGAAGAAAGCACACCTAGAAGCTTTGAAAAATGATGATCACAAGATGAAAACAAGTGAGTCAAAAGTTGGCTCACTGCCTTATATAGGCAACTGATGAGGGTGACGTCAGCCACCTCTGCCGATCGGCCTTTTGGGGATCTGAACTCTGAAAGTCCGTAGTGTCGAAAGGCTGACTCTCTTCAGAGAATCAGACCTTTCGATGTCCAGACCTCTAAAAATATGAAACCCTTGGGACTCAAAATGCTCAAGGCTAATTAGACTTCAGACCTTTCGCACTTTCGGGCCTTTGAAAGTGTGAAACTATGAAAAAGACTAAAAGAAACAACTAAACCTAAAGACAAAAAACCAAACTGACAAGCAGAGAGACAACCTAGAGCAAGCCAAAAGAGGGGGGGTCCCTGAAGCCAAGTGGCTTAAAAGGGGAGCATGATTGTGGAACCAAAACATTACCAGTTATCTAACATGTGACAAGGAAAAAGCCCTAAGGCATCCACCGAGGAGTGAGACTGATAAATTAATAGGAACCGAGTGGGATGGAAGAGACATGAGGATAAATACAATCACTGATCCAAAGACTAGATTTGGAGATTATGTCATTACTTACAAGATATTTCAGTCTAGAAGACCAAACAATGTCCCTTGTAGAGTAGTCAACATAGCATACAAGGTATTAAAGAAGGGTTTACAAGTAGACCTCACCGAGATGATGCTAAAAAAACTAGAAGAAAATACGAGGACTATTCATGTTACCAAGTCCAACACATGTAAGTTTGGATCACTTTTAGTGTGCACATTTTTCTACTTGCAAAACTATTTTCCCTTAGTTAGTAATGTTGAATGGGATGTAAACCGACCAATCATCATACAAATTGGTGCATTCATAAAGAATCTAGGACAGAATTTTGATGCGGTAATGGATGATTACTTCGATAAATTCAAGGACATAATGCAGAAAAGAACTAAGATTCCTACATAATTAGTTGAGAAATATAAGAATGATATTTTCTTTCTAGTGGACACCGACACCACTTTGATAAATCTAATTGAACCAAGGACTGCATGGCTACCTCCTATGGAGTATGATATTTATATTGACCGAGCCACAAAATCAATAAAGGCTTTACTTGTTGAGCCTAAAGACAAAAATGCTACTAGGTTTGGAACCTATGAAGAAGCTAATTCTTGAATCAAAATGGGACTAGTAGTAGATAAGATGGGAAGGAAAATGGATAAAATGGTCAAAACCTTGAACAAACAATTAGGCATTGAAGAAGAAGAAGCTGAGAATCCAGTTGAAGAAGCAACCAAGGAACAACTACTAATTGGTAATAGTGAACATGAAAAAGAGACTGAGTCAGATAGAGAAATTCAATCTGCACTAGTGAAGGCAAAAGGAAATAGGAAATAGGCCGAGACCCCCACACGAGCAAGGAAAATATCATCTACAGGTGTTTCCCCACCTTTAAAATGTGGACTAGTAAAAATCACAAGGCCAACACCAAAAAAGACCTACCAAAAGAAAAAGATAGGTACTCAAGCCTCACCCAAGCCACCTAAGAAGATGAGAAAGCTAATAAGAGGTAAAGATGATATTAATTATGATGAAGAAGATGATACTAGTCAATTAAAAGTAGTTGTAAATAAGTATAAATCAATTGATGAAATAGAAACCAACATAAAGGAGACGGGTGGACTAGGTCACCCTAAAATGAATTAGTATGTACATATGTCAACTGAGGATCAAGAAAACCTGGAGGAATCAATCATCAACATGATGAGTAATTTCAAAAGATTACTAGTTGAATTATCAAACTATATACCCAAAGAGCTATATGAGAAGGTATCAACAAGATGGACCTATGCCTTGCATACCGATAAGGAAATGATAGAACACTCATTAATTTTGGCACTACCTAATTTATCTGTAACAAAAATTGATGACTTGATGAAACAATATGCTAATAGATTTTTTATGAAAGGAAGAGCACTAAAAATATTAAAGGGAAAACTTGAAGATGTTGATGAAGATAGTAAATTTTTATGGACAAAAGTTTTGAAATAAAAGGTTGAAGCAAAAGAAATTGTACTTGCAATTATCCCTAAGAAAAGTGTCATGGGTCATGGAAAGGTATACACTCAGATGATGTAGATATTATTGCACCAAGGCCAACTAAAGAGCCTATTCATATATCTGACACTGAGCAGCTAGATGATGAAACTTATGCAGAAGAATTCTATCTGACTAGTTATACTGAGGAAGAGAAACAAGATACTCCTGAGCAGAAAGTTATAACTGGGAATGATGAAGTGATAATTGAAGACATCACTAAAGGAGATCCTAATGATGAAGTAAAAGATGATGAAGATGTTATTTTTACTACTGCTGAGAATATGGAAGAAGAAAAAGCTATTGAGGTAGCTACAGTGTTAATACCGGGTAATTTACCTATTTTGGTGCAAGCCATAGAAATAGTTAATCAAGACCAACCCGAGGAAAACACACTCGAGAAACAAATGGATACTACCAAAGGACATGGTGAAGATGAAAACAAGGAGACAAATGATCTTGAAACAAAAGAGGCAAAAAATAAAGGAGCAGAAACTGAGATAAATGTAGATGATTCTACAAATGGTACAAAGCCAAAAGCCTAAGGATCTCAGACTGAGAGAATAGTAAAAGGGTAAGACAAGGACATGAAAGTGTCTCCACTGAGAAACCAAAGTCTAATCTTGAGACTAAAGCTCTAGTACCATATGGGTAATCCCCCACATCTAGCACACATGAGAAGAAAAAGAAGAGGAAACATGGTAAAGGTCCGATCACCTTAGATGAAATCATTGAAATACGTACTTGTGACCTAAGAACCTTAGACCCTGAAGCACTAAGAATATATGGATAATTGTGCACAAGAAAAGCAACATAGGAAAAAATAAGTCAAGAGAGTAAGCACAAATATGTATTAGAAGATGTGAGAGAGATACTAATGTACGTTGTACCTAATGTCAATGTTGATGAGGAAACTCACATCATTGACCATCTTTCAACTTTTACCAAGCACATCAACTCTCCGAATGTTGATGTAGAAAGGAGAATAGAAGAGACAACTGGATCAAAGATACAATTCAAGGTTGCAGAGAAAATCAGCCAAGTAGTGAGAAGTAAATAAGGTGAAATTATCTAAAACCATAAATGAGATTGAAAATATTATTCAACAGATAATCACCACTTTGAAAAAGCTTTGCACTACTGAGTCCTTCACTGCAAAGACACCCAACAAGATAAAACAATTAGATGAAGAGCTATAAAAGAGTTTAGAAAGATTGCTTACAGACCCAAATGAATTTAAAGCACATTATGCTAAGGTCAAGCATATACATGGGTTGAGGAATGAGCTGAGAAGAGAAGTAGACCAAATATAGGATGGGACAACCAAGCTTCAAGCAGAGTTGTTACCACATGTTGAGGTGATGATAGGGCATGCAAAGAAAGCTAAATATCTAGCAGCTACTCTTGAGCTATCTGTCATAGATCATATATTTGATATGCATGCACAAGTTGGTCTATAGAAGATTTCCTTAGACAATTTGAAAGAGGAATGAGAAAACCTCTTTGCCAACTTGAAGAAAACCCATCAATCCATTTTTTATAAGTTGTAAGTATATACACTTTTTGGCATTATTCTAAAAAAGGGGGAAAAAGATATGTATAGATATGTATACTTACAAGGGATAAGTATAAATAGTTTGTATACTTACCGAGGTACATACAAAGGGGGACTTTATAGTTTTGAGTATACAATTTTTAAATTTTTTTTTTCTTAAGGCATACATATGTGTTTTTGTCACTAATGCAAAAGGGGGAGAATATTAGTTATATGTTGTCATTAGTGTCACACATACAGTCAGTAAAGAAGGTAAACAAGCTAATCGGTCAACATACCCAGAATAGATATTGAGCAGAGCACAAGGAAGAATATTACATTAAGCAAACATAGTCTCGACCAAGCACTCATATCAAGCCATATGATTATCAAGAATCAAGCACAGTTTAACTAAGTATTTATATATATCAAGCACCAGTTAATTACCAAGTGATGAATGCAATGTATATCGAGTAAACTAGGAAATGACATAGTAGTTTATAATGGCATAAACTACAAGGTAAACGGTTTACACCGAGCTACAAAATGTTTTACCAAGATCGAGGTGAAGATTGAATATGGATGTAATCATTTAATGATTCATGATCCCTATGTAATGATATTTAGGTTATTCATTTGGATCGTTGATCTAGGTTTTCCCCATAACCCTAATTAGGTAAAAAATCCTTTGTTATAAGAATTGTAAAGATGTCATTTTGACAAGAATCACACATGAAGCAGCCACACATAAAAACATCTGAAGATCATACAGGGTTGTGAAGATGAAGTAATGATAGAGTATTCAAGGAATGAATCAAGTATTAGATCAGAAGGCTACTGAGAAAAATTAAGAGAATATATCTATCACAAAAGGGTGATAATAGCTAAGTACTTATCAGATCTAAAATTAGGAAAAGTTAGCTGCTATCTACAGATCAATTTCACTGTTACTTTATAACAATTGTGGTAGAACTTAAATCTCTTAACCGAGTAGACCTAACATTATTTTTTTAAATCTCTTATCCTAGTGCACACTTAATTGTGTTGCTAAAATCCTCTAACCAGGTAGATCTAGTAGATCTTTTTGTTACTCCTAACAGGGTAAGATCATCAGAAGTGATCAATCTTTGTAGCCTTAATCGACAACTTTATTTACTATAGTAGTGAATATTTGTGGGTGTCATCCCCACCACAGTTTTTAATTTCTAACAAGGGTTTCTATGATACCAAAATACTAGTGTTATGTGTATGAAGTTTCATGATTTCTTATTTGATTAGATTAGAAGTATTTACATTTTAGTTATGTTATTGAATGTATGGAGATAGTAAATGCTACAGTCGTTTAATGAATTATTTTGTTACAAGGATTGAGATAAAAAAAAACAGGGTTACTGATTCACCCCTCCCCTCTCAGTAACTCACCTTTCCATGATCCCAACACATGATACTCATACAAATCTAAAATATTGAATATAGGTGATATACCCATGTCATCAGGTAACTCAACTTCATAAGCATTTCCACTGTTAAATTTCTTCAATACCTTGCAGGGACCAAATTTATTCATCTTCAACTTACCATATGTTCTAGTAGGAAATCCACCTTTCTTCAAATGAACCATTACTTCATCACCAACATCAAAAATCTTATGTCTTCTTGACCATCTGCTTTATCCTTGTATTTATGATTTCTTTGTTCCAAATTATGTTTCACTTCCTCATGCAATGACTTCATGAACTCAAAAAATTCTTCCACTTCAATACTCCTCTTCACTTCACCAATAATATCTTTTAAGTCTGATATATCTCTCGATTGTATGCCATTAACAATCTCAAAGGGTGTCTTGCCAGTACTCCTATTCACTAAATTATTGTATGCAAACTCTACTTGTGTCAACATCAAATCCCAATTACTCAATTTGTCTCCAACTAAGCATCTCAACAGGTTACCCAAACTTATATTTACAACCTCTGTCTACCCACTAGTCTGTGGATGAATGTAGAATAATATTTCAACTCAGTATTTAGCTTCTTCCATAAAGTCTTCCAAAAATAACCAAAAAACTTACTGTCTCGATTAGAAATGATACTCCTCGTAATCCATGCAATCTGACAATCTCCTTAAAGAAAAGATCTTCTATATGTGTTACATCTGATTTTTTTCTACATGGTCTGAAATGTTCCATCTTAGAAAATCTATCCACAACAATGAATATAGAATCATTACCTCTTATTGTCCTCAGTAAGCCAAGAAAAAAATCCATGTTGATATCTCTCCAAAGTTTCTCAAAAATAGAAATCAGTGTATATAATCTAGTATTCTGACTTACTCCTTTAGCAACTTGAAAAACTCCACAACTTTTCAAAAATTTTCTAACATCCTTATAAAACTAAGGCCAAAAATACTTTTCCTTCAACAAACTCAGTGTCTTATCAATTCCCAAATGTCTAGCCAAACCACTACTATGTTTTTCCTTTATCAAATTAGTTCTCATTAATCCTCTTGGTATACACAACTGAATTCCTTTGAACAACATACCTTCTTGAATAAAATAGTCTTCAAATTTACTTAGTTGATCCGTGCTCCACACATTCCCCTCTACTCAGAAAAAGCAGGGTCAGTTTCATATAAATTCTTCATATCATCAAAACCAAGAAATTCAATTTTCATTCCAATCATCAAAGATATTCTACTTAATGCATCAACAACTTAGTTAGACACTCCACTCTTATGCTTGATCACAAATGTGAAATTGTGCAAATACTCAACCCATTTCATATGTCTCTGATTCAACTTATTCTGACTACCCAAATAATGTAAAGCCTTATGATCAGTATACAACACAAATTCACTTGGAATCAAATAATGTCTCCATTTCTTCAAGGCTTGAAGAATAGCATAAATTTCTTGATCATATACCAAATATTTCCTCTTAGCATCATTCAACTTTTCACTAAAGAAAGCAACATATATACCTTCTTGACTTAACACAACTCCTATTGCACTTCCACTTGCATTGCATTCAACTTGGAAGACCTTTTTGAAATCAGGTAAAACTAACATAGGTAGTTCAACAAATTTCTTCTTTAAATTCTCAAAACTCTTATCACCTTCATGTGTCCACTTGAATTCTCTTTTATCTCCTCTCATAGTTTCGGTCATAGCATTACAAAGTGAGCTAAAATTTTTGATGAACTTTCGGTAAAACCTTGCCAAACCATGGAATGATCTTACCTCACTAACATTTTCAGGTGTAGGCCACTCAAGAATAGCTTCAACCTTTTCAGGATCCATCTTCAAACCATTAGCTGAAATCACAAATCCCAAATAGATAATTTCATTTTTCATGAAGGAACACTTTTTCAAATTAATCAACAACTTTTCCTCTTTTAATCTCTATAATCCTTATCTAATGTGTAACAAATGATCTTCTCTAGTTTTACTAAATATCATAATGTCATCCAAGTATACAATCATAAATTTACCCAATAATTTCTTCAGAACCTCATTCATTAACCTCATAAAAGTACTCAATGCATTGGTTAAACCAAAGGACATAACAAACCACTCATAAAAACCTTCTTTTATTTTAAAAGCACTCTTCCATTCACTACCTTCTTTGATTTTGATCTGATGATATCCACTCTTCAACTAAATCTTAGTAAAATACTTTTCTCCACACAAACAATCCATTATGTCATCCATTCTTGGTATAGGGAACCAATACTTAACTGTTATCTTGTTTATTTCTCTAGAATCAGTACACATTCACCATTCTCCATTCTTATTAGGTGCCAATACAACTAGTACTACACATAGACTCAAATTTTCTCTAATCAAACCTTTATGCAATAGCTCATTAATTTGTCGATTAAGTTCCTCCTTCTTGGTTGGTGTTAGTTGGTGTGGTGCTTTATTCGGTAAACTAGCTCCAGGGATCAGATCCATACAATGAAAAATACTTATCATCAGCGGTAAACCATCAGGTATGTTATCATAAATTATCTCTTTGTACTTTGTGAGTGAATTCTCAACCTCTACCGATATTTTATCTTCTATTTTCTTACTCATTTTATTAGGAATCAAGGCATAATAGACATCATTTTTCTTCAAATTCTTAGTAAATTGTCTACCTTCCATCAAATATACTTTCACAGATGTACATATCTCATCAAAAAATTCTTCAACCAAAGGTAACAATATTTGTCTCTTTCCATCAGCCTAAATATTATATTTATTCAGTCTCCCATCATGTATAGCATGTCTATCATATTGCCAAGGTCTACCCAAAAAAATATGACAAAAATCCATAGGCATAATATCACACAACACCTTATCATAGTATGTTCCAATCTTTAGATTTACAAAACATTGTTCACTTACCCTCAGTGTATGCTCATCTTTGATCCATGAAATTTGATAGGGCTTCAAATGTTTCAACCTTTCTAACTACAACTTTGCAGCCATTTCTTCTGATGCTAGATTCTATGAGCTTCCACTGTCAAGTTCCCTTCCTTCTCAACCTCATTCAGTGAACCTTCCTGCACCAAAGCATTTCTACTTCTACCGACCTTCTTACTTGCATGTGTACACTCAAACAATCTATGTCCTTCTCCACAATTGTAACAAGTTCCTCAGAATCCTCCTCTACCATATCCACCTTGGGAGTAGTTACCTCTTCCTTGGAAGGAACTTTCACCTTTTGACTTGGTCTTGCCTTTGTCTTGATTTTTTTTGTCTTGAGCAGATCTATGATTTTCACCATAGGTCTACCTCTTCCTCTAGGGAATCTACCACCTCTTCATCTTTGTCTTTGTTCATGCCTTTTATTCAATTTCTCCCCAAATTTTAGGGAAAATTGATAAGCATCTTTGATACTCTCCATTTTTACCAAACCAATTTCTTCTTGGATAGAAGTCCTTAACCCATTCAGGTATCTTGCAATTCTTTCCACTTTATCTTCAGTTTGTCTAGATATGATATCCAATCTGTAAAATTCCTCAGTGTAATCTTTCATCGAGCTATCCTTCTGCTTCAAACCTTGTGTTCTCCTAACTAGGTTAATCTGATAGTCACAAGGTAGAAATTTTCCTTTCAATTTGTTCACCATCTTATTCCATACCTTAATTTTGTCTTTACCTTTCTTCTTTCTGTCTAACTACAAATACTCCCACCACAAGGATGCATGACATTTCAACTTTGTGCTTGTAATTTTCACTTTTTTCTCCTCTAATATGTTCTCATATTCAATGTATTTCTCCATCTCAATTATCCAGTCTATCCACTCATCTGAATCCAACCCCCCACTATACTCAGGAGGGTTAAACTATGGTATAGATTTCAGACTAGTTAATGCCTTCAAGATTATTTATTCTCCTTAATCCATTATAGGTACTAGTGCCACTTCTCCCTGCACTTCTTCATCAGTTTCATCATTGCTAACATCTTCAAGATGTATTCCTCGGTGTTGGGCTGTCTCAATAGCTTCTAACCTTAAAACAATTTGTCTTAGCATATTAGCTAAGCTTGGATCTACATCTCACCTCCCTCAAACCATCTTGAAACCCTTTGCAATTGTAGGTCAGATCATAGTTTACCATCCCACAACAATATCAACTATTAGGGCTTATAAGAAGGAAACTCCAAATCTAACCTTCGCTCTGATGCCACCTGATGAAAGGAGGGATGATGCTTGGGGAAAATGACACTCCCAAATACCAAACCTCTTGTAGAAATTTTTTTTAGAAGAAACAAAATAGAGAGGGAGAGAAGGAATGCAGATTTATATTATTAAATCATTCAAACTTCATACATGTTGGGTTGCGAGGCTTTCTCGATTATGGCCAATACAATGAAAATCTATTACAGAACAATGCTCATACATGGGAGGATTTAGAAACTTTGGATTCTATCCTCTTCTAAAAATACCTCCTTCCTAGACCATCTCTACTTACTTATACAAGAGGCCATCGAACAGGTCATCTCTAAGGATCCTAAGATCCAGCATTGGAGAAAGCAACAATGACCCAGATTTAGGTCCACAAGTTTTCCAATGAGTGATCCCATGGTGCAAGAGCACCTAGGCTAGCCTCCATGGTTAGTGTGTTTTTGGCTTGTACTTGACTCTAGCCAAGTCAAGAGGTTAGATTTTTTGGTTTGAGGACCTTAGAAGGTCTCTTGCAATGTTGGCTAAGTGAATTAGTCACTGGGACTAAGGTTACTAATTAGCCTTCTATTTCTTAGTTGCTATTTCTATTTCATAGTGCTAGGAGTTAGTGAGTTTGAGTCATTAATGTGTCTTGAACACATAGAGTTGTTAATGAATGTCATTATGATGGCCTAGGGTCTTTTAGTTAGTTGGTTCCTCATAATCTCATGAGGATAGAGATCCTAAGAAATAGGATCATGACTTAACAAAATCTTGCCAAATGTTGTAACAATGTTGTCATGACAACATTTGCTTTTATTGCAAATGTTGCATGCAACTTTGATATCCTCAGACTCCCTAAAATCTAGGAGATGATGCTCAGCCAACATGCCCTAAAATTATGGAGAAGGCATCTAATGTTAGTGATGGCTCAAATCTCGAAGTAGTTGTATGTTTGTAAAGTTTGAGTTTGATAATTTTAGCTGTGCAACAGTGTTCTAGAAGATATACCAAGTTTATGTGTTGACGGTCATAGAAGATGACTTGAAAGTGTTAATATAGTGTTTTCATAATGTTCTACAGGGGTTTTGAAGACTTTTTCATTTGATAGGTTAAGGATTTTAAGTAGATTTAGTGTATATAATAAATTGATTTAGTTTAAGACTGTTTATTGGTCTCTATGAGACAATTTGTGAAGTCATGGCTCTCACATGAGATTCAACCATGGAAACTCCAAAGAAATGGTTGAATCTACAAGTGGGGCCATTTTTTATAGTGTATATAAAGGGAGAGAACTGGTTGAGCATGTTAGCTATTTTTAGAGTCAAGCCCTAGGCGAGCTAGGAAGACCCGATTAGAGGTTTGACAGAGAAGATTAGAAGACTTCATGTGGGGAATGCATGGTATAGTATGGATCCAAGAATTTTTCCAATAGGTATTCATCATTAATATCCATCCTAAGTAGATTGAGGTCATACCCATCAATTTGGATAGGTTTTGAGCAAGTTCTTTGCAAGTAGCTAGTCTGTCCTAGAAACTAGGCCTTTTAGCCATGTTTCTCCTTGTTAATAGGAATGAGGTGTATGGAGGGTGTCAGGACCTAAGAGCTCTAGATTATTTAAATTAATCCAAAAGGGTATCCATATCACAAGTTGGTTTTACAGATTGTTTGGAGAATTTGAGCAGGAAAGGGAAAAAGCCATAAAAAAGGCTACTAGAAATAGGCCTATTTTTAAGGTCTCCTATGGTGAATTAGAGAAGTCGATGAAAATTTGATGCAAGATCCTTCCAAGATGAGTCAAATGGGAAAGGATATGAACAATTTCAATGTAAAGATAGTCCCTACAACGAAGTATGATGTTAGTGGAGATTTAGCACTTAGAGTTTTCTAAGTGAGAGTGGAGAAGTGAACCAAAAACTAGGGTGTTGATCCTTCAAGGTGAAGTTTTAATAGATTGACTCTTATAATAGAGTTTTTATAGGCCTTAGTTAATGATCTAAGCCTATTGGGAGATCCTATAGAGGAATAGGATACTAGGAGGCAAGTGAAGTCTCTTGGAGAGTGTGGAAACAAGCCTTGAAGTTATCATACATCATCCCAACATTAATATCACGACCAAAATATTAACTGCACATGTCATCCAACATCAAATAATTAAATTCTACCAGTCAGTTAACTCAACAACTGAGCAACACCAAATGCTACCGAACCAACTCTGTAAAATAAACTACAAAGAAGTAACCTAGCTCACCAGTGATTGACCACTTCACCGAGAACTCAAAAGTTGTTACCAAGCAAACAAAACAAGCTACCGAGTAGCCAAACAAGATATAACATATTTTTGGTTGATCCATGATTTCCATAAACCCAAGATGCTCCTGCATCAAAAATGCATCTAAAAGAAAAATCCACAATGGCCTCCAAAGTTGCCAATCCACCAACTAAGAATTCCTCTCATCCATCTCCTAAATCTATTTTGGGTCCTTATGTCACAAAACTACTTATCATAACTCCTCTATCATATCCACATGTACCATCCACTCTTTCTACACCCCTCACAATATATGACAATGTTGGTCCTGACAATATCCTCTTATCATGATCACTTTCCATCATTCCATCCAAAAAACTCCTACCATCATATCCTTTACCCCCCATATATCCCCCATCATAACTATATCATACATGCCTTTACATACTTTCCACTCATACTAAATAAGGTTGTACCAACATCTAGTAATCACTCTAAATAGGATCCTATTACCTTGATATTAAACTTTATGCTCGAGTCCTCCATCCATCTCCTCCTTATCATTCCATCTAGAAACTCCCTTTAAAAACTCCAAAAAGGTCAAAAAACTAAAAAAAAAAGTAAAGAGAAATATCTATCCAATGATGGAAACTTGGAAAATGAGTGCTTTGGACATGTACCATGCTGAAGACCTAGAAAATAGACATAATTTGTAATCTCTCTATCCATTTTATCTTTACAATTGGGGATAAGTTCTTCTATCTACCTCTCCATCCTTTCCTCCATCTTATCCACCTACCATACCCATCATATCTTAGCCATTTCAACTACTCCATCCTCTTTTTGGATCTTGATAAAAAAAAATAAAGGCCATCACATATACATGCTTTGGAAACCTCTTAGCATCCATTTCCCCACCACAATTTTCATCCACCTATCCTTATCCACCCATCCTTCCATCCATATAATCCATCCACCTACCTTTGTCAACCTCATCCACCCATCATACTATCCTCTATCTCCCTACCTCATCAACCCATAGTCTTATATTCTATCCACCTCCCTCATCCACATGTCATCCTATCTTCCATCTACCTCCCTCATCTTCTTGTCATCATATCTTCCATCTGATCATACCCCTCATAATATCTCATCTTGCATGATATATTCTAAGTGGGGAAATCTTCCTCCTTGGTGACATATTCCTTAGAGACCCTATCACATCCATCCTTTCTTCCCCCAATCCTTATCTTCCTCCATCCCTTCATCCAAATATTTCCATCCATAAATCCTTGTCTATTAATACTTACATCCCAAAATATCCCCATCATCTTGTCCATCTCTCCATCCCTCTTGCATCCCTTGTCATTTGTATCTATCTCTAGGCTACCTCCATGCATCCAATGCCATTTTCTCATATCCCAATGCTCCTCACAATCTACCATCATGTGTAGATCATATTCATCTCTTCCAATTACCCAAATTACATAGTAATCATCCCATCCAATCATATCCTTAGTGTTGTTCCTAGCCTTTTTGCAAGCCTTGATCTCAATCCAATCATCATCATCGAGATGCATCCTTCCCAATCCTTGTGTTGTTTTAGGATACATCATTAAAACATCAAAAATACCCTATCCACCATCAATCCATCTTGGCTTTTTAGCTTCACTGGGGCAACATCATGCATGTCTTTGCATCATCATCTTCCATCCCAACACCTTGTACATCTTGTAACTAGTGTCTTGTATCTAGAATCAATCATGTCTCTGCCTAGGATCATTTGTACCTGTGTGTCCTTAGGTCTCATTATTTTTGTCAATCATTCCTTGTACCATCCATTCCTTTGTCCCTATCTAGATAGCACTTCAAAAATAATCCCTTAGTCCTTTAGAGGTTCTAGTGTCTTTCTTATCTCTTGTGATAGGAATCCTAGTTTAGAAATCCATCATTGGTCTTTGAAAGATGTATCCTTCTTTATATCCAACTAATAAAATCAATCATCATCCATCATCCTTACTGAAAAATCTCACAATAGGGAGAGATAATCATGCCATTGTCTCTCTCTTAAGGGTAATATATCTATGCTACGGACTACCTATCCCCATCATGAAATGCATTTAGATTGTCAACCCAAGGACATAGACTTGAAATGGGACAACACAATTTGTGCACTAAGTTCCTTTAGGAGTCAAAACACTTATGCTATAAGAAGATAAAATTCATGAAAGGAATCTATGCTATTGCTGCAGGAAAGTAAACACACTTGACTATTGAATGGAATTACTGCAGAAAACTTATGAAAGGAATCTAAGTCTATCTAATACTCAAAACATTCACTATATTTGTCTCTGCAAATGCTATAGGAACAAACACAGATATAATACTGCAGGAATAAATAGTAGCTCTATTTGAAAATAGGAAAAGTATAGAAAGAAAATCTATTCTATCTTAATCTAATCCACCTCCCAAGTGTGCCCCCTTGGTTGGATTTTGCTAACTACTCAACACAAGAAAATAATCCAAAATCACTCTTCCATTAAAATCTTCTTAACTGGTTACATAACTGAATAACTCATGAAGAGAAAAAAATAGAGTAACTTCTATTATACTAAATACATCATTCTATCTTTCTCCATTACCTACTAAATCTGTTAAAATCCCTTTATATCAAGGATTGACACTTATTGAAAACATAACAGGAAAGTCTCATCAAGTCTCACCACATGCGGAGGAGATAAAACAACCATAACATGATACAATTACTATTGTCAATAGAATAACAATTATGAGGAAATGTAGCAAGAGTAATTCCCTATATTTTCTAGAACAACAGCTCCTTCAAAGCTTGGCACCTCCATCAGAATTGTGTTGAATTCTCTCGCCATGGTTGGTCTTCTAACTCCTTAACTCCCTTCTTCAATGCAGATGCGCCACTCTTCATACCACTCCGCGTTTACCTGAAAGGTTAGTTCATTCGGTACACATATGCAAGTCAATGTTTCAACTCCTACTTAGATGTTAGAGCACAACTTAAAATAATTATATGAAATACTGCATTACATTTATAATAGTTGGAAAAACATATCATTCAGGCTACCCTTAGATTTTGTGGGTTTGGCTATACTTGGCATAGGTTCACATAAGCATAAGTAATAAAATGTCTTGGAAATGTTTGTCAAAGTATCAACAAAACATAAAGATCATAACAAAATTGAGTCAATAATTAGACTCATCATCTACCCCCTACTAATAGAATGCTTTTCCTCAAGCATTGTATCTCTTTGCAATTGTCCTAAAATCTCCAACAATAATCTTTCCTTTCTTTCCGCTTCTGAAAGTGTAGTAGAACCCTCTTGTGTGCTCCAAGTGATTTCCTTGATGTTCCTCAACCAGTGGATCCAACCTAGAAGTAGTGATGTCATACAATGGCCAAAAGAGTGTAGGTGGCTGGAATGATAAGGGCATCCATAACTCCCTTCTGGGCTATCATCCCAACTTTATGCAATTAGCCACTCTACTGACAGCTACTTCATAATTAATGGGGCTATGTGGCTCTGCTCTTCTAAAAGCATCTGGCATTCTGTTCCACCTATTTCTAACCCCTAAAAGAGCTCTTTAAGCTGTAAAATTGGGCAGTGTCTGATAATCCTTGTAAACTTTATCCCTTAATGCAAACACTTTCTCCCTAATTTTTGGCTTTTGTCTCCCATATGTCAAATTGAGCCAATCCCTAAGAAGAACATCCAGTTTATGAGACTCATCACTTAATGGCAGAGGCTCAGATTTCTCTAGTTACCTGTAGGTGTTCAACTGTCTATCATAGTTTTTCTCATTATGCATCCATGACATTAATGCCCTTAGGTGAATGTCCCCTATATAGAGCAAGGGATTCCACTCCATTTCATGTGGGATAACAAAATTGTGTAGATAAAACTCACATAACAGATTTTGTTGCCATGTTGGCAAAGTCTAATACAAACCATATAACTCTTGGGCCATTTTGAATTCACAATCAATGTCCTTCATTGTCATCATAAGTTGGAACAAAAGAAATTTCTCCTTTAAGCAAATAGCATATATTCTAGGTGGTGGCCTACAAGCTATCACTTGGTCAGCTAGTTTCAAAGCCTTGTTCATTTGCTCTTTCTGTTTCTTTAACTATTCCTTGAGGGATTCAATTTCCTCATCCTTCTCAAATATTTCCATTTGCATTTGATTCCTTTCCTACTTCCACCATGTTTTTTGAAAGGTAAAGTGATTATATAGATGAAAGAGGACAGACTGAATTGTTGATGGAGGGAACTCTTGCATTTGGACTTTCTTTTTCTTCTCTTTAAAAGTCTGCTGGAATAAATCAGTGAACCAGGATGATTGGTAAGGTACAATGGACACATCAAAATATACAAGATTCTGAGGAGTAGATTGAACATTCTCAAGAATGTTTTCTGGTATTACTTTAGGGTTCGGCTCAGGCACTCCTTCATCATTCTGAGGCATGCTACTGCTGGGTTCTTGCTCATTAGGAGTTTCCTCCATGTGTTGGGGTTCTTCTTGTAAAGGAGAATCATTAGGAATAACTTCAACAGAGGGCTCTTTAGCTGGTGTTGGTGATGGAACATCTGGTTTTTGAGGAGAAGGTGGGGTCACTTGTCCTCTCATTTGAGGGCTTCTACGCATAGCTGCCTCTTCAACCACTACAATTTTAGGCTGGCGAGACCCTTTTCTTTATGTGCTATAGGAATAGATGCTATAGGAGTAGTTACTGTAGGACTCGACCATTTCCTTTTACTAACTTGGATTGCAGGGTTTGAAATTTCTCCTTCTAAGTGAAGGATTTCTTTCCTAACTTTCTGCTTTCCTTTTCTTGAGGAAGAAGTGGGTACACTACTCTCTGGAGTAGGTTTAGGGGGTTGGTTTTCTAGTAGTAATTTTGGTTCTTTTTCTTTCACAATTGCTTCTTCAGTAGGGTCAGAGGATTCTACAGCATCATTTAGAGGTTGGACCATAGGATTTGCTTGAGGTTGCAAAGTCTTAGTTTGGACAAATTCTACCCATGACATTGGGGAAACATCCCTAAGATATTTTTCTACTAAAAGCTTGATTAGGGCATGGTGACTAATAGAGTTTACATTTCCTCTTTGAGTTTCCTTAGCACCAATACTTAGCATATTATAAAGAAAATTGGGAATATTAACCTGAAGATTATGTCTGATACAACTAAGAAGCTTAAAATGGTGAGCATGTAAGTTTGAAAATCTCCCCTCACAGGTTAAATACCTGATGATGTGCATAGCTAGTCCTGGAAATGGCTGAGGAAGGGACAATATGATGCACCCCTGCTTAGTAATTTCAAGCAGAGGGTCACCTGGCCTGGAAAACTGAGCATGAGATGACCTAGTGTCATGCTCATTTGGATAATGTTCACCCACAACTGGTAATTCTGTAACTTTCCCAATTCTTTCTTCAGTGGCCACAACTATCAATCCCCACACTTTCTCTTTCCCTTCTTCAAATGTGCCCATGAATTCCGTAGCAACCTCCTCATTAAAATCTGTCAACTACAGAAAATAACCAAGCTAGCCACATGCATTGAACCTGCAAACCACCTCAACATCCGCTAGCAAAATACCATGAATGATTGGCTCATGTCTTTGTAAATGTCCACCCATCTTAATAGTGCCCAATTTATAACTTCTCAGCTCTCCAACCCATTGCTAAAATTTTAGTTCTTCTGCAAATTCCCTCTCTCGAAATGCAATTGCGATTCTTTGAAAAATGTCGATATTTTCACTTGCATTACCTTTATTTCACTTGACATGAACTAAAATAATTTCATTGATTTCAAAAGACATCAATACATTTAGTGTGAGTTACCTCATAGATTAATTATGATCCTTTTGAAGTCATGTCAAATTCAAGAAATTGAAATTTGAAAGTACGATGCGAAGGATTTAAAAATTAATGGAATGCAGCCTAAGTACAACAATGATGTGATAGGGGTATGAGAAGGATAGTATAAGAATGACATTTTGAAGTTATTAAACTTCCCCCACCCCCTATGAAAGTTGAACAAGTGTCCTCACTTGTTAATTTTGGCACGAGGTTGGGAAACTGACTTAGTGCTTATATCATAAATTTAATGCACTACTAGATATAATTAATTTAACCTGTGCGCTAAAAATAAGTAAAGGGTTAGAAAGTTGTACCTGGCGATGAATTATCGTACATGAATGTGAGTTGATTAGAGTGTTGATTCTAGCAGCTGCTTAAGATTGCTGATGTGGCATTTTATTGAAAGCATTTGAAAAGAGAAATTGTGGGTGACGTGGAATTTGGATGGGTGGTAGATATAGAAATGAGATGAGTTGACAAGAAGAATATAGAAAAATGAATGAATGAATATACCTCATTGAATGATGTTTTATTATGAATGTTGACAGAAAGCATGTCATTGTGTGGCTGTAGGAGGAAGACTTCCACCTTCTGTTGCAGGAACTATTTCCTAAGAGTCTTTTAAACTGGGCATGTTGAATTGTTGTAAGAATTCTTCTTTGGTTTGAGGCTTATGATATAGGTGCAAGCGGTGTCCATTGACTAGCAGCTTAAATTGTACTGGATCAAGTGTGGTTAGCTAAACTACTCCATTATCAAAGACATGTTGAATTTCATAAGGTCCAAGCCATCTGGTTTGCAGTTCCTGGGTTCTCCTTGTATCTAGAATCATATAATAAAGCCCAATCTCCTACTTGAAATTGCTTATTCTTGATATGTGAATCATGCCATCTTTTCCTTTGGTTCTGTATTAGTTTTGTTCTCTCTAATGCTAACTTTTACATTTCATCCAAGGAGTTAAGATGGATGAGATGTTCTGCTTGTGCTACAGGAAGATTGATGTTTAGCTCAAGTGTTGTGCACAATGTTTTGTGTTCAAATGCTATGGGCAACATTGTTGCTTTCCCATACATCAATTCAATGTTTTGTGTTCAAATTCTATGGGCAACCTTGTTGTTGTCTTCGATGTGGTATGGTAAGCCCAGACTGCTTTTGGTAATCTGCTGCTCCAATCCTCATGATGCAACTATACTATCTTTGTTAGTATTGCCTCTATTTCTTTGTTTGTCACCTCCACCTGTCCATTGGCTTGTGGATGATAAGGACTAGATTTCTAATGCCTTATGCTATATTCCTTCATTAGCTCTGTGATTAGGTTTGATGTGAACTATGCTCCTTGGTCCATGAAAAGCTCTCTGGGTACTCCATATCTAGTAAATATTTCTTCATACAGAAATTTAGCTACTTTTTCATACCTTGCATTCTGCATAGCTTTCACTTCTACCCACTTTGTCAGATAGTTTGTACAAACCAAGATGTAGGATTTTCCATTTGATGGTGGATAAATTGGGCCAATGAAGTCCATACCCCACTTGTCAAAAGGTGTTAGCACTACTTGTGGATTGAGTGGCATCTCATCTGATTTCATTGGTCTACCCATCCTTTGACATTTATCACATTTTTTTGTATAACTGGCTGCATCTTTATGTAATTGAGGCCAATAATATCCTGTGGTCAAGATTTTTAGGGCTATCCGCTTTGCTGCAAAATGACCTCCACAAGGCTCATCATGACAAGCATGGAGTATATCATACACTTCATCTTCTCTCACACATCTTCTCATAATCTGATTTGGACCAGTGTAAAATAGATTGTTATCTATCCATGAAAACTAAAAACTTTTCTCTGTAAGATTTTTCTTGTCTTTCTGAGAAAAATGTGGGGGCATCTTATTTACTGCTAGATAATTGGCTATGTCTGCATACCATGGGTTCTTGATTACTATATGGAATAGGTGGTCATCTGGAAATGTATCTTCAACCTGAGTAATGTCTTCATCAGTATTTTTTAGTCTAGACAAGTAGTCAGCAACTACATTGGCCTTCCCTGGCTTATCAACAATTGTTATATCAAATTCCTACAATAGTAAGAGCCATCTTGCCAACCTACCTGTTATAGCAGGTTTGTTCATCAAATATTTAATTGTAGAGTGATCAGTGTGATCAAAAATAGGATATCCTATGACATAGTGTCTAAATTTTTTCAATGCATAAACTACAGCTAGGAGTTCCTTTTCAGTCACTGTGTAGTTCAATTCAGGGCCATGAAGGCTTTTACTGATATAGTAAATTACATTCTAAAGGTTAGTAGACTTTTGTCCCAGCACAACACCTATGGCATAATCAGATGCATCTGTATGGATGTGGAATGGAATAGACCAATCTGGTCCTTGGAGGACTGGGGTAGTGGTTAGGAGTTTCTTAAGCTACAGGAAAGACTCATCACATGCTTGTGTCCACTTAAATTCAGCTTCTTTGGTAAGCAGTGTATATAGAGGGCTAGAAATTTGATTGAAATTTTGAATAAAGCGTCTATAGTATCTAGCATGTCCTAGAAAAGATCTGACATCTTTTTGTTTAGTAGGGATAGGTAGTGTTAGTATTACCTCTACTTTAGCTGGGTCCACTTGAATTCCTGCTGCTGAGATGAAATGCCCAAGCACCACTCCTTCCTGCATCATCATAAAGCATTTCTCACTATTAAGGGATAGATTATGTTCCTTACATTTGATTAGTACCTTTTTAAGATTCTTTAGAGCTTCATCAAATGTTACCCTAAATGTTGTAAAGTCATCCATATATATCTCCATACAGTCATGTGATATGTCAGCAAAAATACTAATTACAGCTCTTTGAAACATTGCTGGAGCATTACACAATCCAAAAGGTAGAACTGAATATGCATATGTCCCCCATGGACATGTGAATGTAGTCTTCACTTGGTCCTCTAGAGCAATAGTTATCTGATTATAGCCACTATATCCATCAAGAAAGGAAAAATACTTCTTACCAGCCAAAGTATCAAGTACTTGGTCAATGAATGGTAGTGGGAAGTGATCTTTCTTGGTAGCTTTATTTAACTCCCTATAATCCATACAAATCCTCCATTTTCCTCCCTTTTTAGGTACTATAACCAAAGGTGATACCTATTTACTATCAGATATAGGATATATAAAGCCAACATCTTATAATTTTTGCAATTCTATTTTTACTATCTCCCTTAATGATGGATTAATCCTTCTTTGAGGTTGATGAAAGGGTAGGCTTCCTTCATTGATATATATCCTCTGAGTACATAATGTTGGGCTCAATCCCTTCATGTCCCCATAATCCCATGCAAATTCTTTCTTGCGTGTTTGCAGCAATTTAGTGAGTTGTTCCATTTTTTGTGGAGGCAACTTGTTATTCACATGGAGATTATGGCCTTTAGAAAGCTCAATAGTGGTGGTAAGGTCAAGCATGGATACTTCAGGTACAAGACTTGTGTGCACTTCACTAGGTAGCAATTGATGGATAATATTGGGTTCTGAAGGTAATACACAATCCTTAGGATTATCTTCATATGTACTTAACTCTAAGACATAACTTTTAGACACATCTTTGATCACAACACAGTCATTGTTAAGAATGCTCTGAATAACTTCATCCTCCTCTTACAGCTTTAGAAAAGATTGCCTATGTAACATCATGAGCTGAACCACATAATTCAGTTCTTCTTCCCCATCTCCTAAGTCTGGCCATATAGGTGTACTCCAATCTGGTTGCAGTTGAGCTGGAGGATACAATGCTAATTTCTTAGTGGCTTGCCCATCAAATATTGTCATGTTCCCTGATCTACAACTTATGTTTGCATTAGCTATTGCTAACCATGGATTTCCTAGAATAACAAGGTAACCAACAAGGTTGACTTTTGGTGAAAGGATCATGAAATCAACAGGGTACTCCCAAGAATCTAAGGCAACTATTATATCTTCTATCATTCCATCAAGAGTAACAATAGAGCTATCTGCTAATTGTAATACTATTGGAGTAGCTCTCAACCCTTCAATACTCAGCTTATTCATAGTATCCTTAGTCATTACATTAATGGCTGCACCTAAGTCTATTAATGCATTTTTTACAGACTGGCCATTAATGATTATATTCACAATCAGACTCCTTGGATCTGAATATTTTGGTATCACCAGTTTTCCTAGCATGATATCAGCCAATTGTCCTATAACATGGACTGTTGTAGGATCCTTCTTCTTTCTCTCAGGCTTCTTAAGAAAAGCTTCTTTTATTACTTTTCCATATACTGGAACATCTTTTATTTCTTGAAATAGGGGAATCTGGACATGCATGTTCTTAAGCTAGTCAATGATATCAAATGGTTGATCTTCTTCTTTTGGTATGGGTTTATCCATGCTAAACCTTTGAGGAAAAGGTGGTTTAACTGATGTTTGAACATTAGTTGAGTTGGAAACATTTTCTAATGCAATAGTATTTGGCAAATCATTCTCTAGAATTGGTACTACTGCTGCAGGAAGGTCTGGCACTTCAGTGACAAGGGGTGGTTCAGGTGCTGGCAAGGTAGTACCTGATCTTAAGTGTATATCATCTATATCAAGTGCATAGGTAGGGTACTACTGAGCATTAGTAGCATACATTTACTGCTGCGGTTGTTGACTGTTTGGATTTGGTTGAGGTTGAGCAGGTAATTGCATCTACTTTTGGGGTCTTGCATTTGGAGGTGGTGACATTATTGCAGGCATATTTGTTGGAGGTGGTAGAGGTGGATATCCAGGATTTGGGTTAGGCCATTACCGAGGTCCTCTCCACTGATTAGTGGGTTGCTAATTTCCTTGTGGTTGTTACCATTGGTTTGGAAATTGTGACCATTGGGGTTGCTGTGGAGGATACCATTGATTTTGTTGATTATTTGGCCAAGCATTATTCCATTTTTTTTATTATATTATGGAGGACTTTGGACATTCTGGTTTTGCCACTGACTATTATATGGACTTGAAGTTTGTAATGGGTCTTGAGGCATACCTTGTCTTGTGGCCCATGGTCGGCGTTGAGCAACATAGAATACTTGCCCATCCTCTCCTTCTATCTTCAAGTACTCAGTTGGAAGATGTTGGTTCTCCAAGTTTGTGACCAATTTGCACTGACAATCCTTCTTTTGTTTGTAGCAATGAGGATAGTACTCTACCAGCTGCACCTTTGCATCTGCATGTTTCTTCTTGGCGGTCATAGTGTCCAGGTGTGTAGCAACATCATTTATGATGTCTTGCTTGAAGTCTGACAACAGGTTTGAAATCTCCATCTTTGAAATACCAGAGCCACTCCCTTTTGTTAGCGTTGAGCGAAATCCTCTTCCTTTCTTGACTGCTGCTCTAGAATAGTTCATACAAATATTTTTAATGTCATCCCAAGAGGACTGAGATATATCATCTCCAGCCATGAGGTACAAAGATTCAAGACAATCTTCATTCACTCCTCTTAGAAAAATTAGCTTCTGTGAATCCTCCTGCAATGCATGTTGCGGGTTCTTTTGTAGACTGAATAAGAAGCATGATATGTAGTCTTCTAATGTCTCATCTTCCCTTTGTGACATATAGAAGATATCATCTCCTTTTGAATAACTTCCCTTGCAGTAGTCTTTATACTTCTTTAGAAACAAATCTCTCATTCCATCCCAATCAGGTACTGCATTCGCTCCTAAGCCCATGAACCACCTGAGGGCTAACTCCTTTAGTGTTGCTGGGAACAACTTAAGCTTATGAATATCAGTATTGTAGTAAAAAATTTGACATAGTATGTCAAAATCGAACAAAAAGGTGTTAGGATCTTCTGTAACAAGTCCATAGAACTTTGGAAGTGCTGTGGTAGGTATGTTTTTGAGGTTTGGATTTCTAACAAGACTTGGAATTGGAAATGGAAATGTAGGAGCTGCCATTACTGGAGGTGTTGGATATTGAAACTGTGGCGGGAAAGTATTGTTGACTAGAGGGTTTTGAGAAACATACGATCTTGGAGTAGGATTATTATTATGAAAACTAGCCAATATTTCTGTAAAAGTATGGAGGTCAAATGTTTCTTGGGTTTCTTCTTCTTTTGTTGAAGATGATGCAACAATCTCAGGACCGGTGTCAAGGAATGGCAATTCAATCTCTTTGAATTCTTCTTTCAGTTTAACAGGCTCCTTTGGAAGAAATCTGCCATGAGCATCTCACCTTCTTCGATGCATGCAAGTAAGTTGATGATTTGTGAAGAAAGTTTACAACTTCTTGGTATTAACTAAAAATAGGAAACTAATATGAAAAATAAATGACTCTTTTGAGGTTCCTAGTTTGACACCATCCCCGGCAATGGCGCCAAAAATGAATAGTCTCACAATAGGTAGAGATAATCATGCCATTGTCTCTCTCTTAAGGGTAATATATCTATGCTATGAACTACCTATCCCCATCATGAAATGCATTTAGATTGTCAACCCAAGGACATAGACTTGAAATGGGACAGCACAGTTTGTGCACTAAGTTCCTTTAGGAGTCAAAACACTTATGCTGCAGGAAGATAAAATGCATGAAAGGAATCTATGCTATTGCTATAGGAAAGTAAACACACTTGACTATTGAATGGAATTACTATAGAAAACTTATGAAAGGAATCTAAGTCTGTCTAATACTAAAATCATTCGCTATACTTGTCTCTGCAAAAGCTACAGGAACAAACACAAATATAATGCTGCAGGAATAAACAGTAGCTCTATTTGAAAATAAGAAAAGTATAGAAAGAAAATCTATTCTATCTTAATCTAATCCACCTCCCAAGTGGGCCCCCTTGGTTGGCTTCTACTAACTACTCAACACAAGAAAATAATCCAAAATCACTCTTCCATTAAAATCTTCTTAACTGGTTACATAACTGAATAACTCATGAAGAGTAGAAAATAGAGTAACTTCTATTATAGTAAATACATCATTCTATCTTTCTCCATTACCTACTAAATCTATCAAAATCCCTTTATATCAAGGATCGACACTTATTGAAAACATAACAGAAAAGTCTCATCAAGTCTCACCACATGCGGAGGAGATAAAACAACCATAACATGATACAATTACTGTTGTCAACAGAATAACAGTTATGAGGAAATTTAGCAAGACTAATTCCCTATATTTTCTAGAACAACAGCTCCTTCAAAGCTCAACACCTCCATCAGAATCGTGTTGAATTCTCTCACCATGGTTGGTCTTCTAACTCCCTTCTTTAATGCAGATGCACCACTCTTCATACCACTCCACGTTTACCTAAAAGGTTAGTTCATTTGGTACACATATGCAAGTCAATGTTTCAACTCCTACTTAGATGTTAGAACACAACTTAAAATAATTATATGAAATACTGCATTATTTTTATAATAGTTGGCAAAACATATCATTCAAGCTACCCTTAGATTTTGTGGGTTTGGCTATACTTGGCATAGGTTCACATAAACATAAGTAATAAAATGTCTTGGAAATGTTTGTCAAAGTATCAACAAAACATAAAGATCTTAACAAAATTGAGTCAATAATTAGACTCATCACTTACTATGAAAAGAGGTATGTGAGATACTTGTTATTCTTTGGTACTTTTAGATCTTTGTTTATCTTTTACCCAGATCTTCCTTGTTTCACTTTCTCATGGTCACCATGATCCTTTACATCATGACATGCTACGAATGGTGATACTAGAGGTAAGTGTCTTGATCATTTTTCTTTCTATGTATGTGTGTGTTTAGACATGTCCCTTTCATTTCCACATGTGATCCATATGGTCACATGGTGTACTTAGGGCATGTCTCTTTCTTGTTGGTTTTTCTAGCATCATATCCACCCTAGTCCTTTTTGGATTTTCACGATGCTAATCTAACCATTCTTTTTTTAGTCAGTCCTCTGTAACATCTACACCAAGGCCTTGGTTCTTCATAACCTTGATAGGTCTTGGATATTGCTAAATCAAAATAACTTCTCACTATATGAAATCTCCCATTTGAGGGATGCCAACTCAAGCTTCTTATCTCTCCATAAACTTATAATTCACTCATCATGCATGTATCCTCTCATCCATTTCGAGAGAACACCCTTGTTCTCTTCAACCCACATGTCCTCTCGAGGGGGTATCCTTATCCTCATCTCCCATCACCTTTCCTCCTAGTCACTATTTTGAATGACCGGGGCATCTTTCATAATTGAATCATCTTCTTCCTATCTCTATGTCTTAATCTTGTTTGAAATATTGCTACTTTGTAATACCATCTCAAAAAAGGGCAAAATGTAGACACCTTAATTTGATCATTAAATATTTGATCAAATTAAATCATACTAACCAATCTTCTAAAGCTATCATATTAATTAAATAATTCATCTATTTAATTAATCCCCCATTTTGTCTATATTAAACTTGACCTAGGAGTTGTAATTGGAAAAGTGCATATTTTATTATTAAAATTATAATTAATCATGCAAAGAGGGTTTGATAAAAACAAAGTTGAGAGTTAAGTTCTTATTGTTGGTTTTCATGTTTTAGAAACCCTAGGTGGAATAGGTTTTCTATATTAGAGGTTTTTGGGTTATTATTTCAGGACATCTATCAGGTTTGGAGAATTGTTCTGGTGCTTGAAGTTAAAGAATTATTTTAAAGCTTGGATTTTGGAGTTTTCGATCATGCCTTATTTTTTGTTTATATTAGTTGGTGAATTCCAGGTAGGGTTTGAAAACCCATGTTGATCCTTCTTTTGAAAAGATTATTTTCCTTGTGTCTTCGAGATGGTTGATGTTTTGGATTGATTGGATTAATTTTTTTTATTGGCAAAAATTTAATGAAATAAATTCAAAGATTAAAGTTATGGGTTAAGATTGTGAATTAAGAGTATATTTATAATTCTTAACCAGAAGAGAAATAAAAGAAAATTTTCATAAAAGAGTTAGTTAGGAAAAATAGGTATGGACAAAAGGATATTCTTCTAAAATATATGTGTATTTGATTTTAGCAGTCTATTAGAGAAAATAAAAAGATTAATTTTTTTTTAATTGGCTGGAAAAAAATCTCAATCAGGCCTCATTTGTAAAAAGTTGTTAAAAAATAAAATATATTTAAAAAAAAAAATATTTATAAAAAATATATTAAAAAAACATTGGGGGGAGGTTTTAAACCCCCACCTACAACTCGTAGAGTTGTCATTGCCTTACGACAGGATCTATTGTCGTACGACAGATAGACTACCGTAGTGGCAAGTCTGTAAGGGTTATGCACAAGAAGAAGGTTTGGATTATGGTGATACAGTTTCTCTTATAGCAAGATTGGAAGGCATCAGGGTACTACTTGCTTATGTTACATTCAAGAAATTCAATGTCTATCAAATAGATGTGAAATCAACATTTTTGAATGGAAGTATAGAAGAAGAGGTCTACATTGAGAAACCAGATGGATTTGCATTAACTAAAGACACAAACATGGTACGCAACCTTCAAAAAGCATAGTATGGTCCAAAGAAAGCCCCTAGAGCATGGTATGATATATTTCACTCTTATCTCATTCATTTTGGTTTTAATAGGACTTCTGATGACAGTAATGTTTACTTTAAGATTGAAGGTGAGAAGGTATTAATTGTTGAAGTTTTTTTTGATGACATAACTTTTGGTGGTGATGATGAGATGGGTATGTCTTTTGCTGATGAGATGAGGAAAGAATTTGGAATGTCAATGATAGGGGAAATCAAATTCTTAATAGGACTGTAGGTATCATAGTTGGACAATGGAATATACATATGTCAACCTAAATATGTGAAGGAGGTGTTGAAGACTTTTGGCGTCGAAGACTCTAAATCGATTGGTACCCCATGATTACAGGTTGCAAAGTATCCAAGGATGATAAATCCGATTCTGTTGATGCCACTTTATATAGGTCCATGACCAGAAATCTACACTATGTTGTACATAAAATACTGGATATTGCACAAGCAATTGAGATAGTTGCAAGGTTTTAGTCAAACCCAGAGGAGTCACACATGGTTGCAGTAAAGATAATCTTGAGATATCTGAAAGGCACTATGGATTATGGATTATGATATGCTCATGAAGGTTATTTTTCACTAAGTGTTTATACTGATGTTGATTGGGTTGGTAATGTAGTTGACTAAAAGAGAACAAGTGGTGGTGTATTCTATCTAGGTGGTAGGCTTGTGTCTTGGACAAGAAAAAAAGAAAATTTTATAGCTCAATCTATAGCTGAAATGGAATATGTGGAAATAAATATCAATTGCACACAGGTAGCTTGGATGAAGCAAATCCTAGAAGGGATTAAGGAGAAGGTAACAAAATCAATGACAAATTATTATGATAATACTAGTGCTATAAACATTTCCAAGAACCTGGTTATGCGCTCAAAGACCAAGAACATTGCTATTAAGTATTATTTCTTGAGAGAATGAGTGTAAGAGAAAGTGGTGAGGTTGGAGTACATTCCAACTAAAGATAAAACTATAGATATCTTTACCAAACCACTTCCTAAGGATACATTTTAGTACCTTATAGGTAAGCTAGGGGTCGTGCCCCTACCTAAGTAGAATTAAGATGCAAATGTTTCATCAATCCAGTGGGTATTACTATTTTATTTTTCAGTGGATTGATATAAAGGGGACTACCCCTTAGGGGGAGCAGTTGAATAAATGGAGTCTTGAGCACTATGGCACCTTTGGCATTGTTGTCAAAGGGGGAGAATAACAAAATGAGAGAATAGAAGATAGCAAAGAGGAGATGAAATGGGAGAATAGCAAATAGAAAATGGGAGATGAACTATGAAGAGAAGATAAAGAAGGGGAGTGTTCCTATTTGTTGGTGTGTTAACATCAAATGAAGATGAAGACAAAGTGTTGTGGTTCAAGAACATGTTTGGTATTGCTTGGTGTTTTGCCATCGATGCCAAAGGGGGATATTGTTGGCATAGTTGTTTCCATCAGTTATGTTGTTGTCATTGATGTTGGTGGCATAACTATTGCCATCAGTTATGTTGTTTTCATCAATGTCAACTTAGGTTGATGACTATATTCGTGGTGTCATACAAAAGTCACATGCATAACAAAACACTAGGTGTTTAATAAAGATATTATTTTTCCAACTACAATTATTATTCCTATTAAATCTTGAATTGTTAAAATATTTACAATTAAAATGTAAAAATTAACTTCAAATCAATATTCTTCTATTTACTAATAATAAACTTTAAATTAATATCCAATATTTATTAAAACTAATCAATAATTTAAAAAAACTATGTAACATATTTTTTATATTTATTAATTATTGAAATGAACTTAATTTAAAATTTAATTATTAAATTTTAAATAAATTAAATTTAACATAATATAAATTTTAAATAAATTAAAATTTGAATAAATTAAAACTTAAATAAATTAAATTTTATTATATATATTTTTTAAAAAGAAAAATACACATATATATGGGGGGTTGTGCCCTCCCTTACTACCCTTGTGGCAGCTTTGCTACCGTCGGCGACAGACCTGCCATTGTAGTAGTCTATTTGTTGTACAACGACAGAGCATGTTGTAAGACAACGATAGTTCTACGAGCTGTGGGTGGGGTTAAAAACCTTGGCCCAATTTTTTTTTAATATATTTTTTATAAGTATTTTTTTGAAAAAATACATTTTCTTTTTTTACAACTTTTTACAAATGAGGCCGGATTGGGATTTTTTTCCAGCCAATTAAAAAAAAATAAATCTTTTTGTTTTATCCAATAGACTGCTAAAATCAAATACACATATATTTTAGAAGAATATCCTTTTTTCCATACCTATTTTTCCCAACTAGCTCTTTTATGATGATTTTCTTTTATTTCTCTTCTAATTAAGAATTCTATAAATATACTCTTAATTCACAATCTTAATCCATAACTCTAATCTTTGAATTTATTTCATTAAATTTTTGCCAATAATTTTTTTTTAATCCAATCAATCCAAAACATCAACCATCTTGAAGACACAAGGAAAATAATCTTTTCAAAAGAAGGATCAACATGAGTTTTCAAACCCTACCTGGAATTCACCAACTAATATAAACAACAAATCAGGCCTAATCGAAAACTCCAAAATTCAAGATTTAAAATAACTCTTTAACTTCAAGCACGGGAACAATTCTCCAAAACCTGATAGATGTCTAGAAATAATAACCAAAAAACCTCTAATATAGAAAAACTATTCCACCTAGGGTTTCTAAAACATGCAAACCAACAATAAGAACTTAACTCTCAACTTTGTTTTTATCAAACCCTCTTTGCATGATTAATTATAATTTTAATAATAAAATATGCACTTTTCCAATTACAACTCCTAGGTCAAGTTTAACTTAAATTCATGTTTCATTTTATTAATTAAATGTGCAAATTGAATTGTATTTAATATTTTAATTTACTAATTTAATATACATGACATATTAATAATATGCAACTTGATAAATAATTATCAATTGATATTATCTACACATTTAATTTGGGTTTTTTATTTATTTTAATTAAATCTATGATTTCTACAATTAGACTTTTAATTAAAAAAAATTAATTAAACAAAGGTATTTAATTAATCCTCAATAATTAAATATACTTACATTTAATATTCTAATATTCATAAGATATAATTATTCTAATCTCATAATTAAAAATAATTTAATTATTTTACCAAATAAACCACACAACAACCCACATGACTTCAACACACAAAAATCAACTAACTCAAAATAACAACAAACTCAAAGGAAAGGCTCATGAATTCAAGTCACCTTGACAAATTCATATGGGTAGAAAATTAGATACTTGTCCATTGTTTTAGGACAATCAGTGGCTTAGGTTGGGATTTGGGCATGTTTGTTATCTCCCCTCTCTTACCATTGAGATATTGCAATAGGGCTCGCTAATCCTAGCAATTTAGGGAAGTTGATGCCCGATACCTACAATTCTGCATAAAATATGAGCATGTACATGTATATATAAATAAAATGCAATGGTGGGGACTAGTCCATCATGTAGATCCTGCAAGTAGGTGACTACGACTTTGTCCCTCAACCACATCAGTCAACAAAAAATTAAGATATATGTACTAACCATACACATGCAAGTATGGGGTCAGTAAACCATAAATGTAAATGACATCCTCACATATAGATCATCATCATGAAAATAACCAACACACACATGAAAGGTGAACCAGAAGATTTTAGCACCAATATCGAAGAGGAAATTATGGGTGGGCATTACGTCCACCCCCCCTAGATTTAGGCTTACTCTTGGAAGTTGAAAAATAAATAAGGATTAAAAGGTTTTTTATAGAGGTTCTAGAATAGTTATCTTATGAATACAATGCATAATTAAATTGGGTACTTAGGTCCTTCACCCAATTGAATTACTATGATAAAAAACCCTAATCTTCACATAATAAATAACACATGTAAATAAAAATATTATAAATTACTTCCTACTTTCTGTCTTCTAAATAATCACACACATCACATAGGGACTGATACAAACCAATCATTAATCCATCTTCACAAGAACATGTATATCCAATCACTAAGAGAAATGTGATTATATTTTAATCACCAAAAACCGCATTGACCGATCATTCATCATCTAACAATTTCTTAAATAGCTCTAGATCTTTATTCATTCAAGATCATATAAGTCATCTAGAAATTAATTGTATAACATGCACACTTATATTTACATCAAATAACAAATTGAAAATTTTGTGCAATTCTAGTTAATGCAACATTCATACAAACATATAGGACACAATGCATTCCATCATACAAAATGTAGTACGATTCTCAGTGATGTCATCCCTTACACATACTATCAGAGGTCCATACTGAATATGATAGAAATAACAATTATCACAAAACTAAGCTAACAATACCAAACATTCAGAATAGCCTCCACAAAATTCAAAACAAAAACTCCCAAGTGGGGAAAATATCAAGTCCAACATTAAATAATAAAATATTTCATGATAATTCAACAATAAGTCAAGTGTGACCAATGTCACAAAATATGTAGCAAAAAAAGAGTCAGGTGACTAGTCTAGGCACAATAAATTTCAAAAAATTCAATGCTAGCCCTAACACAACACAAACAATTCATGAATAACCAAAATAAATCATCAATCTTAGAACACTTCATATAACAAGGTGACTGGTGTCAGCCACACTCAAGGGAGTAACCGCTTCATGACACCCAAGAATAAAACATCATGGATGCATTAAAGAATATACCCAAACACAATAGACAGTCGGTAAGGTAAGATGCATCAAAGGCAATTGTAGCTAAAAAAATTTTCAAATTGTTACCAGTAGGTTATAAGTTACAATGGTTCTCAAATACAAGAGATTTATGTGTCTAAGTTTTGTTTCAAGTTTCAACTACAAGACACCTAATGGGTGTACAAAATTTCCAGAGTTCCCAGTGTAGAAACTTCGGCTTTGATACAAAGTGTAACACCATGCCAGTGAACCTAGGAGAAATTAACCTAAACCATGTTACTAAGTTTATAGAATAATTTATTTCTTAAGAATTTACACAACAAAAATGAATATCAATGTAGAAGCAATACAAGTTAATACAACTCATACACATAAATGTAACTCAAATACACATTACAATTCTCAAGGGTTCCTTGACGTAGAATTACATATTATTAAATTAAATATTTAGATTATGTATAATTACAAAACTCTCATATACAAATGAATAACAAGTACATCATCACATAAATGAACACATAGATACAACTGATATGGAAAGGTACACACAATGAAACAAAATCCATTGCACAAGTCATAGGGTATGTAACAATAACCAAGCACAAAGTATAGTACAATATCCCAAAATTATCACAACTAATATAATGATACATGGTACAATATACAATACATGAAAGATAAGAGAAAGTCTCCAAGAATAATGAACATGAAGGTACAACTTCTACAAAGATCATCCAGCACTAGTACATGAATGTCAAAATCTCAAATGGTAAAAAAAATACTACCAAACAACCTCGTGGAACCTAAATGATCCATTTCCACTGTGTTGAGGAGATAAAAATAGGCCCAACTTGGATATCATACACCAAAATCAGTAACACAAAACCTGGGCAAGGAGATCCTGAAATCTCTCTAAGTCGAGAAGTACCAAAAACTAATGATAAATAAAAGCTAATAAATATCAAAATGCCAACAAGTACCAACATCAACACCACATACTAGAACCAATTGCCAAGTACCAAATATCAACAATTACCAGCCACTAGAGGAAAATATAAAATACCAAAGATACACCACAAGAGGAAAATATAGATACTACAAAGGAGACTTAGGCTAAATACTATAGGAGTGTCATCACATGACCAACTACTTGAGTTACCCTAGACTGGCCTCTCTAGACCCCAGACCCTTAAGTGTTTATCAGGCTGAGTTACCCTGGACTGACCACTCTAAACCTCGAACCCTCAACATGATCCATGTAGAACTAGAATACCCTCTCATGAAGACAAGGAACTCTAATCATACCTACTCTCTAGGTGTCATCCCATTCCCATCCTCAGCCTATATGAGCACTCAATGCATGGGTGAGGCATAAAATTATCTTATTAATGTTTATCTAATAAATTTATTAAGTTATCATTTATTACACAACTTATGATAGTTTACCTTAGAACTGGTCTCTGTGGGCCCCGAACCCCTATTGTAAGCCACTCCCTTAATATGCACCTATTTAACCTCCCCTAGGCTCACAGGTCACCAAAAATAACATAAGTCTCATAATAACATGATTATCAGATTCTAGTTCCCAAAACTACAAGGAATATGCACTAGTTCTCAAAACTAAAAATATCATAAATGCACTCTCAAAGTGCTTACATACATCACAAGCTGTAACACAAACCAGGTTGGAAAGAATTATCAAGACCATTATCACAACATCACAATGCATATAAAAAAGATACACATGTCACAAAGACAACAACAACCCCCAAGCCTCTAGTGTACTTCTCCTTAAGCCAACCTAATTTCCATATGAACATTGTCAAATAAAGAAATAAATACACCCAATAGGCAAATCACAAAATCAATCTCAAATATATAAAATAATTCAAGCATTTACTAAGCCCAATTTGGCTATAAAATGTTCATATAAAAATCACATGCATAAAAAAACACTAGGTGTTTAATAAAGGTATTATTTTTCCAACTACAATTATCATTCCTATTAAATCTTGAATCATTAAAATATTTACAATTAAAATGTAAAAATTAACTTCGAAACAATATTCTTTTATTTACTAACAATAAATTTTAAATTAATATCCAATATTTATTAAAACTAATCAATAATTTTAAAAAATTATTTAATACATTTTATATATATATAAATTATTAAAATAAACTTAATTTAAAATTTAATTAGATTAAATCTTAAATAAATTAAATTTAATATAATACAAATTTTAAATAGATTTAAATTTAAATAAAATAAATTTAATTATATATATATATATATATAGGGGGGGGTTGTGCTTTGTTGTCGTCAGTGGTAGACCTGTTGTTGCGATAGTCTATCTATCGTACGACGACATAGCCTATCATAAGGCAGTGGTAGCTCTATGAGCTACAGGTGGGGTTTAAAACCCTGCCCTACTTTTTAAAAAAATAAAATAAATAAATAAATAAATAAATAAATAAATAAATAAATATATATATATATATATATATATATATATATATATATATATATGTTTTACAAGTTTTTACAAATGAGGCTGATTGGGTTTTTGTTTTCCAGCCAATTCAGTTTTTTTTAAAAAATCTTTTTTATTTTCTCCAATAGATTGCTAAAATCAAATACACATATTTTAGAAGAATATCCTTTTGCACATAACCTATTTTTCCCAACTAACTCTTTTATGATGATTTTCTTTTATTTCTCTTCTAATTAAGAATTTGATCCTAAATATACTCTTAATTCATGATCTTAATCCATAACTCTATCTTTGAATTTATTTCATTAAATTTTCACCAATAAAAGAAAAACATTCAATCCAATCAATTCAAAAATCAACCATCTGGAAGACACAAGGAAAACAATCTTTTCAAAAGAAGGATGAACATGGGTTTTCAAACCCTACCTGGAATTCACCAACTGATCTGAACAACAAATAAGGCCCGATTGAAAACTCCAAAATCTAAACTTTAAAATAATTCTTTAACTTCAAGCACCAGAACAATTCTCCAAAACCTGATAGATGTCTGGAAATAATAACCCAAAAACCTCTAATATAGAAAACCTATTCCACCTAGAGTTTCTAAAACATGCAAACCAAAAATAAGAACTTAACTCTCAACTTTGTTTTTATCAAACCCTCTTTGCATGATTAATTATAATTTTAATAATAAAATATGCACTTTTCCAATTACAACTCTTAACTCAACTTTAACTTAAATTCATATTTCACTTTATTAATTAAATGTGAAAATTAAATTATATTTAATATTTTAATTTACTAATTTAATATACATGGCATCTTAATAATATGCAACTTGATTAATAATTATCAATTGATATTTTGTGGGGACTCTCTTCGTTTTGCAAAACTTTAGCTCTTATCTGCATGTAACTTAAAAATGCAGGATGCAATTTTGTATAAATGCCTACGGGCTTCTATGTTTAATGCCTAAAGGGATATTGCTATAGTTAGGTTTAGGGTTGTTTTGAGGGATCTTCGACATTCAAATGTATTGAGTTGTGGTTAGTGGGGGGAAATTTTAGTCTTTTTCAGGATAGTCCCTTCTCTCTCTTCTATTTGGATATGGGGCTATAAACAAAGTTTTTCTTTCTCGTTCTTTTCTCCGGTAGCTCCTTTTGAACCAGTGTAAAAATATTTATTATATTAATAAAAATATATTTAGTGGCTATGCCACCTTTTCTATAAAAATAAATATCAATTGATATTGTCTATGCATCTAGTTCCATAATTAGACTTTTAATTAAGTCTTTTTAATTAAATAAAGGTATTTGATTAATCCTCAATAATTAAATATCCTTACATTTAATATTTTGATAATCATAAGATATAATTATTCTAATCTCATAATTACTCTTAATTTAGTTATTTAACCAAATAAACCACACAACAACCCACATGACTTTAACACACGAAAATCAACTAACTCAAAATAACAACAAACTCAAAGGAAGGGCTCATGAATTCACGTCACCTTGACATATTCAGATGGGTAGAAAATAAGATACTTGTCCATTATTTTAGGACAATCAATGGCTTAGGTTGGGATTTGGGTGTGCTATCTCCCATCTCTTACCATTGAGATATTGCAATAAGGCACGCTCATCCTAGTGATTAAGAGAAGTTGACATCTGGTACCTACAATCCTGCATAAAAGATGAGCATGTAGATGTATATATAAATAATAGGAAATGGTGGGGATTGGCTCATCGTGTAGATCCTGCAAGCAGGTGACTACGAATCTATCCCTCAACCACATCAATCACATCAAATCAAGAATTAAGACATACATACTAACCATCCACATGCAAGTATGGGGTTAGTAAACCATAAATGTAAATGCTATCCTAACATATAGATCATCATCATGAAAATAACCAATGCATACATGAAAGGTGAACCAAAAGATTCTTGCACCAATACTGAAAAGTAAATTATGGGTGGGCATTACATATTTCATGTTACTTATTGGTGACCATTCTATAATGACATGGGAAAACATTTTAAGAGAGAAATCTAAAGCTCTAGATAGATTTAAAGTTTCCAAGAATTTGGTTAAGAATCAAATGGATGCTAGAATTAAATGTTTGATATTTGATAGAGGAGGATAATTTACATCAAATGAGTTTGATAGTTTTTTGTGGAAAGTCTAGAATTACAAGACAATTATTTTCTCCTAGGACTCCACGGTAGAATGGAGTTGTTGAAAGAAAAAAAAACTTGTTGTAGAAATGACTAGAATAACACTAAAAGATGCTAATCTACCTTATCTACCTTCTTAACAAGGTATAGATCAGAGTAAATCATATAAGGACTCCCTATGAACTATGATTTGGAAAGGTGCCTACTTTCAAATATTTTAGAATCTTTAGAAGTAAATGATGTATCAAAAGTGATGAAGGCAATATTAGAAATTTTGGTAAAATATTTGATGATGGTGTCTTCTTGTGATACTTTACTGCAAGAAAGGAATACATATGCTATCATATAAGGTTGAAGAAAATTTTAGAAAGTGAAAATTTCTAAGTAAATGAAAAATAGATTCAAACTACTCCTAAACCGAAAATTGAGCTAGAAGTGGCTCCTATTACTCCCACAGAAGAAAGAAAAACTCTAGAAGTTAATGAAGGATCAAAGGAAGAATAGAAAGAACTTGAAAAAATAACAAATAAACCTACAAAATATGTTCATAGATATCATTTTTAAGATCAGATTATTGGAGACAAATACAAGGGTATACAGACAAATAGAAGACTTGCTAAGATAAGTGAAAAAACAAACTATTGCCTCCTATCTATAATGGAACCAAAGACTTATGTAGAAGCACACAAAGATCAATTTTTGATGAGATATATGAATGAAGAACTAGATTTGATAGAAAAGAATCAAACATGGGAAGTGTTACCCAGACTAATGGAGAAGAATGTGATTGGAACTAAGTGGGTATTCTAGAATAAGCTAAATAAAGATGGACAAGTCACCAAAAAAAGGAAATAATAGTATATAAAGGGTATACACAATTTTAAGGAATAGGTTTTAAGGAAAGTTTCACTCTAGTAGCTAGGCTGGAAGCTATTAGTATATTCCTTTTTTTTTTCTTACAATAATTTCAAAGTATACCAGATGGATGTTAAGTCTGCTTTTTAATGGAGAACTAGAAGAAGTATACATGGAATAACTAGATGGTTTTGGGTTATCAAATTATTTGAATATGGTTTGCAAACTCAAGAAGCCATTTTATGGAATCAAGAAATCTCCTAGAGCATGGTATGCTAGATTAGATAGGTATGTACTACAACAAAAGTTCAAGAAAGGTATGGAAGATAGTAATCTTTATTTTAAGGTTGAAGATGATAAGTTTATGATAGTAATTGTATATGTTGATGATATTATATTTGGAGTTGATGAAAATGTTTGGATGAAGTTTTTTAAAGAGATGTTGAAAAAAATTGAAATTTCTATGATTGGTGAGATTTCATTATTTCTTGGTCTTCAAGTTATTTAGAAAGAATATGGTATTTTTATTTCTCAAACATAGTATATCAAAGAAATATTCAAGAAGTTTGAAATGGAGAACTCTAAAATAGTTGCAACTCCTATGGCTACTGGCTGTCAGTTGAGTAAGGATGATGAATCTCTAGAGGTTGATTATAAATCATGCATATCTATGATAGGTGGATTGTTTTACCTAACTCTTCAAGACTATATATTATGCATCAAGTATGCTTGGCCGCCATATATCAAGATAATCCAAAATAATATCATGATGTGGCGGTAAAAAGGATATTTAGATACTTGAAAAAGAATATGGATTTTATTTTATAGTATATAGGGATGGTGATTTATCACTAAGAGCTTTTAATGATGATAATTGAGTTGCATGTGCAAATTACAGATGAAGTACAAGTGGTAGTGCATTTTTTTTGGGAGATAGGGTAGTCTTTTGGAAAAAAATATATTTAGTTTCATTATCTACTGAAAAGGTAGAGTATATTGCACACAAAATCTTGTTGCACTCAAACAATGTGGATAATGCAAATACTTAAGGATATGAAGGTAGTTTTTAATAAGGCTATTCCAATTATGTGAATAGCACAATTTCCATTAATATTTCAATGAACCTCATGATGCACTCAAAGAAAAAACATATTTTCTATTTGGTATCACATCTTGGGGGAGAAAGTTGCTAAGAAGGAAGTTAAGTTGGAGTATGTACCTACTAAGGAAAAAATTGACAATATTTTCACCAAGGCTCTAGCTTAGGATAATTTTGAGTATCTTAGAAGTTAGGGGTTGTCGCCCTTATTTTTTTAAACTAGATGCATAAGAGAGGTGCATATTCCTAGGGGAGAACTATTGGCTATCATTTGTCTCCTGGATTGATGTATTGAAAGATCTCAGGGGGAGCAGTGAAGGCTATGGATTGTAGAAAACATTGCAGAGATTTGGTTTCCTTGTCAAGGGGATTATTTGGAGTAGAGATTTTTTTAAATTATAGATTAGGAAGAATAAAGTTCATATTATTTTTTCTAAAAGGGGGAGAAAAACTTGTTGGGAAAAAATTAAGGAAAGAGAGTACAAAAGGTTCAATTTAAAAAAAATTCTAGTTGTGCACCCTTTTTCCTTGATGTCAAATGGGGATAAATTTTAGGAATGAAGAGAGTACAAAAGGTTTAGCTTTTTTTTTTCATTGGTTTTTCTATCAATGACAAAGGGGGAGATTGTTAGCATTATATGTTGAATGTTGTCATTGATGTAAACTACTTGGTTGCACTCATGTCAACTTGTTCTAATTAAGAAGTTGGTAAATTTTGTGTGATGCGAGTGTTGATTGCATCTAATGGAAAGTTGTGATATGAATAAAAGAGTATCTGATGTTTGAGGAAAGATTATCTAATTTTTAATATGCTTGAAAGGATATATCATTTATGGTATTTGGGAAAGATTATCTAGTGTTTAATATGCAAGAAAGAGTATTTTAAGGTTAATAGATGTTTGGAATTATGTGATTAGATAATGTTTTAATGACTATAGTGAGTCATTTTGAGGTGTAACTGAAAGATGAAAGTACAAGAAGTTGGAATATGAAGGAAAGAGTATTTAAAGACATTATGGGAAAGTGTTATGCATTCCTATGGATAAGATGATGACAACTTGAGGTTCTAGTTATAATGAATATATACTATTAATATCACGCTATCATAGTTTTAGGTCCCAATGTATTCTTTACAATAATTTGTGATGTTTTATTTGTTGATAGTGAGGATAGTTGTCAGGAATGGATAGAACAGGCTGAGGGAATGCTCCACATTTCTTTTCATTGGTATCTTAGGTTGTGAGATTTGGTGAATGTGTTTAGATAATTCGTACAGTGTTTTAGTTTAGATATTGTATGTTGGTTTTATCAACAAGTGAAGATATGTTGTCCTAAGTGTGATATTATTGTTTGTGTTTCCTTTTGGTTGATTGAGTTGTTTGTAGTGATTTTATTTAATTCTTATTGGTTCATATATATAATGAAGGAATATTTAAGAGGTTAAAAATGATTTTTCATGTTTTTTTTTTGCTTCACATGACTTTATGTGCTTTGGAGAATGTTATTTAGCTAATTGGAAACATATTTTTAATATTTTTCTACATATTACATTTAGGTCTAGCTTTGGATGGTGTTGTGATGTGTGCACTACAATCTTATTATTTGAGGAAGACTTATTATGATATGTTTGATTCCCCTATATCTCTTGGTGTGGACCACATTGAATATTGATGTTCTTGGTGATCGACTTTATGTAAATATTGGTTATCTTCTTCTATATAACCTTGTTGAGATTCTAATAAACAAATATATATATATAGGTTGAATGTAAGTGTAGATGATGGTGGTGGTTTATGTGACTATTTTTGGATCGATAGAGAGGCCAGTGTGAATCGAAACAGGAAGAGTAGAGGTACAAAATGAAAAATTTGATAGAGTTGTTTCAATGGTTGATCTAGAGATCCTACATTCTTTC
>BSBK01003311.1:270000-485213 GCA_027943335.1 Chamaecyparis obtusa
AAAAAGGTAACACATAAAGCAAATAAAGTGAAACAAAGGCATAAGAGAAGATGAGACACATACATAATAAATGCAAAAAATAGTGGCATAAAAATCTTCAATGTCACTTATGTTAACATGCATTACTAAGAGTCTATTTATGTCATATATCTAGTTTAGATAAGAGCATGAAAATAATACAAACATAGAAAAAAAAACAATATGAGATGAGAATACATCACTTGATTATGTGGGAATCATCTATGTCTTAATGGGGATTGAAATTAATGTAATCATACTCAGCCTTTAAATTTTTGTGTAGTATAATTGTATCCTCATACTGTGTTACCTCAGTGAGATAATATGATAAGTATATGTTCAAAACCACTTGATAGGAAGGCACTTGATGTTGAAAAATTAATATGATATTACAAATAATCATGAATACTAAAAGGAAATGATATATGAAATTATGTATAAGATACATAAGTGAAATATATGAATTGAGATGTGAATCATATCGTAATATGGCTTCATCAACTAAGGCTTCTCTTATTGCATAATTTTTTAAAAATATTATATATATATGCACCTCTATGATAAATCATCATTAGCATTACTAAACCTTCAATCAAAGGATCTCTATAATTATGTGCATTGTAGAGAATAAGATCCAAACATATTGAAATATAGAAACATTTGCAATTTGAATCATAAACTTTCATAGTCAAAAGATGGATCACCAAATGAATTAGAGTTCCTAGATACATCCATAAAAGTTAAATCTAAAAAATTAGATATAGATAACATGGAATCACAAATTGTGTAGGTTAGAATCATGAACTATGACATCATCTAATAACAAAGAATCACTAGCATCAATATGTTGGAAATTTGGCTGAGTTAGATACTTAGATGTTTTCATTATGGCAACATATGATCTACATGAAGATCGCACAGGACAGAGTGCAAGTATGACAAAGCGCAAAGCAAAATTGTCTAAGTATGAGACAATATTTTTGCCAGTATACCTAGAGACAGTTTTGATTAGCGATGACGATTGGAGTAAGTTCAATGTTTGTGCACTTGAACATAGATACTATGGTGACTATAGAAGACTCACCTGAGAGCACAAGTCAGTATGACATGTACGAAAGAAGTTATGACAGTTTTACTAAAGACAGTGTCTAGCTGACAGGACAGAGTATGAAGACAGAATTGGTAAAGAGTTAAGAGATTATTTTGTTTACCAAAATAATGTCTTAAAAATATAAAGGGATGACATCCTAGATGTTAACCCTTGAGTAAAGATATATTTTGTATAATGCTTATGACAAGCCGACTGTAAGAGTTATTAGTGTTAATAACTTGTATAAAGAGATGTAATGATGTAATTGTAATTACACACATGCACATAGAAGTAAGAGAAATAGCGATAGTGAAAAAGCAAGCGAAGAGATATTGATGTGAAGTTGTAAGCAGTATAAGGTTATGTACCTTGACTTATTTTGTAATCTGTAAGTATTGTACATTACTTGTTTGGGCAGTGGGCTCATCTAGTAATCTCATTTTGTACTACCAACTCTTAGCAGGGTTGAGGCTTCTAACTAGGCCTAAAGTCCCTTAATCAAGACTGAGACACTATATGCATGTAATAGGCTCCTAATAGGGTCAACATCTTTAACATGATACTTTTGATTAGTGGATCTTTGTGGTTACCATCCCCACTAGGTTTTTCCCTTGGCCAAGGTTTCCTTGAGAACAAATAATGTGTTATGAGTTCATTTGTTTTATTGCTATGCATGTTCTTTAGTTTATTGTGTTATGCATGCATTAAGATAATATGTTATATCCATAATTGGGCAAAAGTAAAAGTTTGTAGAATATTGATTCACCCCCCCCCCCCTCTTAGTATTCCCTATTTCTAAACAATTGGTATCAGAGCTTAGTTACTCAGAAAGAATCATTCAAGGAAAGCCTAGCAACTTGAGTAAGATCTCTATGGATATGGATCAACTACAGAAGAATCTTGAAGAAGCTCTTGAATAGATTGATATGCTTAATAAAGAAAGAGACACTTTGAAAGGAAAATATGATGATGCAAAGAACCTCATTGAGAAACTGAAAAACAAGTTAGAAGATCTGAAATCAAAAAAGGAATCTGAAATTCAAATTGAAGATTGTGATGACAACCTAGAAAAAGAGAATGAGATCCTTAAACATGAATTGAAGATATCAAATCTGAAGTTAAGTCTGAAAGATGGAAATAGAAAGAATGAAGAAAATCTAAAATCTGAGAATGAAAATCTGAAGCTTGATAATGAAGGGCTAAAATCTAAACTTGGTAAAGTGACATCGAAACTTGAGAAAGTCAATTTGCAGTATGCTGAACTTGAGAAATACAATACAATTGTGAAAGGTGAACCGACTCAATCTAAGCAGCAACTTGAAAGATTATATTCAACTAGTGAGAAGATTGATGAACAAATGTCTTATCAAAAACCATTCTATGATAAAACTGGTCTTGGATTCAACTCATCCAAAGTAAATGAAGAAAGAAAGGAACCAAATCTGAAAGTATCTGAAAGTATAGATGAAAAGAAGGCTGATAAAGTTGATAAATCTAAAGATGCACCTAAAGAAGAAGAACCACCTAAGAAAGAGGAGTCACCTAAAGGTACACAAAGAGAATTTAAAGGTAGATGTTTTGTTTGTAATACTTTTGGTCATATGAAGAAAGATTGCATAGGTAAGCAATTTAAACCCCTTAATGGTTATTGTTATAATTGTCATGGTTTTGGACATAGAGCTATGGAATGTAGAAAACCTAAATTTATTGAGAATAATAATAGTAGTAGAATGTTTAGAAATACTAACCATGTAGATAAAAGACCTACCGAAGATATGAACAGAAGAAACAGAGTAGTATGTTATAGATGCAACAAAGTTGGACACATTGCCAGAAACTGCAGATCACAAATCAATCAGTCTGGACCAAGATATGGAAACAATGGAATAGTTTGTCAGATATGTAACAAGATTGGACATACATCAAGGTTTTTCAGAATGAACAATATGGTTTCTCATCCTAATCCTAACCCTAGAAGTCATACAAGGAGAAATGAAAGTACAAGTAATAGTCATAACGGATGCGATAGTAATTTAGAAGAAGTGAAGTTTGTTAAAGCCACAGATTAATGAGACACATTTAGCACTGAAGATAATTAGAAAGGTGAAGTATCAAATGGCAAGAGTGAATCTCTACCTAACCCTTCTCAAAGTACTTAATTCATGAAAAATACAGTAGAACAAGAACTAAGAATAGTGTAGAACTTAATATATGATGAATTGAGTCTTGCGCAATTAATGCAAGGTAATATATGATGTATTGATGCTATGGTTAAGAGTGCATAGAAAAATATTGTGTTATGCGAGATCGCAATAAGTTTTTAAGTTTTGCAGGTAAGCAGAAATGACTTTTAGGAAAGAAGCGGCAAAGGAATTGAATGAGATGTCAGATTTATGTGAGATTGAAAGGATAAAAGGTTATGATCAGTATTATTTGATCTTTAAGGTGAATACAAGTGCTAAGGGGATCAAAGAGTAGTGATTGAAAGAAGTTTTGCAAGGATTTGGTAAAGGATTTTTGTGCCGAATCTACGCAAGCCCTAAATCACAGAATCGAGGTATTTTACTTAGCAGATCTATAAATCGGTTAAAGAGTTTGCAGAAGTCATGGATGTTTCATTGATTCATAATGTTAGAGATAAGTATAGACCTAAAATCAAAAGGGAACTAGTAGAACCCTTGGAGGAAGACCCTAAGTTAGCTTTATCATCCATACCAGATGAAGTTTTACACTTAGAAAATGTTAGAAGCTATTTGGGATCCAAACTTGAGACTCTCAGTGATAGTGATTTTATAGAAGAATATCAAAAGATTTACAATCAAGATATGTCATTGAAAGTAGGGTTTGAACATTTGAAAGATAATGAGATCATTAAGTATTCTTTAACAATATGAGTTTGATGATGAAGAATGCACCAAGATAATCTTAAGCAGAATTCACAATGGGAAGTTTTGGTTACATGACAGAGTGATACAAATCACAACTGACCTAATTCATGAGGTAACTAGTCTATCTAAAACTAGAGTCATACCTTTGAATGAGAAAAATAGTTATAGACAACACAAAATCATCTTACAATGGTAGAGGAATAGTAATTAGCAAGATACAACAAGATGATGTTAGATATTTGTGCAAGATCCTTACAACTAAGTTTTGTGCAAACTCAAGAGAAGATGACATGGAAGATGGAATGATACATGTAGCCTACTTAATGTGTGTTGAAAAAGTTCAAGTTGACATGCATGAAATTTTGAGAATTTAGTTGTTTGAAAACTTGGAGAAGATTAAGAAGACTAAGAACTCTCAGTTTAGATTCTCATCATTGATCACTTATATGGTTTTCCATTTGTTAAGAAGATTCCCTTACACTATTAGTGATGATTGGAATGATGGTAAAACTACAATGGAAAGGATTAACAAATTATACATGAGACATCTTATTGACAAAGTCAATGAGAGTGCAGTATTGGTAATTAAAACATTTCAAAATTTGATGACAAGTAGAACAAGGATCCCATAGTCTTTAGTAGAGAAGTATAAGAATGAGATATGCTTTATGGTTGATACTTACTTTACAATTCATTGAAGGATTAGAACCTAGAGTAGAATTCATAGACCCTCTTGGCTATGAAATTTCTGAAACAGAGACAGAAGAGTATGTGAGAAGATTGCTTAAAAGTAAGTTGGACATTCACATCAACAAATTTGGAACCTTTGACAAAAACTTTATCTTTGCAAAGACTATCTTAGAAGAAAAATAGTCTAAGAAGAGAGTAGAAAGTACAATCAAGAAAATATTAAAGGACACAGGGATGACTGAACAAGAATTTTTGATAGCTAAGCAGACAACAACATCGATTAGAGACATAGGACAAAAGGAAGTTGTGTCTGTTCCACCTCTATCATTAGTTGCAGTACAACAAGTAGACATGCAAATCAAAGTAAAAGTGGAAGAAGCTGAGAAAGATCAAGAAGTCAAAAATTCCACTAGATCATTCTCTTCTACACCTGGTGAAAGAGTGAAAGAGATTGCTACTAGACCTGGCAAAAGACATAAAACTTTAGTACCACCAGTACAAAGGAAGATTGCAGTAATAAAAGATGATGTAGAGACACCAATAAAGAAGAAAACTTGGAAACCAAAGGTAGAAAAAGTGAATGAGAAAATCATACATGATGGAGACTTTTCAAAGATGAACAAGTACTATGATCTCTACAACTATTCAGAGAGATTGAACCTTGAAAATGTAGTTGTAAGACATATGATATTGACTGACAAGAAGTTTGACACAATTTAGGGAAAAATACTTGATGATTTATATGAAAAGTTAGTAAACAGGAAGAAAAGGGCAACAGAAGAAGACATCAAAATCAGAGAAAATCTTGTTAGGAAGCTATGTGTTGTTAAGGATGAAGAACACTTCAAGTAGATCATGAAAGATATGAACACCCATTTAAGAATAAAGAAAAGAACTATTCAGATTATGGGAGGTAACTATGAGGAAATCAAAAAGGAAATAGAACAAGCAATACTTAAAGTGATGACAGAAAGTGTTGGAAATCAATCAGATGCAGCAGAACCAACAAAACAAGCAAAGGAAGCAGAATAGTTAAAAATTCCCTCTCCACCAGCTATTAACATTGAAGATGAGACAATGAATATGGAAGGAACCAAAATCACTTTAGATAGTGATGATAATCTTTTTAAGAACCTTGAGAACATTGTTGACAATTCGGCTTTTGAAGAGTAGGACAATGCTAGAGGAAAGAACAGAGAGAAACAAGAATTGAAGAGACTAAGGAGACAGAGAAGCAAGTAGCAGCCCCCAGTCAAGAAGAAATCAGTCTAACACCTGAGACTCGTAAGAAAACTCAAATTGGATCTATATTTGAAAGCTTGGGAAAAGAAGTAGATGATGATGATTAGATGGAATTGATCACATCTCTGAATAAGATTATTGGAAGAATAAGAAGGTAAAAATCCTTGAAGGATCCCTAAAGGAGTTAACTGAGAAGTTACAAAGTTTTGTGACTACACAAATTATAGAGGTAGACCCACTTGAAAGAGAAAAGAAAGTAATGAATACATTTGATGATGAGTTTACCAACTTATCTGATATAGCTAAAGTGGAGGCACAAGCAGCCTATGAGGCCAAACTACTTCTAGACATAAATTAGAATATCAGGAATGATATCAACAGTCTTGATATCTGTATAAAAGACTTGAGAAGGAACTTGGATAGAGGCAAAACTTTGTACATTCAGTGTACAAAATCTGAGAACCTTATATCAGAAGAAATCTAGAAGATTAAGATCAAAGAAGCATAAATTCAAACAGAGGTAAATCTTCTTTCCAACCCAATGTGAAGATACTCAACATTGAGAAGAAAATTTGCAATCTTTATGATGAAATAAGGATTCTACATGATGACAAGGATAAGAAGTTGAAAAGATTCACTCTTCTAAGAGAGCATATTTCTATTAATTTGAGCATTATTGAAGGACAACTAGAAGAATGTCTTTCATCAAAGACATCTTTTCAGAAGTTCAGTTTTGCAAACCTCCAAGCCTGTGAAATTGCATCTTATGGATTATGCGCACTACTCAGTGTTGCAGATTCCATTAAGAAGGCATGGGAGAAAGAGATAGAGACCATGAAGATAAACTTTGCAGATTGTGTTGCAATCCTACTGACTTTGCAATATTGAATCAAGGTATAACATTTTTGTCTGAACACAGTTTTGACACCCTCCTTACCTTTTTTTGTCATTGTTTTCAAAGGGGGAGAGATATATAGCAGAAAATTGATAAATATGATAAGGATGTATACTATTAGGGGGAGTACAGTATATAGATAAGATATATGGATTTATAAGGACAGTATATACATATTTTTTGTTATGGCCATAATTTTGAGATTTTTGAAGTCTTATGACTTAGCCAATTTTCTCATATGTTGCCACCAATGACAAAGGGGGAGATTTTTGGCAATTTGGCTGAGTTAGATACTTAGATGTTGTCATTGTGGCAATATATGATCTACATGAAGATCACACAAGATAGAGAGCAAGTATGACAGAGTGCAAAGCAAAATTGTCTAAGTATGAGACAATATTTTTGCCAGTATACCCAGAGACAGTTTTGATTAGCGATGACGATTGGAAAAGATAAAAGCATAAAAAGAACACCAACCCTAGTAGGTTAAAATTTAAAAGATCCCATTAACATCAATTGAATGGGATGGGTAAGGATCAAATGATTAATCATGAGAAGGCATTGATAATTTGAAACTATCATTGGGCACTATATGTAATGAAATTATGTGGCAATTCCTTAAATGAATGATAAAAATATAGAAGATGAATCAAACCTTTGTAATGGTTTATCATGGAAAGTAAGCCTTAATCCACTTATCAATGAAATAACATCATCCATATGCTCATAATTAGAATTCAAAACACCTTAACATGTAAATATTCTGCACTAGAACCATCAAATCATTATGCAATAACTTCTTGCTAAGAGAAACAATATCGTGATGTAATAGAGTTAATGAATTAACAATATAATCAATAGGGGAAGATAGACAAATATTTCAATAATGCATTATATCATTATGTAATGTATCACAAGGTTGATAAACATCTTGAATAAACATAGGGTCAACAAGAGATGTAAGAGAAATATCATCACAAAGCATACCAACATCATATGTAAAAAAACCATCATTAAAGGAATATATTTAACCTATGAGAATAAATTAAAAAAGCATTGCCATGGCATGTAAAGATACTAACATTGCAAGGATCAATAATATAATTAATTTTTTATTTGTGAACATAGTGTTTTACCTAACCAATTCATCACATACGCCATATTCACACTAAATATTTAAGTTTTTATATATGTAGGACAATTATCACTTTATGTATCAAGTCATAAGATCAAAACACATCATAATCTTATGTGATCATGTCTCACCTTGGCGTATATAACCAAGTGGATCTTTTTATATTATCACTTAATTATATTCATGTACTCATATTATACATTTGAATTCTTTGATAGAATAGCATTATTCTCTCATATTTGATCTCTTTTGTGCTCTGCTAAAGCTCCCAGATCTTGGGTGGATACATCTTGAGCCAAACCTTGCATGGTATAGAATATTTTATATGAACTCTTATACATGAATATATAAACTTGTCACATAACAAATCATCCCTAAATATCACTAGATGATTGTACTACATCAAAATTATTATCCATCTCACAAGATATTAGCCATCATGACTTACTCATCTAAATGAAGTAATATCCTTTCAAATAGAAAAAAAAAAAAACCAAAATTTTCTATAAAGAGGAGACACTATATAGGAATAAAAAATAACTCATTCATAGAGCATGCATCATCAATAAGGAATAAGAATGCACTACCATCAAGGATGTATGTCAATAATTAATGAAACATGGATAGACCTTATAATCCTTGACATAGGCACAAAGACAACTGATGGTAATTTCTCATAAGGATGTTGTTGGTATTGAAGAACACTGAGAGGAGGGGGGTGAATCAATGTTCTAACACTTTTAACTTTAGAAAACTAATTTGTTAACCATAAACTGAATGCAAATAAAATTAAACAGCATAAGAAAATAAAAACCATCCACAACATCATAACACCATGATTTTTTGTGTGGAAACCCTATTAGGGGAAATATACAATGGGGATGGAACCCAAAAAATTTTTCTACGGAAATAATAATAACTTAGTTAAGGGAAATAGAACAAAATGGGAATGCACTTGCATTCAAACTCACTGCCTAGATCTCATTGCTGATATTACAATATATATAGGCTCACTACCATAGAAAATGATTAGACTACAATCCAAAATGGTGAATTGAGAAATAGCATCAACTATGCCTATACAGTTCCATTTAGGTACAGTGAAAAATCAACTACCTAACCTATGTAATTAGGTTCTTCGCATACACATCATATCATCTCTATACTTCACACAATATTTCTTCACAATCACATCATGAAATCACCACAAAAACTCAAGCTTATATATCAAATTAAAAAAATGGTAACTTAATTGGTCGACCATAAGAACATAAAATGAAATGTGTGAGATGTTGGCCAAATCCATACACAAAACCTCATGATAACCTCGAGAAATGTCATGAATACCTTCTACCATATCATCTTAACCAAATAGAACTATTAAACTGATTGGATTATCTATCTTTTCGGATCATTGATCGATCCAATATTTGGTTGTCACTATTCTTCACTCTTTACTATAAACTTGATACTCAGATCTTCACAACTTAAGGAAATAATAACATCGATAGGTGTGATCTTGGAATAACATAGTATATACCTTGTATAATCTCCCTCTAGCTTTGCAACATGAAATTCATCTAAACCTGTCCATATCAATCCTTTTTATGAACCCTGTACACTATCCTATTCTACCATACTTAGCCAAATATTCAATCTGACCTTCGATAATACAAAAAAAATTCAAGTGACCACAAGAGATATGCATAGTTTCCATCAATGACAACACACAATCTATCCATAGAAATTTCTCTTGCCAACAATCTCCCCCTTTGGCATTGATGGCAACACTTAGTAAAAAATGACTACGTGTCCAAACAAAATTCCAATCTCCAAAATGTCTCTTCCTAACCAAAAATATGTGGTCCCCATGAGCTAAATATTTCATTTTTCACTCTTTATCTCTCCCCCTTTGACATTAATGGAGAAGGTTGGGGTCCTCAAAATTTGACTACCAAAATCCTATATCATCTGCCTATCTACATAAGTATGCAAAATATACTTACAAGAGTTTAAATATATCTAAGAAATTGCTTCTCAAAGCTACAAAATCTGTGTCCTAACTCTTCTTTATACTCTCTGCAATCTCAATTTGACCATAAATGGCATAGGCCAACTTCTCAACTTCAACCAAATCAGGTTCATCCAAAGAATTGTGTGTTGCTTCTTCCTTCTTCAAACCTCTTAACAAAATGTCAAGTTTAGGAACAATTAGGCTCAATAAATATTTGATCCTTCCCTTTACTCTTTCTTTTTCAGTGACAAGAGTTTTGATTTTATCATTCAAGGATGTCACTTGAGCTACATGAACTGAGGATAAATCCTTCAAAGGATCAAAAACTTGTGATATTTCTGATAACTTCATTTCATTGTCCTTAATAATCTTATCTACATCAGAAACACACTTTGGATATTCAATACAAGATTTGTAGATTTTACCTACTTCTGATAATGCATTCTTCAGTTGCTAAATAGAAACTCCCAATGAATTCTTATCCTTGGCAATTATGATGTTCAACTGATTGAATCTCCTAGCATTGAATTCATTCTAAACTTTTATCATTGCATATTTTTCTAAGGATTCAAAATGAGTGTGAACCGCATCCAACAATCCTTCAAAATGATTTGATGTAGACTCATTCTAATTAGATTTATGAGTTGGCATCATCTTTTCGAATACTTTTTTTTTTGTAGTCAACAATTTGTTGTCCTTCTCAAGGGTCCTAAAATTTCCTCTCTTTCTTTGGCCTAAGCTATCAAAGAAAGCTTCATTAATTGAGTTGGACTAAGAGTGTCCAATTCAATTTGACCTTGTATAATTTCTATTTCCAACATTTTAGTGATTTCTCCTTTCAAGAATTTAGTCACCACTTCCATAGTGTCTCTTGCCTCCTCAACTTTCACTTCTTGAATTATCTCATGAGATTGTTCTCCCAATGAGTCTTTTTCTTCTGTCATGTCATTTGGACTATCATCCTGCATTATCTCTATCTCATCTTCTCCTTTATCTAATTCCTCATTTGTTACCTTTCATCTGTCATCCACATTGTCTTTTCTTGCCTCTTGTTTCTCCTTCTCACCAAGAACATAATAATCTTTTGTCATAGCCATCTTGGTATTTGGAACTCCATGTAGTATTTTCTCATCATCATGCACAGTTGAAAGTGTAATTAGTATACCAGAGATAAATACATCTAGCTCCACATATATTGAATAAAAACCAATATCCATTATGTATACATCTATCTCTTCCCTGTCCTCTTTTGATGGTGCATCATATCGATTGTTCAACATTACTCTTCCTATTAAATCTTCGGTCTCTTCAATGACTTCATCTATTTTCGCACTTGTGAGCATATTCAACATTACTTTTCTCATCAATTCTTGCGTAGCTTCCTCAAGGATTATGTTCAATTCATCTTTTTCAATAACTAGACATAGTTTGGTTATGACTCCTCTAATCTTGTTGTCTTCTTCTAATGCATACAATCTTCTTGCTTCAAGTTTATTAAATAGATCATCAAGAATTTCCCCTTTGATCTCAACTAAAGCTCTATTTTACTTATTCAAATACACTATGATTCCATCTTCTAATCTTATTTTCTCTTCCTCATTATATCTATGATAATATCTATTTAATAGAACCAAAATTTCATGCATAGTCATATTCTTCAACACATAATTCATTTTAAAATGTGGTTTACCAGTGATAAATTCCTCAAGTACTTTACCACTTACCACTCTTGATGTCTTGGCTCCTTCAATCCTCAATTTCTTCACTGTGTCATCTAAACTAGTAGCTTCATCTCTTTCATCATCCTTAGTCCTTTCATATGTCCTTTTTCTCTTTGAATTGACTCTTTTTCTTGTGGATTCAGAGACTTCCTTCAGTTTGGCTGATTTAGGCTTAATTAGTAGCCTTTAGTGTAGGAGTCTTAATCTCTTATTTAATTACTATCTTCTTCTTAGATGGATTGGTTGATGGTTTTACTAAACTTCTAATAGATTTTCTCCTAGATGGTGATATGATATAGGTATGTAGGGTGGTGGAGCATCATCATCAACATTGATAGGTTTTTTTTTCTTTAGATATCTTCATTTCTTCCTCTTCATACTTCCTTCTTGCTTCTACCATTTGTTCTTTGGTGAATCCCATTCTTTCTCCTACTATTTCTACTTGTTTTCTCACTTTCTGGTCTCTTGCAGGTTTTTTTACCTATAAATGCACTTTTAGGCTCTTCTCCTTATAGGTACATGTATATGATATAAAGAGGGAGATGTGATGTGTATATGTGTGTATATAGGATTGGGGAAGATAAGATCCTCTTCAATACCCCAAATTCCCAAAGGAAAGATCCAAATTGATCAACCAAAAGAAAATGGTTAATGCATAAATGAATCAATCGATGAAGAATATGAAGGTGAAAACCTTATATTCCATTATGTAAAGGAAGTATTGAAATCTTAATTGAATTTAAAGACAAATACTAACCTCAAAATATGACAGATCTAGAAAATGCTATTTTATGGCATATGTACTCAGTTTCAGGAATTTCTGCAACCAGACCTAGCCTTGGAAACACAGAGATAGAGAAAACCTAGAAACCTTCTGTTGTTCTGAGAAAGGTTGACCTTGAACCAAATACAAGGGTACAATCTTACCCTGAGGCACAATCTTACCCCTCTAAGTCAACCTTGACCGCGCTGCTCCAATGGAAATTCTGTTCGCGGATCTTGAAAGTATGTCGAAAAGGGTACTCAGATCCGTACTATAATTCATTGTTCCGTACCTTTTCCTACAAGAAAAATGGTTTTGTTTGTTAGGGGAGGGTTTTTCCTTGGTCAAACCCCAATTTAGGAATTAACCTTGAAATTGAATTAAAATTCCAATCATAAACAAAGTAAATGAAACAATTCACCTTGCCTATGTTGAAAAACCCTTGTGGAGGATTCGAATCCTTGAATCCACAAGTATGAATGCTCTAAATAAATGTAGAATCATATATAGGATGTCTCAAATCAATTGCATTATATCTTCAACACCAATCTTGAATGGATCTTGAAATAGGAAGAAGCTTGAATGGAAATGGATGGAGAAATCTTGAACAAGAGGGCTCCATAGAGATTGAATCCTTCAATGGTTACCAATGGATCTCCTTGATGAATTGGATCTTGAATGCTTGAATTATTTCTTTCTCCTTCTTGCTTTCTTGATAATTGCTTGTTCATGTAGTTGCTTATTGAATAATAGATGTGAAAATGAGAGAGAAAGGCTTCCTTTTATACAAGTCTAGGGAAAAAACTTATGGAGAGGCCTACATAGGAGAGTTTAATTCCCATTTAAACCTTTACTCTTAGAAGTGGACCTAATTTAAATATCATTTAATATTTTAGCATTTTGAAGCCCGAAACAGCCGACTCGGAAGTGGGAAAATAAATTTTTTGAAACCTGACATCTGGAAACTTTCAGAACTTGAAATCTGGACCCAAGGTTAAGGTCAAGGTTGAATCTGACCTAGGTCAGGGTCGAGGTCAACCTTGACCCAGAATTTTGACCTTGACCCTGAGGTCAAGAACCTCAAATTCTCAGGATCATGTGCCAGAAACATGCTGGAAAAAGGTCGAAAGAGAAGCAAAACAAAGGGAAAAAGCTAGATCCAAGTCAAAGACCCATTCAAGGCATTTGACATAACCCCAAACCACTTACTCAGAGGGCTAAACTAGTCCTAAATGGAAGTGCTTCCATTTTCTGATGATACATTTAGCCCCCACTTTAGCAAGAATATGGACTCGATGCAAACTCTTGGTAAAGGAGATCACAATGAAAAAGATAATCTTATTGAAATCAAAGGGATAAAGGAATCCTCAAGCCCCCAGGGACTCAAATATTTATTGAATCCAAGATTAAAACAAGAGAGACATCTCCAAAAAAAAAAAGAGAAGGTGTGATTATCTCACCCAATGAGAACTTGTGTCGCATTGTGAACCACACAAGGAAACAATGCAACTGGAAAGATGGAGTTGAACCACCTAGTGAATGTGGCTACTCACTAGTCAACCCATCAAGGATTCACCCTTAGGAATATTCTATTCTCAAAGAGAAAATCCAAAAACAAAAGAGATCTAGTCTTAAGGACACCTCGGACCTTAAGGGATCAAAATTTTGAAATTTGAAACTGGAGGGATCAAGAGATCCTATAAGATAAAAAACCATGCTTTAAGGATTAGTCACTAATCCATAAAGGGAGAAAAGAGCCTTGAAAAATATATGTATATTGAAAGTACATATGTGCAAAAAGTGAGCAGAGTGTATTTCCCCACGTTAAAGTCATTGCTAACACTTTAATAGGAGCAATGGCTTGAATGGAAACATAAACAACTCCACTGATTATGTTTTCACTATGAGATGCCCCCAATTAAAGAAAAATCAAGGGAAATGCCACATAAACATACATAGAACATAGAAGGGATCTACCTATTGTGGGATCAGTATGATCATAAGATAATATTTATATAGGATATTATTGCAAATGAATTGACATCATTCCCCAAAGAAAGTAGAACTATAATCACAATGGAGGAAATAAAACATAAGAGTTATGAAGAAGAGTCTTTTTGGACCTCAACATGGAGACCAAAAAGATTCAATGCTACCAAGTCGCAAATCCAAGCATACTACACAAGGAAAACATTTATGAACAATAGCACAGGCACAACATAACATGAAAACAACATATAGAAGAGAAAATATACATATAGAGGAATTGTACAACAAGTTCGATTCCTTTATCAACTTGCACCAAAAAAGTAACAAGGGTCGTATAAAAGAATGTAACAAAAATTTAGCAAACACATTACGAGAGAAGCACAATACAACAGGCAAACACACAAAAAAGCTACCATGAAGAACAATCCAATCAAGCACATCACCTACTCTCCCCATCTTGTTCTATATCATTTTGGGGAGGTGGGAAACTCGCAAGAGGGACTATATCCAACACAATAGGAATGATAGCTAGTTCCAAACAAGGATCCTCTTGAGAATCGAAATGTTCGATACTAGGTGTAATTATCAATTGTGTTGAAAACATATTAGGTAAATCAATGTCAATGTCAATAGTCTCATGTTCATCATTAACATCATTAGTATCATCAAGAGTATCTTCTTCATCTAGATTAATTGAAATAGAATCTAAGATACAAATAGAATCATCATAATCATTCATCTTAACATCATTATTAACATTAACTTCTTCTAACACATCAGGCATAGGTTGGTCAAAAGAGGGTAAAGAACTGGGAAGAACAGAGGCACGAACTTTATCTTGAGCTCGACGCTTCTTACGATGTTCATTAGCAAATCGGTTAAGTTTTGTCTTGTTTGAAATATTTTGAGAACTAGGAGGGACAACCACTGGTTCCTTCATAGGTTCTATAAGAGGATTAGTAGGATTCTCAGTAGGCTGAAAAGAAACACTAGGAGCTTGATTAAAAGAACTAGAAGCCATAGATAAAGGAGGTATGGAAGGCGTAGGAAAAATACCACGGTTAAGATCCATCTGAGGCATTCTTAACTCAAGAATCTTGTGATGTTTATAGGCTTGATATGAGTGAAAAAGGTTATCAGGTTGAGAAGGACATGAATTAGGTAATGAAGGCCAAAAGAAGTCAAGTGTAGCACAATCCCTGGGCCTAGAAGGTTGATATAAACTATGATTAATCATCTTCACTTCTTCATCATGAATGAATTTAAGACACTTATGGATAGGAGAAGCAATGGCATGCATGGCATTCAACCAAGGCAAACCTAACTTAACTTGAAACTGATCAGAAGTAGGAACAACAACAAAGGTAGTGTCCACAACTCTACCACAAAGTTCAACAAGTAAGTTAATAGAACCAAATGATGGATACAGAAAACCATTACAAGTTTGAATCCGCACATCCGATGTATCATAAGAATCACGTTGTAAGTTCTCCATAAAAAGATTTTCTTCAGTAATATTGACTAAAGATGTAGAATCAACAAGACAACTATGCGTAGGTATCTTATAAATCCTAGTATAAATGTAGAGGGGACCATCGGGAGCTTTAATAGTCTCAGAATCATCAAAGGTAATCAAGAGTTCCCTAGGTCTTTTATTCTTAGGTTGTTTTTGAGGTTTAGATTGAAGCTTCATTGTAAGAGTAGGTTGAGGTGGAGCTTGAAGTTGAGGTTGATATTGATGATGGGGTGGAGATACAGATTGAGACAAAACAACATGCTCCACATGGTTAACAATGTGATTAAGATCATTCATATTTGAATCATAAACAATATCCACAAAAGATGGCTGAACAATGGTATTAGTATCATGTGTAGGCAAAGGATTCGTATAGATTTGGAGATTTTGATTAGGAGGAGAGATAGATTTATTCCCACTACCATCAAAATTATCAATAGATAAAGCATTAGAATCAATTAAATCTTGAATCTTATGTTTTAAAGAATAACACTTCTCAGTATCATGGCCATTCTGACGATGGTATTGACAAAAGGCTATGGAATCAAAGGATTTGGATGCCACCGTAGCAAGTAAAAGAGGTCGAATAGGAGGTAAAGTAATCATATTAGCAGTCAATAATTTACTCATGATAGAATGCAAAGATTTAGAAAGAGGAGTAAACATACGATTCAAATGAAAAGTAGTGGATGCAGAAGTGGCATTGTGGGATGCAACAACAACTTGATCAGCAATTGCATTTTCTTGCTTATTTATCTTGACATAGTCATTAGGTTTTTGAAACTTGTTTGGATTAGGAGCAACATCACTCCTATCAACTAGGATAGGAGCCATTGGAGTTTTTCTCTCAAATTGACTCACTTGTAATTGATAATGATGAAGCGCTGCACAAAGTTGTTGAAAAGAGGTAAATTCAGTAAGCAAAATCTTATCTCTAATATCCTTTTGTAAATTTGAAATAAACATACGTTGAATATCAATATCAAGAACAAGATAAGAAATCTGAGCATACAGATGCTTAAATATACCAATAAATTCAGTCAATTTTTCTTTAGTATTTTGTTTACAATGCATCAAATTAGTTAAGGACACTTGCAGACCAATGTTATTTTGAAATTGTTAAATAAAAGCATTAGCAAGTTTTGGAAAGGAATCAATAGAATAAGGAGGCAAGGAACAATACCATTGCAAGGCCTTATCACAAAAATTTATAGCAAACAACTTGGCTAAAATCCTATGGTCATGAGCATAGTCACTACAAAGGATTTGCAATGTTTTAACATGAGTAACAAGGTCTCCCTTACCATTGTAATTCTATGAGGCATATTGGCTTGTTGAAGAACAGGAGCACAAATAATGTCTAGGGATAAAGGATTGCCCATATCACATGTAGGAATGGTAAACTTGGATTGAGTTAAAGATGCAAGTTGTTGTTGTAAAGAGGACACAGTTTGAGCCAAATTGATGATTGTGGAATCATTAGATGAAATAGGAGGCATAGACACACTAGAAACACTAGGTAAAGTGTATGAAGCAGAAGGAATGGAAGACACAACCGAGGGAACACTTGGAACCATAGTTGGAAGAGGATTGGAATAAGTAAAAGGAACATTATGGTAAGAAGGTTTTTAAGTAGGTAGGGACACAGGAGGAACACTCATAGGAAGAGAGGGAACTGACGTAGTCACTAAAGGAGGAGTATAATCAGGAATGCTAGGTAAAGGAATGGAAGAAGGTTCCACACTAGTGACAGGAGGAATGAATCCTAAATCTTGAGCTTCTTGAGCTAAAGGTTTAACATTTGAATGCAAAAGATGAGTAATATCATGAAAGAGATTAACACCTTGATCACTATCATGAAGGACTTTCTTAAGAGCATCTATAGCTTGAATAAAATCTTGATTATGGTTCTCTTGAGTAAGCCAATTTCCCATTTTATCAAGTTCAGTTGAAATTTTTTGGACTTGTTCAGGATGAACTCTTAAAGCATCATCTTCATCATGAGATGAGTGAGAAGAGTTATGCTCCATAGTAGGATTAGAATTATGAATAATCAAATTATCATTCAGGATCCTAAGGAGAGGAGAGGAAGACTCGGGATCAAAGAAACCCATAAGTCTACGACTTCTTCTAACTGGAATATTATAAGTAGGACTAGAGGTAGTAAATCTCATATACCAATGAAATGCAAATGAACTAAACTAGGAAAACACAAAGCATGAACAAATAAATGATTTTGTATTTTTTTCTTTATATGAAATGTAAATGCAAACACATAAAAAGAAGGCTAATACATGCAAGATTTAACACCATAAAAGAAAGAGTTGTCTATCACAGGTTCACCAAAATGTATATGATATAAAGGGGGAGATGTGATGTGTATATGTGTGTATATAGGATTGGGGAAGATAAGATCCTCTTCAATACCCCAAATTCCCAAAGGAAAGATCCAAGTTGATCAACCAAAATAAAATGGTTAATGCATAAATGAATCAATCGATGAAGAATATGAAGAAAGGAGAAAACCTTATATTCAGTTATGGAAAGGAAGTATTGAAATCTTAATTGAATTTGAAGACAAATACTAACCTCAAAATATGATAGATCTAGAAAATGCTATTTTCTGGTGTCTATACTCAGTTTCGAGAATTTCTACAATCGAATCTAGCTTGGAAACACAAAGACAAAGAAAACCCAGAAACCTTCTGTTGTTCTGAGAAAGGTCAACCTTGACTCAAATACGGGGGTACAATCTTACCCTAAGGCAAAATCTTACCCCTTTAAGTCAACCTTGACCCGTGTTTCTCCAATGGAAATTCTATTTGTGGATCCTGAAAGTCTGCGAAAAAGGGTACTCAGATCGGTACTATAATTCATTGTTTCACACATGTTCCTACAAGAAAAATGGTTTTATTTGTTGAGGGGGAGGGGTTTGCCTTGGTCAAACCCCAATTTAAGAATTAACCTTTAAATTGAATTGAAATTGCAGTCATAATCAAAGTAAATGAAACAATTCACCTTGCCTATGTTGAAAAACCCTTGTGGAGGATTCGAATCCTTGAATCCACAAGTATGGATGCTCCAAATGAATGTATAATCATATATAGGATGTCTCAAATCAATTTCATTAGATCTTCAACACCAATCTTGAATGGATCTTGGAATAGGAAGAAGCTTGAATGGAAATGGATGGAGAAATCTTTAGCAAGAGGGCTCCATAGAGATTGAATCCTTCAATGGCTACCAAGGGATCTCCTTGATGAATTAGATCTTGAATGCTTGAAGATGAATGAATGCTTGAATGCTTTCTTTCTCCTTCTTTCTTTCTTGATAATTGCTTGATCATGTAGTTGCTTGGTGAATAATGGATGTGAAAATGAGAGAGAAAGGCTTCCTTATATACAAGTCTAGGGCACAAACTTCTAGAGAGGCCAACATAGGAGAATTAAATTCATATTTAAACCTTTACTCTTGGAAGTGGACCTAATTTAAATATCATTTAAGAGTTACCATTTTGAAGCCCGAAATAGCCGACCCGGAAGTGGGAAAATAAACTTTCTGAAACCCGACATCTGGAAACTTCCAGAACTTGAAATCTGGACCCAGGGTCAAGGTTGAGGTTGACTCTGACCTAGGTCAGGGTTGAGGTTGAACTTGACCCAGAAGGTCAACCTTGACCTTGAGGTCAAGAACCTCAAATTCTCAAGATCAGGTGCCAAAAATAGGCTGGAAAAAGGTGGAAAGAGAAGCAGAATAGGGGGAAAATCTAGATCTAAGTCAAAGACCCATTCAAGATGTTTGACATGACCCTAGACCACTTACTCAGAGGGCTAAACTGGTCCTAAATGGAAGTGCTTCCATTTTCTGATGATACAGTACCGAACGTCTTCTCATTAGGATCAATTGGTTTTTCAAGTACATCTTTCACATATGCTTCAACTAAGACAGGGTCTACCTCATATCTCATAGGCATGATCCAATGAGTCCTTGGGTCAACTAATTCTTGTTAATATGATTTAAAACAATAGAGAGGGGGGGTGAATCAGTTGTTCTCAGGTCCAGATGTATAAAACAATCTTTCAAACTCTTCAACAAATTAGATCTAATAACCAACACCTACTCGGTCATTATTGATTGCATAACAGAAACATATAATAGTGTAGTCCACTCATCCAAAAGAATCTAACTTGTAAAACATAGAAATGTTCAAACCAAAACATTCACACAAGTATCAACACCAGGATTTATAGTGGAAACCCAATTTAGGAAAAACCACTTTGTAACATGTTACTATTATGTTCACTCTTCTGAAGTGAGCTCGGTGAAAACCCAACCCTATCAAAGGTTACAAACACACTGTTAGGTGTGACCCGGTTAAAGGATTTCAACCACTCTGTTAAGAGTGCACCTTGTTATAGGACTTATATACACTCCATTAGAATGCAACCTTGTTCAAAGGATTTATGCCTATGACTATTAGGCAACCTCTGTTAAAAGGATTTTGACTATTACAATAGCTAGAAAGTAGCAGTAATATTGATCTGAGAAACATACAACTCACTTTGCAAATATTAGATCCAATTTTTTACACCTATGCTGGCTTACTGACTGTGAACCTTTTCCATCTCCATCACTGATCTTCTCGAAACCCTTCAAGTGATCACAACACTTATCCTTCAGCCTTTTCTGCTTAGACAATCAATCACAATACTTCCAGCATTCACTTCTTTCCTTGTATTCAACCTCTTGCTTAGGTTTCCTTAATACTACCTCTATCAGGTCAATACATCTTTTTTCACTTAATCTCCTTCGTAGATGTTAGGGTTAGGTTAGATTCATTGAATCTGTCCTACATTATGTTCTTCAGCTTATCTTTGAAATATCTTGAATCTCTTAAAGATTTACAATAAAACATTTTACAGTGCATTAAATGCTTTCATACAATCAATAAATAAAGTCAATAGATTTTACATAATTCAAGAATTCAACGATGTCGACTGGAAATCTGAATTCTTCAATAAATGCAAAATACTGACGCTTGGTCAATATTGTGTCCAACTTCTCGGTCTTCTCTAGAAAGCTCAGTCACCACATAAACTATTCCCTCGGCTAACACTGTCTCCCTCAGCAATTAATTGGTGTTCGGTCAACACTATTTTTACTCAGCATTCACTAGCTCTGTCGACACAAACAACACTCGGCTTAAACTAGATTTCTTCACTTATGCTCGGTCAAGCCTACCAGTTTAGTCTTCATTCTTACTAAGATAAACAATACATTGTCTTATCATTATGCCACATAATCAAGTACTCATTGAAGTATCAAGATAACTCAACCTTTACTTAGGTGTTGTGTTACCAACCTTGCCTATCCCCTTAGCAACACTCAAATAGATATAGTACTTTCTTAAATAGAAATAGTCTTACCAATTAAGGTTTGACATCAATGACAATACAACAATTGCTTCAATTGCAGTTTCCAACACTTCCATTAGAAATTCATCAATCTCTACCATGAAACAAATAGAATCTTCATACTTATCCACAAGCTCCCTCAAAATTTTGTCTCTACTCTACATTTCCTTTTGAAAGGCCTTAAAGTATCCCCATATGGTTCTTGTCGTCGATTGCCTATCTTGCATAAGATAGTACTCTCTTATTTGAATCACCACAGGTATATCCTTCTTCCATGTGATGTTTCCAATGCTAGGAAATAATTTCATGAAGTAAAAGAATCTATGTATAATCAATTATCTATACTTAAATATCTCACTAGTACATTTTGCACCATTTTTTGATGCACTATTGGTCAAAGTTTCTACCCAACTCAGTCAAATGGTTGACCAATGGGTTCTTTGCTATTATTTGCGTCAAAATATAGACCATATACTAAACTCGTCGAATGATCGACTCCACTCTTGGTAAAAAATGAGGGCAACCTAGGCCGAAGATAACATTGGTAAGTGTTTGTGTGTTGGTCGATCGTTCGACCAATATGGGTCAAAAAATTTGATTGCTCCGACCAGGATGCCAAACTCACGACGGTCATATTTCAACCACATTTGGTCAAAATATTTAGCGGCTTCGACTAGGATGCCAAACCCGTGATGCCACATTTTGACACAGAATGGTCAATTTTCGACCACACTTTCGACGCAGGTAGGTTGAAATTTTGATGCAACGCAGAGTGTTTAAAAAAAAATTGAAGATAAATATCCAGACTAATCACCAATAGAATCCTCATTGGTGATTAGTCTAGATATTTATCTTCAAGTGTCCACACTCATTTTGTTTCTTGTCACCAGTAGGTCCCTACTCGTTCTATTTTCCAGACTGCTTTGGGCTCTAGCAATCCATTTGCTCTGCTCTGCGTGAAAGTGTTGGTTTTTTCATTTTGTTTGAACTATTTGAGAGATAGGCTCTAACTGGTGATCTGTGAATTGGTAGAGCTTCCTCTTAGATGCCCACAACTCTTCAAATCTATTGGTGTGAAGCCCCCAAAGGGTATTCTACTCTATGGGCCTCCTGGTTCTAAGAAAACTTTAATTGCTAGGGCAGTGGCAAATGAAACCAGTGCCTTCTTTTTCTATATCAATGGAGCTGAGATCATGTCAAAGTTGGCTGGAGAAAGTGAAAGCAATATCTGAAAGGCTTTTGAGGAGGCCGAGAAGAATGCCCCATCCATTATATTTATTGATGACACATTACAGAGATTCGTCAGCGGGCTTGCAAGTATTCTATTAGAGAAAATATTAAGAAGGTGAGTTTCAATTGTGGCGGCTTTTGCAAACTAGATTTGGTTATGAATTTCTTAATGGTTTTTTTTGAATTGGTTTGTTAGAATTTTACATTTTTTTATTCAATTTTCCTCAACTTATATCTTATTATTTCAATTTGTCATGTTCTCTTTCCTCTGCACTTTTATAGGATAATATTGAATGTGAAAGAAAAAGAAGTGAGAACCTCGAGGCAATGGATGAGGATGATAGTGATGAGGTAGCTGAAATAAAGGTTGCTCATTTTGAGGAGTCAATGAAATATGCCCGAAGAAGTGTCAGTGATGCTGATATTCAGAAGTATCAAGCCTTTGAACAAACACTACAACAATCTCAAGGCTTTGGTTCTGAATTTTGATTTCCTAGTGCTTCTGCTGGTGCTTCGGATGTATTTGCTACAACAGATAATAAAGATGACGATGACTTATATAGTTAGGAAACTTAGTACACAATTGTCATCTTAATGAAGTGACAAATGTGTTTGTTCTAGCAAGGACCTTCTGCTGACAAATAGCCAATGCTATTCAATTTGGCTCTGGCTTTTGCTTGTATGAGTTTTATCTATTCATATGTTTGAAAATTTATTTAGTTTATCAGACCTTTAACTGACTTAATAACATGTAATTCTTTAGAGAAATATTAATGGTGGCAAGGAAATTTAGCTATGGAAACTTTTTCTCAAGTGGTACATAATGCTATGAAAATCTTTCTTTTTAAAAAAAAATCCCGTTGGAAAATATTCTCAACTAAATCAATTCTACAACAAAGAAAGTCTAGTTCAACTAATTCTGACTAGTGATCCGTGAATTGGTAGAGCTTCCTCTTAGATGCCCACAACTCTTCCCACAACTCTTCAAATCTATTGGTGTGAAGCCCCCAAAGGTTATTCTACTCTATGGGCCTCCTGGTTCTGGGAAAAATTTAATTGCTAGGGTAGTGGCAAATGAAACTGGTGCCTTCTTTTTCTGTATCAATGAACTTGAGATCATGTCAAAGTTGGTTGGAGAAAGTGAAAGCAATCTCCAGAAGGATTTTGAGGAGTGACGCATAATTGGTTTGCATGTTTGCAACGTGGAAGCAGTGTTGGGGATGCTGGTGGTGCTGCAGACAGAGTCCTTAACCAGTTGTTGACGGAGATGGATGGTATGACAACCAAGAAAACAATTTTCATTATACCTAATGGCATTGGCCTGTTATACCCTAATGCAGGAGCATCCTGGGCGTAAGAGAAATCTTGCATCACCCAAAAATATTTCTATTTTTGTATTCAATAAGGGTTATCTTGTGTAGAGCTGCTATTTATGGGAACTTGCTATTTTTAGTAAGTTGGTCTTATGATCTTAGAATGTTCTGATTTTACATGTGGAGGTTCATCTCAGTCATATCAGCTTGCCAGCAAAGTTTCATGGCTAGATCAGGTCTAGTTTTGAAGATATTGAAGATTTTCGGTATTGGCAGCAGGGTACTAAAACTTTGAACTCAGTTTTGAAGGCTTTAGAGGCCCTGAATGAGGTCAAAAATTTTGGTGACGGGCACTTTCATGGGTCAGGCTTGTAGAGTTCTTCGTGGCGTTTCTAGAATGGGGTTATAATAGTCAATCAGGTCAACTAGCGATGACTTATGGTCTTCAAAAGTTGGGTCACCTGAAATGGCAGAAAATAATTTTCCTTCAAAATTTTTGTTCGGGTTTCAAAAGTTATTTTGAGCTGACTTTGATGTAATAAATTGAAAAATAAAATAATTTTAAGTCTGGTCGGCTCTAAGGGCTAAATTTCTAGAACCTTCTCGGGCGGTGGAAAAATGCCTATATAAAGAAGGCCCATAGTGTTGTCTAGGGCAATTTTGGGTAGTAGATCTAGGTATTGATTCGAGGCTTTGTCCTATAGAATATTGTAAAGGAATGCCCATGTGGCTTTGCATATTGTAATTCTGAAAGTTTGTAATTCCACATTTGTGGAGATAATAAGAAGTCAATTTTTTGTTCTTGCATGTTGTTGTTGTTGTTGTTTCTCTGTTTCTATTATGTGTTTGTGGTATTAAGGGGAGCACCCTTCATCAAGTGGTATCAGAGCAGGTTTTCTTGAGTGTGTAAACAGATCACCGACTATGAGGTAGTTTGCACTAGGACCGTGGTTAGGGTTTTAGCGCGCATCATGAAAATGCCTCCACGAAGAGAACATGACGGAAGAGCTAGTGCTGTGACACCTAAGGTTAGAGAGCTATAGAGACAAGTGTGAGCATTGCAAGAAGAGATTTGCAGAGGAATGAATCTTAATGTCAGAGACGAAAGTGAGGATGAAGCTAAAGAAGAAGATCAAGAAGGAGAAGTTGAAGTTGTGAACCTGGAGGAAGAAAGACTTTTTTGGGCCATTTCCAAGATCGGGAAGAGACCTAAGATTGAGGTTTCGACATTTTTTGAAAATCTTAACCCAGAGGAGTTGATCGACTAGATCAATGAATGTGAAGAATATTTTGAGTATGAAGATATTGAGGACCTTGATAGGGTCGAATTCACGAAGGCCAGATTGAAAGGTCATGCAAAGATCTGGTGGCAAGAGATTCAATTGGAGCAAAATAAAGAGGAAAAGATAAAATCACAAGATGGGATCAGATGGTGGATAAATTGAAGTGATAGTTCATCCCTGTTGATTATGAGCTTGACCTGCTGAAGAAAATGCAAAGTTTGAAGCAAGCGAGATGATCTGTTCAGGAGTATACAGAGGACTTCTATCGAATCCTCATCAGAATAGGCCATGCAGAAGCTGAGAAGGAGAAAGTTGCTCGTTACCTTAATGGGTTGAGGCCAAGCATTTAGGAGGAGCTGAATCTGGTTTGAATGAACAGTATTGAAGAGGCATACCAGTTTGCCTTAAAAGTAGAGGAAAAGTTGAACAAGAAGTTCGAGAGCAGACAAAATGGAAGAGGTCGTGGTGGACGATCTAGTGGATGGTCATATGGAGGCCGAAATGAAGATCCAAAAAAGAAGGATGAGGCCAATAGCAGTCAAAATTAGAGAGGAAACAATTCCAATCATTTCCAAGATCAGAACAATAGAGATCAGAGAGGAAGGGGAAGAGGACAAGGTTCAGGAAGAGGAGGCTTCCATGGAACATGTTTTCACTATGGAGAAAAAGGTCATAGGGCATTTGAATGTCCTCAACGTCAAGGTAGAATAGACAGGAGAAATGAAGGCCAGGCCAGAGTTGCACATGTAGATGAAGATGCCAGATCATCAAATTTAGAAGATGCTGAAAGAGGAGAAACGCTGATTAACAAAAGAGTCCTGCTGAGTGGTGAGAATGAACCTGAACAAAGGAGGAGCCTGTTTCGCACTAGATGCAAGTGTGAGGGTAAATGCTATGATATAATTATTCATAGTGGAAGCACTGACAATTTGGTGTCAGAAGAGATGGTGACAAAGTTGAAGCTGAAGAGACAGAAACACCCACATCCATATCAGATTGCTTGGGTGCAGGATGACCACAAGGTCATGGTTAGTGAACAGTGCTTGGTAAAGTTCAAGATCAGTGAGTACCAAGGTGAGGTACTATGTGATATCATATTTATGGATGCATGTCATATGTTGTTGGGTAGACCATGGTAGTTTGACAGATGTGTTGTACACGATGGTCGTGCGAATACCTATTCCCTCCTAACAAAGGATGGAGTGCGACATAAGCTAAAGCCATTGAAGGAGACCGAAGAAAAGGTATGTGGTAGTGCAAGAATAACTTTTGTTGATGGAAAAAAGTTCCTAGATGGTATGAGGCATGAGCATGTGTGTTTTGCTTTAATTCCAAAAGCTGGCAAGGAGGAAGTAGAAGATGTTCCTGTAGAAGTTGTAGATTTGTTGAATGAGTTTTAGGATATTGTATCTGATAATGTGCCTGATGGATTACCACTAGTCAGGAAGATCAGTCATCAGATGGACTTGATCCCAGGAGTGAGTTTGCCAAATAAGGTAGCACACAGAATGACACCTGCGGAAAGTGAGGAATTGAACAGTCAAGTACATGAGTTGTTGCAAAAAGGATTGATCTGTGAGAGTCTGAGTCTCTGTGTTGTACCAGTGGTATTAGCACCAAAGAAGAATGGAGAATGGAGGATGTGTACAGATTCTAGAGCAATAAACAAGATCACAATCAAGTACAAGTTTCCATTGCCATGAATGGATGATATTATGGACTGTTTGAGTGGAGCTGTGTATTTCTCAAAGATAGATCTGAAGAGTGGATATCACCAGTTTTGGATCAGAGAAGGAGATGAATGGAAGACTACCTTCAAGACAAAGGAAGGATTGTATGAGTTGTTAGTCATGCCTTTTGGGCTAACCAATGCACCGAGCACTTTCATGCGGCTCATGAACGAGGTTCTGAAAGAATTTTTGGGTAAGTTTGTCATTGTGTACCTAGATGATATTTTGATCTTTAGTAAGACATTGGAGGAGCATATGATGCATATTCGTATGGTATTTGAGAAGCTGAGAGAAGAGAAATTGTTGATTAATTTGAAGAAGTGCAGTTTTGTGAAGAGAGAGTTAGTGTATTTGGGATTTGTAGTTTCAACAGAAGGTCTAAAAATGGACCCAGAGAAGGTATAGGCTATCCTTGAATGGCCTACTCCAAGGAGTGCTACTGAGGTAAGATCTTTTTATGGTTTGGCTAGCTTTTATAGAAAGTTTATCATAAATTTTAGCTGTATTTGTGGACCCTTGACTGAAACAATGAGAGGGGATAGAAAAGAGTTTAAGTGGACTAATGGGGAAGAAAAGAGTTTTCAATTGTTGAAACAAAAAGTTACAAAACAACCTATTTTAGCACTTCTAGATTTTAATAAGGTGTTTCAAGTAGATTGTGATGCTAGTGGTACTGCAATAGGAGCTGTTATGAGCCAAGAAGGTAAACCTGTTGCTTATTTTAGTGAAAAGTTAAATGATGCCAAGAGAAAATATTATGTTTATGATCAAGAATTTTATGCTATAGTTCAGGCATTGAAGAAGTGGAGATACTATCTGCTTCCTAAGGAGTTTGTTTTGTATAGTGATCATCAAGCTTTGCAATATTTGAATAGTCAAGGAAAGTTGAATCAAAGGCATTTGAGATGGGTTGAGTTTTTGCAGAGTTATACATTTGTTTTGAAACACAGAAGTGGAAAGTCTAACAGGGTTGCAGATGCGCTTAGCAGAAGGCAACTATGCTGATAGAGATGCATATTGAGGTAGTTGGGTTCAAGGAACTCAAGAATTTGTATCTAGAGGATCCTGATTTTGGTGAAGCTTGGAAAGCTTGTAAAGAACCTATTACTCTAGACAGAACGAAGTGGTTGGATTTCATCATTCAAGATGATATGCTATTCAGAAGGAGTCATTTGTGCATTCCATGAAGTTCTATGAGGGAGAATCTCATCAAAGAGAAGCATAGTGGAGGATTGGCTGGACATTTTGGTCATGATAAAACCCTTGCTTTGGTTAGTGAGAATTATTATTGGCCACAGTTGCAGCAAGATGTGAAGAATTTTGTACAGAGTTGTAGAGTATGTCAGATGGTGAAAGGAGTGAAGTAGAATACAAGGTTGTATCAGCCATTACCTGTACTAGAGAAGCCTTGGGAGGATATCAGTATGGACTTTGTTCTTGGTTTACCGAGGACTCAGCAGGGACATGATTCAATTTTTGTGGTGGTTGACAAATTTTCGAAGATGGCACATTTCATTCCCTGCAAGAAGACTAATGATGCTATTCATATAGAAGAATTATTTTTCAAAGAAGTAGTGAGACGACATGGTTTGCCAAAGAGTATAGTTTTAGATAGGGACACTAAGTTCATTGGATATTTCTGGCATACATTGTGGAAGAAGTTGAAGACAGATTTGAAGTTCAGTTCATCACATCAACCACAAACTGATGGACAGACAGAGGTGGTGAATAGGAGTTTGGGCAATTTGCTGAGATGTTTGGTTAGAGATAAGCCAACAGGATGGGATTTGATTTTACCACAGGCAGAATTTGCATACAATAATTCTATCAACAGGAGCACCGGTAAATCACCATTCTAGATTGTATATGGGAGTAGTCCAAGAAATGCATCTGAGTTGAGAAAGATAGATAAAGGAGAAATAAGTAGTGCTGAAGCTGAGGATTTTGTAGAACATTTGAAGAACATCCATAGGGAGGTGAGGAAGCACATTACCAAGATGAATGCGCAGTATAAGGCTAAGGCTGATGAGAAAAGAAGGCATAAGGAATTTAAGGTTGGGGATGAAGTCATGGTTCATTTGTGAAAGGAGTGGTTTCCAGTTGGTACATATAACAAGTTGAAAATGAAGAAGTTTGGACCATGTAAAATACTAAAGAAGCATGATTTAGGAAATGCATATGAGGTAGAATTGCCTAGTGAACTGAATATTTCACCAGTGTTTAACATTTTAGATTTGATAGAGTATCATGAAGGAAGTGTTGAAGATGAGATCACAGTGGCACAGTGGAGTATTCTAGCAACGAGTTCAGATATCAAGGAGATTGAAGACATACTCGATAGTTGTGTTGGTAGAAGCACAAGGAATAAAACATATGAAGAGTATTTGGTCAAATGGAAAGGATGACCTATTGAACATTCATCATGGCTAACAAAGGAGGAGGTTAACCATCTTGGTTTTCCTCTGCACACCTGAGTCGTGACAGGGTCACTTCTCAAATTACCCTGGGTGTCTGATGCAGGAGCATCCTGGGCATAAGAGAAATCTTGCATCACCCAAAAATATTTTTGTTTTTGTATTCAATAAGGGCTATCTTGTGCAGAGTTGCTATTTATGAAAACTTTCTATTTTTAGTAAGTTGGTCTTACGATCTCAAAATGTTCTGATTTTACATGTGGAGGTTCATCTCAGTCATATCAGCTTGCTAGCAAAGTTTCATGGCTAGATCAGGTCTAGTTTTGAAGATATTGAAGATTTTCGGTAATGGCAGCAGGGTACAGAAACTTTGAACTCAGTTTTGAAGGCTTTAAAGGCCCTGAATGAGGTCAAAAATTTTGGGGATGGGCGCTTGCGCGGGTCAAGCCTGTAGAGCGCTTCGTGGTGTTTCTAGAATGGGGTTATAATAGTCAATCGGGTCAACTGGTGATGACTTATGGTCTTCGAAAGTTGGGTCACCTGAAATGGCGGAAAATAATTTTCCTTCAAATTTTTTGTTCGGGTTTCAAAATTTATTTTGAGTTGACTTTGATGTAATATATTGAAAAATAAAATAATTCTAAGTCTGGTCGGCCCTAAGGGCTAAATTTCTGGAACCTTCTCGGGCGGTGGAAAAATGCCTATATAAAGAAGGCCCGTAGTGTTGTGTAGGGCAGTTCTGGGTATTGATTTGAGGCTTTGTCCTATAGAATATTGTAAGGGAATGCCCATGTGGCTTTGCATATTGTAATTCTGAAAGTTTGTAATTCCACATTTGTGGAGATAATAAGAAGTCAATTTTCTGTTCTTGCATGTTGTTGTTGTTGTTTCTCTATTTTTGTTATGTGTTTGTGGTATTAAGGGGAACACCCTTCATCATACCCAAGGATTCAATGGAGCTGATATTACAGAGATTTGTCAGTGGGCTTGCAAGTATGCTATTAGAAAAAATATTGAGAAGGTGAGCTTCAATTGTGGCAGATTTTGCAAACTAGATTTGGTTATTAATTTCTTAATGGTTTTTCTGAACTGGTTTGTTAGAATTTTACATTTTTTGATTCAATTTTCCTCAACTTGTATCTTATTATTTCAATTTTTCATGTTCTCTTTCCTCTGCACTTTTATAGGATATTGTACATGAAAGAAAAAGAAGTGAGAACCCTGAGGCAATGGATGAGGATGATAGTGCTGAGGTAGCTGAAATAAAGGCTGCTCATTTTGAGGAGTCAATGAAATATGCCCGAAAAGTGTCAGTGATGTATTTGTTGTTGGTGCTGCTTCAGATGTATTTTCTAAGACGATTTCCCCCACCAAGATGATGTGCATCCATTTTATGGAGATCTGTTAAATGTTTTATATGATAAAGATCACTACAAGTTGGCCCTTGGCCAGATCAATATTGCTCGCAATCTCATTGCCAAAGTGGCCAAAGACTATGTTAGGCTGATAAAATATGGGGATTCTCTTTACCGCTACAAATCTTTGAAGGTTGCTGCACTTGGACAAATATGTACCATTATTAAGAGAATTGGACCGAGTTTGGCTTACCTCAAACATGTGAGGCAGCATATGGTTATGTTCTTTTTTCTATCTATCTAGTTTTCACTACCTGTCGTTCCCTGGGATATCTTGCAAGGGTTCTATAAATTGATGGTCTATATTTTGGTGGGTGTCTTGTATGGGCCTATGAACTTTTTTATCTTGTCTTTTCTTTCAATCCTACAACTAGATTTTGATATGTGGATTGCTTGTAAGGAACTTTGATACCGTCATTTCAGTAGTTCTTCATATGATAGTTTTCTATGCAATCCCCAGCCTAGGCTTTATTTGTGCATTTTTTTATCTCAATATTAAAAGAATTAATCTAGTTAAATAAAGCTTTATGTCCCAAACACAATGACAACTAGGATGTGAATTGAATCTTTCTGACAACTAAAGAGTCAAAAAAGATAAAAGATGGTTCAATATAACCTACAACTTTGTCCATGTAAGAGTTGAACTCTAAAATTTATGGTATGAAGACCTGCAACTTGCAGCTAAGAATATGATACTGAATAATTATGACTTATTTTAAAAATTCAGGAAAACTTAACCATTTCTGTAGCGATTACTTAAAAAAAAGTATACTTGATCGATGACTCAATATTTGTAACCTCTCAGAAACTTTTCCTTTCCACTTCAATATCTTTCCTTGATAATTCTTGATCTCCTTAGAACCACTAGAAAAAAAATAATGACAACATAACTTGCTACTTTAGAAAATTGCATCAATACTTAACTTAAACATTACAGTCATGAAGGGTGTAACAAAATCTGATATGCTAATAGATAAACTCATTTTGCACAAAATGGCATTAAGCATGGATTTTGGTTTACATGTGGTACATCAATTCCTTCATCAAAGACATTATCTATTACATTTATAATTGTTTATTTAGGTTCCATAGCACTAGCATATACACAAAAAGAATCTGTATTAAAAAAAAACATGGACACTACATATATATAAAAATACCTGTTAAAAAAAAAAAGAGGCGACTGAAGACAATTGCATAGGTATCTAGAAACAACATTACCCAACTCTTTCTCTCAAGCCAAAGACTCAGTGTGTTCAATTGCCTAGACTAGCAATCAATTCTATGTTGAGTATAGGGTATGTGCAAGATCATGAGGGGCCAAAAAGTGGCGATGTCAGTTCAAAACTTTGACAATGTAGCTGACGACTTTTTTTTCACCTGAATTTGATAAAATGAAAAGGGTATCTTAAGGAGATTATTAGCTTTCTATCGATATAATTGTTGTCAAATTTTGAATTCGGTAAGTAATTATTAGTTATTTTCTAATTGAGCTACCTCTAAAGTGTTGATTTATATACTGATTGAAAAATGACTACAACTTTCAAATGGTATAACATTTTTAAAATCTGAAAAATGTGTCACATTCTATGCTTCACCTACTATAAGGAAAAATAAATAAAATTTGAATTTTGTAAATTTTTGAATGAGTTAAGGTGGTCAGACACGGGAGTTTTTTTATTCTGAAAATGTTGTAGCAAAAAATTCATAATTAATTATTTTTTTGGAATAAAATTACAAAAAAATATGCGTCACATCCGGGCATGATTCTACTACATATATATAAAATCTTATAATAAAATATTATCATTTGATTATGATTAAGGTGGTCAGACATACACCTACTTCTTATTTTTTTCCTGAAATTTTTGTACTGCTGCATTGAAAGCTATACTTTTCACCAATCACACTAACTTTTTCTCAAAAAAGGCCTAGTAGTTTAGAAACTACATTCAATTTTCTATAGATTCTATTCTTACAACTTTTTGATATTAGGTTCATAGCTAGTTAAAATTTTCACATCAAGTTGACTAACCCTGATTTGCTGATTTTTCATTGCCACTTAAGGGCATAGTTTGGCCCCTCATGATCTTGCACATACCCTATATTTGATAGGCCCTCTTGCAGTTTGAATGAATTAGGAATAGAATATAGGAATTGATTTAACACTTCACCTACTAAAAAAAACAAACCAAAGAAATAATCCACATTAGGCCAAGACAGGTTGACACATTCAATATGAGAATACTTACACAAAATGAAGTCGAATCATGCCAGACAATGACAATGAGAAGTTGACTATTGGCCCTTCTAGTTTTTTATTTGATAGTTTCCTGACAATGACACATTCAAAATGCACTTATGAGCAAAGACCTAGAATGAATGAAATTGATTAAATAATGAAGGTATGTTAGTTTGAGCTTCACTTGGTTTCGAGAATACTTTAATATTCTCTACTTAACAAGGCCAACCACGTGAAGGTGGAAGCTCATTTGGCCTCACCCCCCTCCCCCTAACATCAATCTAAATTCCCCATTAACACATAACAATATTCATTAACATGACATATAATTCAATATTAATACACAACAATCATAGATAATTACTTAAAACAACACTCATGGAGTTATTATGATAGTTTTACTAATATTTTTGTCACAATTTGATGTTCAGGATAGGGGAAAAGCACCTGCAACAACAAAGGCAATAGCTATAGATACGGATGATGATATCCCAGAAATCCCTAATATAATAAATATGGTGAAGAAAAAACTAAAAAGAGTCAATGCAGAAATTATTACTATTTTGCATGATGCTACTACTGGCCTCACCGCGATGTCCATGACCAGGTAATTGAGCAAGCAAAAAATCATGTAACAAGAACAAATACATATTTTAGTTCACGACATAAAAGAGTATAAAATATAAACCTTTATTGAACTTTTGTTATAACTAAAGATTCATTACTGCTTACTTCAAAATGACATGCTCACACCATCAATTCATCTGTCCTCTTCAACATCTCCTCGGTTGGATTTGCATCTTCCAAAATAGTAATAATTTTTGCATTACTCTTTTTCTTCACCATATTTATTATATTAGGGATTTGGGATATCGTGATGTGTATCTACAACTATTGCCTCTGTTGTTGCAGGTGCTTTTCCCCTATCTGATATTTATCTTTAGGTGTCCACACTCGTTATGTTGCTTGTTGCCAGCAGGTCACAGTCAGTGATTGGGAGATCCCTATTTTGAGACCAGTCATGTAGTACAAGCACTAGAATTGAGTTTTTCGGCATGAATGGGAAATTTTTGTATATCAACATGCGATAGATTTTTTTGCCCAAACTCTATCGCATGTTGATATACAAAAATTTCCCAGCTCGTGCCAAAAAACTCAATTCTAGTGCTTGTACTGAGACCTTAAATTATTGAGCTTTTCTTTGTTTCGAGAATAGTTTAACATTCTTTGAGAAACATAATTGTAGGCATCATGGTCACATTTTTTTGGAGACAATGTAATTGAGTGGTATACCCAGATTATGGAGAGCAACTTCTGCACCTCTGGCTCCAAGTTGTTCTCCATCCCATAGTGTCAACTTGGAATTGGAGGTGTAGAAGTTGCACTCCGTCTAGGTATACAACTCAATTATGTTGTCTCCAAAAAAATGTGACCATGATGCCTACAATTATGTTTGTCAGCTATTGTGAAATCGTCATCACCCTTAACTGTCATCCTAAGCCCTTCTTCCCTCTCCAGTTCTTCAAGCCTCTGCAAGATATCTGGATCAATAAGGTCTGCAACATTGTGTCCATCCATGATCTCAGGAATATCATCTTCTTTCCACTCTTCATTTGCCAAAATATACCACTTCTTCAAGCTTGTAGAATAGTCTCTAGTGGTTGCAAATCAATCTTATTACAAACTACAATAAGAGGCTTAGTAAGTCTAATTTAATTTGTCTATGGACTGAGACCTTGAATTATTGAGCTTCTCTTTGTTTCAAGAATAGTTTAATTAACATTCTCTACTTAACAGGGCCAACCACGTGAAGGTGGAAGCTCATCTGGCCCCTCCTAAGAGCCTCTTATGACCCTTTATGAAATTTTAAGACCTCTAAGATGTATTCTTAGAGGTCGTAAATGGTCGTAAAGGGTCATAAGGGGTCTTGGGACACAACAACTAAGAAACATAATTGTAGGCATCATGGTCACATTTTTTTGGAGACAACGTAATTGAGTGGTATACCCAGACAATGAAGAGCAACTTTTGCTCCTCTAGTTCCAAGTTGACACTGCGGGATCCCATGGCCAAGACCATAGATAAGGAATAAATTTAGAGAGCAGAGGAGGGCCATAATGACAAAAATAATATAGGATGAACCTCAAGTTAAATGAGGCAATTGCAAACATTTTAATAGAATTTTATTATTAAATAATGAAATTTGCATAGACGGGGCTTAGAACACTATAATATGAAAATTTCATTATTTAATAATAAAAATGTATTAAAATGTTTGCAGTTGCCTCATTTAACTTGAGGTTCATCCTATATTATTTTGGTTGTTATGGCCCTCCTCCACTCTCTAAATTTATTCCTTATATATGGTCTTTGGATCCCGCAATGTCAACTTGGAATCGAAGGAGAAGAAGTTTCTCTCCATCGTCTAGGTATACAACTCAATTACGTTGTCTCCAAAAAATTGTGACCATGATGCCTACAATTATATTTGTCAGCTATTGTGAAATATTTTGCAATCTGGCCTTTGTTGCCTTTGATGTGTCCTGCAACCTATGAAAACTTTAAAATATGTTACATAATATAGATATAAAGATCACTAATGGGTGGGAGGAGTATCCCCGCAGCCTCTATCATGTGGGTGATCCATGTCACCTGCTCTTGTATATCAAACTTTAGCGAGACTTCATACAATGCAGTGTTCGTAGATTACATTCAATGTGTTATTTACGCTTGTATTGGTGGGAAAACTCTTGAGAATGCACAAAAGAGATTGCATTCAACAATGTTGTTTACATGACACATGTAGTTTACCTCTAGCCTAAATCAGTATTGCGTACAAATCTGCAGACAGTGTGTGCTACGGAAGCCTCACTGAAGCTTGAAAATGATCCATGATCTCAGGAATATCATCTTCTTTCCACTCTTCTTGCGTCTCTTTTCCCATCTCGTAGCTTGGGCAATATTGCAACATGAATCCTATTTTCCACAACTATTAATGGATCCTTAGGTGTAGTTGAAATTACCAAATGGCCTTCAAAGGTCAAGAAACAAATGGAATAACCAAGAAAACACTATACGTTAAATCATGTGATTGATAGCAGATTGGGGCTCACATGAGCCATAAATATGAAGAATTATTCAAAAAAAAGATGTAAACCATATATATGCACACTTGAGGCAAAGATAAGTTACGTCATATCCATATTAAAATATTAGTTACAATATGAAAATACTAAACTAACTAATTCTTGAGTTCATCTTTGCATATGGTCACAACAAAGATATGCGATTACAATACAAAGAAGGCATTGCAAAAATATAATTTCAAAATTTCCCCAGCCTGACATGTTTTGCACTCAAATCCTTCATCGCGGATAAGTGGAGATGGGCGGATAGATGTAGATGAGTTGTCATCAACCCAACTAAAGTATCTGCAGCCATTATTTCCCTGTGATGCCCAATCTACATTAGTTCTTATAATATAATGAATAGTATTTACATTAGAAACATTAAATATATACACATTAGCAACCTTTTTTCTATTTGGGCAGCACCAAAATTATCGTCCAGGGTTGCTCTGTGTCCGTGAAGTCTTCAACACACACTACCCACCACCACATTGACAGTTTGGCACATTAACAAGAGCCATCAAGCCTATATCAATAATGCACCGTACCATCATTACTACATTTATTATTTTTATATGGAATACACCAAGGAGTACCATCAGAAATATTAACCATTTACAATAATGAAAAAAAAACCTAAATCAAATAGATCATTTTTTTATCAACATGTGTAGTCTCTGTGTATATGAAAAATGAAAGAAATATCAAGCTGAAATAAAATAGTGAACAAAATAGTATTCCACTTAGAGTGAATGAAATATACCATCAAAAGAAGGTGACAAAATCCTATCACGAAGCACAGACATAGGAAATAAAAAAGGGACAAAAGACAAGAAATAAGAAAAATCATTACGACTATAGAAAAATTATTTATACTATAATAAAAAAAAGAAACACTCTTTGTCAACAATTTTTAAAACCATTAGGACTGTAGAAAAATAATTAAGACTATACAAAATCAAATTTTAGAAATGGACGGTTCTGATGCTTTGCCATTACAGCAATTGAGCATTCATCATTTGGTATTGTGTTTCCATTTAAGTATGTCAACAATGTTCAAGAAATAAGAAAAATCATTATGACTATAGAAAAATCAAGTTCTAGAAATGGACGGTTCTGATATTGCTTTGCCATTACAACAATTGAGCATTCATCATTTGGTATTGTGTATTCCATTTAAGTATGTCAACAATGTTCAAGAAATAAGAAAAATCATTAAAACTATAGAAAAATCAAGTTCTAGAAATGGGCGGTTCTAATATTGCTTTGCCATTACAACAATTAAGCATTCATCATTTGGTACTTCTTGGTGTATTCCATTTAAGTTTCTTGTTGAATCCTCAAGTTGAGTTGGCCTATTTAAGGTGATAGTAGAGGGCTCTGCATCAGCAGTCTACAGAACTAGACCTTTATTTTAAATGCATTTAACACAAAAAGAAATTACAAAACTGAACCAATGGAATGTTTACAACAAAGAAATGACTTTATTTTGTAGTTGTTTAATATGAGAGTTTGTAGATTAATAGGAGTTCACATTTTTATGGGAACATATCATTCAATTGAGAATTAATGCCCATCTATATCTAGTGAGATGGACATAACTCATGTACCTCATGCTAGTGTGCTTGGATTAGACTAGATATTATCCAACTGCCTGTGAGAGTTGTCACTGTTATTAATTGGTGTAAAAGGAGGACCGCCTGTGTGTTATAGCATTTTATATAAATACTCACTATTTGGATAATGTCTAGTCTAATGAAAAATAGTGTATACAAGGTATCCAATCACACTAGCATGAGGTACACGAGTTATGTGCATCTCACTAGTTATAGATGGGCAACTATGGCACACTAATATCTGTGAACTCCTATTAATCTACAAACTCTCATGTTAAATAACTACAAAATAAAGTCAACATAGTTCTATTAACACAACCAAAGTTAAAATTAAATTATCTAAAACAAATGGTGCCTTAGAGGGATAGAGGAACACTTTGCTAAAGAAGTTTGACTATTGTTTGTGAAAATGCCTCCAAGGAATGCAGGTACTGCCAGGGAGATCCAAGAGTTGAAGGAGAAGAACGCAAGGTTGCAGGAATCTTAGATTGATGTTCATTTGTCACCTATATTTAATGTTGCTGACCTATATCTCTATAAAGGTCTAGTTGTTGATGTTGTGGTTGCAGGTAGTACCGGTTCTATGCAAGAGGCCCAGCTCCAAGACATTCCTAAGTCATCTCCTTTGGAGATTGATAGTATTTTGGACACTAGAGTTATACAGAAGACCCGGAGGCACACCTATCTTGAGTATTTGGTACAATGGAAGCATAAGCCCATGGAGGATGCTACCTGGCTTACTTCTGAAGCTATTGCGCAACTTGGTTTTCCATTGTCCGCATTACCAACTCAAGGGACTTGAGTTTCTTTGTCCTGCGGATCATGGTGCAGGGTACCCAAGTCCACTTCCGGATAGTCTTTGTTTTAGTTTGGTTGTAATAAAAGGAAATGGATCTTTAGAATCCATTTCCTCATTTTTGAGTTTGGTCCTTTTGTGTGGTCAAGAATCTTTTGGTGTTTTCATAAACCAAGGATGTCTTAGTCCGTTGGACTGTTCTAGTGGGGGTTAAGTTTGTTTATGTTTGTTTATGTTTTAGTGGGAGTTAAATTTGTTTCCCATCATTTGGGAAATGTTTCCTAACTCATTGTTAAGGAATGTTGAAACTGTTTCCTCATATAGCCAACTGTTGGTTCCTGGGCTGATTTGGGATCCTAGTTGGCTCTGAATGGCTAAACTTAGTTTTAGTATGTTTTAGTTTATTTTATTTAGTTTTAAGGAATTTGAGGGATCTAGACCTTAGATCAACCTCTTAGTTCTTTTAGGAAGTTTTTATTGAGTTTTAGTGCATTTTTGACAAAGTTGCACTCCAAAGTTGCACAGATTGTGAAATGTTGTTAATTTTTTGCAACATTGTCGGCAGATTGTAAGTCTGGTTCTCCAATGACCACAACATATTTCATGTTGGTTGGATCAGTTGGAAGACTTTTTGGAAGTGTTTTTTCAACCTTGTCCAATCATGAGTTTGGCACAAGGAGATGATCTTCGAAGAAACGTTGAATAAAAGAAACCCAAAAAACATTTTGAGTACATTTTTGTTATTATACTCTGTCTGTTGCAAATAGGTAGATGGATTGATCATTCCGCAAGTTCATTGTATGCATTGTTTATTTGAATCCATCTTAGTTTTGACTGTCGTTTGATTTCAAGTTTTAGTTACATTTACACAGTCGGTTATGGACTGAACACATGGCTTGACTATCATAGCAAACCCGATCATGTAATGGTTAGAGAGTTTTAATGTCACTGCAAGTTCATTTGTGCATCCACAGTTCTTGTTAGAGTTCATTTAACTAGACTTTGCAAACATTGTATTTTAAATTTGGTGTTGATCTATGCAAGAACCCAACCTCACTGATAGACCGACTCAGGAAAATCTATAGTCGGCTCTGTCATGAAGGTGGAACCTTGACTTGCGGTTTCCCCATTGGATTCTAATGCCATTAGGTGAGAAGAAAGCCAAGGTTATGCACTTTAATAATATAAGTGCTCAGACTGTGGAAGGAGGCATATTGCTTCAAGATTTGATGCCCCAGGTAGATACTTTCCATGTATTTAACTAGTAAGAAGAAGACAAGTTTACAGCAGTGTAGTAACAGGAAGGTTGAAATTGAATCATAGATTGAATTTGATAGTTGGGCACATTGAAGAATCCTTGGTGATTGTACCTGCTGTGTGAATCCATCGATTGACCATTCCAGATTGACCCTAATCTAACTTGATCAATTAGATTAGAGTGTCTCTGTGACAGTCAACGGTGCTAGGCTAAGTGGCTACAGTTGTGGAGAAGATTCAATGTGACATCTTAGTAGATAGTACATTCTATGCCGAATCAAGAGAATCATATTTTAAAAGAACTCCTACGAGGCAAAAACCTTGTGAATGAAACTTGGCAGAGATAGTACTGAAAAATTGGTGAATGCAATTAAAAACTTGTCACCCACAGAAACAACAAACTTGAGACTACATTATAACATGCAAAGGCTCTCTATTGGATATAAAAATGATTGATGCCACTAAACTAAATAAAAGTATCAGTCACAAAGGTTTAGTTTGGGCTCTTGGGGAAAACAATCATTATCCAAATTAACTTAGTAAACAAACCTAGTAGCATAATATTAAGTTGTTTGGTATAGAATAGATGGAGGTCCATAAAGATAAGAATTAAGATGAAGCAGACATATGAAAGCACAATGCAAAAATGAGGAAGGTTCCCAACCTGCATTGAAGAGGAGCACTAAGTTTTAATCCCATGAAAGATGGCTTCATATGAGGTACAAGAATTATCAAGATTTGAATAAAAAATTGTTATTGCCTCTGAGCAGTGCAGAGATTTATATAAAAAATCAATATTTCTATAAATTATGAATAGTCAACAATCTATTAAAAAAATAGCAATCCACTTTACATAGTTTACTACTCCAAATAATTGGGCTTCTGTTATGCAGCTTAATTTTCCATCAATGTCAATTTCAAAGGTGTAAGTATTAACAAATATTATACTATATGATAAATGTAATAAATGTCACTTAAAAATCAAGTGTATACCGCAGGGATTAGCAACTTCAAAAGCTTTTTTGTTAGACATTATGGTTGGAAATGCTTTGGTAGACATGTATGCCAAATATGGAAGAATAGACAAGGCCCGTGAGTTATTTAATAGAATGCCTCAACGAAATGTGGTTTCATGGACTACAATGATTGTAGGGTATGCACAAAATGAATTCCTTGAAAAGGCTTTAGAAACTTTCAAACAAATGCAATTGGCGGATGTAAAGCCAAATTCCACAACCCTTGCCAGCATCCTCCCTGCCTGTGCCAAAATGGGAGTTTTGGAAGAGGGTGTGGACATCCATCAAAGCATAAAAGATAAAGAAATTTTGTCAGATGTTGTAGTTGCAACTACCTTGGTAGACATGTATGCAAAATGTGGAACTATAGACAAGGCACGTGAACTCTTTGACAAAATGCATCAAATACATGTGGTATCATGGAATGCCATGATTACGGGCTATGTACAAAATGGATTTTTTGAAAAGGCTTTAGAAATTTTCAAGCAAATGCAAATGGCAGGTGTCAAGATAAATTCCACAACCTTTGCCAGCATCCTCCCTACATGTGCCAAAATGAGAGCTTTGGAACAGGGTAATTAACCAGTCACTGTTAATATATTATGCAGTCACATTAAATATATTATGCAGTCACTGTTAAGATCAACTTATTAATCGATTGCTTGATCACACGATAACCAATAATTAATGGTTATCGTAACATATTGTTAATGTGTTATGATAACCACTAATTAGGGGTTGTTTGTATCACTGTGTAAGATAATGAAACAATGCCAGTCAATCGATAGTGAAACGATGCCAGTTGTGTCTATTCATATTGGTATTAATAACGATTGTGTGGGCTGGGAAAGACTTACTAGCTCCATATAATTGATAGGAAATAATCAATGATACCCTAGCTCGTATAAATGGATGCCATAGCTCATGGGTAACTAGAGAATCCAATGAACACACATTAACATGATTCCCTAGTTCACTAACACAACAAATGCCATAATCAAATCATCTGAAGAAATGAACTCAATGTCATGGACACAATAGAGCATGGAGTAATGAATATCACAGTAAGATGTGCCCTCGAAATGCAGAGGAGATAACACAATCCCTACCTCAATGAGCTTCTATTTGATAAGGAGAGGAAAAGCCAAGTTTCCAAAACCAAGCTCAAAGATCAAAGGTCCAAGTCCAGATAAAAACTGCAACCCCTATACATAGTGTCGAATCTGCCCTGGCTAGTGATGTGGTTTCAAGCTTGAAGATCAAAGGCCCAAGTCCAGATAAAAACTGCAATCCCTATACACAGTGTCGAATCCGCCCTGGCCGATGTGCAGGTTTTGCACGCTGCCCTTTCAAAAAATTCACCGTGGTGATAATGAAATGAGAAATGAATTATTTTTATAAAAAATGTATACTCGTGTTCGTCGAACTTTTGACATGTACACGGTAGTGGTCAAAATTTTGACTAACACGGGCATGGATTTAAAAGAAATGAAAGTTTTCCGTCTATAATCCGACCAAACAAAATCTTTTTGTTTCATGGTCGAAAAATTTGGTAGAAAAACTAGGTGAAATGTACTAGTGTCTGCTTCTTTTATTTCTTTATCTTTTCCAAATTCTCAAGAATCTGCAGTCTTAGTATTTCACAGACATCATATTGAGATTTCTCCTTTACCATCCAATAAGAATTATGAATTATGGTGTTGGAAATAGAGTTCTCTCTACTAGAATGATAGACATTTATCCCAAATTCATTGAAGAAAACTTCACATCAGGCAGCTCGATGTCATTTACTAGCATGGCTCTTTTGTTCCACTAAGATTCACTCGGTTTTGTCACTATATCCTGCTTTATAGTTCTTAGGGAAGGAACTTCCCCATTTTCATTAAATCCTGTCACAACCTCCAATACTTCTTTTGTGATCTTGTATGGTTTTCCTATCTAGATAAACTGATCATGTATCCTACTAAGAATATGTATCTTATCCATCCTGGTTCATCAAAGGTGTGGAACTTCATAAAATGAGCTAGCTTCATGGTCTCAAACACTTTTAATTCATCTTTCAATTTCTCATTATTACATAGGACTTCATACATCTGATGTATAGAGCACTCACCTAGTTCTTGAATGTTATAGTGAATGTATTCCCTAATGTCCTCAACATGTAATACTTCGTAAGGTACATAAGAAAATGCAACAATAGGGTCATCTTCCATATATTTATATGGGTATTTCTTTAATTTAGATTGTGGCCTATCCTTAACATCAATTAGCATAGGTGAATCCATAGTTTCCAATTCAATTCACCAAGTTGCAGAGTGATAAATACCTTTTAACGATGATGACAAAGGTTTCAAATTCGATCTCATAAAATACTCCACATCTTTTCTCTAATCACTTCAAATCTCTCTGTAAGCTTGTTCTTCATATAGCACAGTGTTGAATGATGTCACACAATGCCTTTTTAATCCTTTGCATGCTCCAAAAAGAATTCACAATAAATGCGTTGAACCCTAGCTCAAAAATTTATATATGACTAGTGATAAAAATTCTATCTGCGATCCTCAAAAACCAATCATAATCCATCAAGAGTGATTCTATTAAGATATAAATTCAATTATGCATCTAAGTGTATCAATTGCTTCTTTTGATCCTTCAGATCTATGGGTAAGGTAAGATTTTTCTTGAAAACTCCCCCTTAGGTCTATGACCTAATTAATTGGCTGGTGAGATTTTCACACTAAAATTTGGTTCAATCTTTCCAGTGGCATCAATTCATTCTTTTCTCACCCATTTCTTTCTCATGTATTTCTTAACTTCTTCTAAATCAACAATTTTTTTTCCCTTATCATCTAGCACTCTTTTTGTTTCTATTGAACCTCATGTATTCACATTAGCTTTGTTGTATCTATAATTCCTATCAATGTAACCAAAATTATTATAATTGAAACATATCACATTTGAGTTTCCATACCTTGGATTTGCTTGATTTGTCCTTAATCTACACTACTTTTCCATGTGTCCAAAATTATTGCATTTGTAGCAGGTTACATTTCCTTGGTTCACATTTGCTTTGCATTCACTTGATTTGTGTCCATAATGGTAGCAAGTCTAACAATATACATAAAAGGTTGTAGCATTAGATCTTCTTCTGCACTCTTACACCCTGTGACCAATTTTGTTACATGAAAAACACATTCCATCAAAGTTTTTTCCATTAGGTTTTCTCATAGGTTGTCATTTAGGTTCCTCAATTTGTTTGTCCAATAAAGTCTCTTGTTGTCCAGATCCAGAACTTTCACCTTTCTCAAAATCAAGTCCTTGTGTGTCTCCCTTTGGTCTTTGCCTCTCAAGCTATTCATCAAGCTTCACTGAAATGGATGTGAATTTTTCTTTGAATTCATTGGTTGTAGAAAGCTCTCTTTCAAGTTCTTCAATCTATTCCCTAATCGCCTCATCATGATGTTTGGCTTTCTAAATGAGATAGTCTTCATGCTTTCTTCTTCCTTCCAATTCTTCGCTTAGTATCCCAACCCTAGTCAGCATCTCATAATTTATATTTTCACATTCTTTTGTCTTCTCCTTCAGAGATTGATCATGAAGTTCTTCATTCCTTTTCTTTTCTTATATCTCTTTAGTCATCTTTATTATTACTGATTTTGTTTCATGTTTCAGGACTTCCTTCCCTTGTGCAAGTTTTTCACATTCTTCCTTCAAGACCTTAGTATCCTCTTTTTGTTGCAATTCCTCAACAAGTTCCTTTCTTTTCTCCATAGATTTGTGCAACTAATCTTTCAATTTTTAATGTAACTTTTAGCATCCTTAAGTTCTTTCTTCAATCCAAGAACCTTTTCTTTAAGTTCATAATATCTTCATGTGCAACTAGAAGTTGTTGCTAAGCTAAATTCATATCCTCCTCTGTCAAAATATTCCTCAAGCTATTAGGCTTCCTCTGAGGCACAAGGCTCTAATACCAATTGTTGGTATTAAAGAACACTGAGAGGGGGGGGGGGGGGGGGTGAATCAATGTTCTAACACTTTTAACTTTAGAAAACTAATTTCTTAACCATAAACTGAATGCAAAGAAATGTAAACTACATAAGAAAATAAACAACATCCACAACATCATAACACCATATTTTTTGCGTGGAAATCCTATTAGAGGAAAAACCACGGTGGGGATGGAAGCCACAAATTTCTTCTGCATAAATTATAAAATAACCCGGTTAAGGGCAATAGTACAAATAGGGAATGCACTTGCATTCAGGCTCACTACCTAGAGCTCACTGCTCAGATTACAACATATAGAGGCTCATTGCCATACAAAATGATCGGACTACAATCCAAAATGGTGAACTGAGAAATAGCATCAATTATGCCTATACAATTCCATTAAGGTACATTACAAAATCAACTAGAACCTTTGTAATCAAGTTCTTCGCATACACAGCATATCAGTATATCATCTATGTACTTGCACGATATTCCTTCACAATCACATCATGAAATCACCACAAAACTAGGGCTTATATACCCAATTACAAAAATGATAACTTAACTAGTTGGCCATAAGAACATAAAATGAAACATGTGAGATATTGGCCAAATCCATACACAAAACTTCATGCTAACCTTGAGAAATATCATGAATGCCTTCTACCATGTCAGCTTAACCAAATAGAACTAGTAAACCGATTGGATCATCAATCTATTAGGATCGTTGGTCGATCCAATATCTGACTGTCACTATTCTTCACTCTTTACGGTAAACCCAATACTCAAATCTTCATAACTCAAGCAAATAATAACATCAATAGGTGTGATCTTGGAATAACATAGTATATACCTTGTAGAATCTCCCTCTAGCTCCGTAATGCAAAATTCATTTGAACTTGTCCATATCGATCCTTTTTTTTTGAACCTTGTACACTGTCTTGTTCTGTCATACTTAACCAAATATTCAATCTAACCTTCGATAATACCAAAATTTATCAAGTGACCATAAGAGATATGTGTATTTGTCATCAATGACAACATACAATCTATGCATAGAAGTGTCTCTTGCCAACATATGCATGATCAACGGTCTGATAGTAACACACAATCAAAGGATGTGTAGGTAGGATTCAAATAGATATCAAAGGTTGGAGATTGAAACCCCAATCAAAAAATAGAAATGAAGCACAAATAAAGGACCGATTCAAAATCTACTCAAATTCAAAATTAAAGGTATAAAATTATAAATATAAGATTTGAAACTCTAATTTAGAAGGAACAAACCCTAAGAAAAAAAACTCTAATAAGTGTAAGATACATCGATTTCAATTTATTTAAGGTAAAAGAATGCACTTGAAAAAATGTTCTAGGTAAGCTAGTTAAACCATAATTAAAAAAATGATTTAACCTAAGATAAAGAGTTCATATTGATCATGCAAGTAAAATAAATAAATAACAATACTTAGCTTTAAGCTTATTGTCGACTTGACTATGACATGTCATCAACTAATACACTAATGCGATAGAAAGTTAAAACTTATCAAGTAGTTTCCTTGAGACTGAACATGTCATTTTCTACTACTTTGGATCACTTCAACAATTGTAGAATTGACTTCCACGATAATGGATTTTAACCCTATGGGCAAATACAAACCTTGTCCATAGATATGAATTTCTTTGATTTTGGCACTACTTATGAGTTTACTAGACTATGACAGTTCTCTTTTGGTCAAACCCCTATTATTAAGTCAATAATACGAAATGTTGATCAAAGAACAATAGACAAGCATGCAAAATGTCTAGATGTTTGTTATTTTGATGTAGAGCTCATATGATGATCAGATGTGTGATATAGCTCTTATTCTAAGTCTTAAATGTTTTTCAAATGAATTAGGATATCTTTAAATACAACACCTCAATACACAAGTTAATGAATTTAATGCTCAATTCAACATATAATAGATAGTTAGAGAGAGTTGGTTGGGCTTCGAAATTCAAATTCAAATTTGTAAACTTAGGATCATTTCCACACCCACAGAACCTTACTAGATTTAACCTAGAATAATGAATAGATTAAATATAACCCAAAACAATCCCTTGAAATATGTAATGGACTAAGTCAAGATCAAGTTATTTGTCAACTTACACATTGAAACACATCACTTACACACGTATGATTACGTGAAATACAAACAAAAATGAACCTAAAACTATGAAGAAAAGTATAATACATGTAATTTTCACTATTGTGTGTGTCCACACACACAAATATTTTTTTTGTTATTATGAATAACAATGTAATTATATGTTAAAATAATTTAATAATCGTAAAAAATATTAAAATTATATGATATCTCTCACAAGACACTACCATCTTATAAAGCTCCACTACCTTCAAATTGGAGTCAAATTTGTTTTACAATAGGTTTAAAAATGAGGTCTATAATATAGATTCAAGTTTGAAAATAGAGGAGTTGCAGAAGATGGAGTAGTGTTGGTCTTTTGAGACAGACTTAAAATATTAATAAATTATATTATTTTGATGAAAAAATCTCTGCATTATCATTTAAAAAGAAATAATAGTATACGTATTAGGAAAAAAAGTGACTGGATACTGCAATAATCTACCGAGAACTAAAAGCAGAATTAAAAAAATATAAAATAAACAATACATATAAATTCCAAATTATGGTCTTTGTTCAATTCATTTATCTTTTACTTTTTACTCATGAGGGAATACCTATGATATTATATGGTAAATATATCTCATTTATTTTGAATCTCAACTCAAAATATGTTAAAATCTTCTTCAACATCCCGTTTCAATAGATTCAGAGTGGCACATTTTGAAAAGGAGTGAAAACACAATCAATTAAACAGGAGGATATGATCACAGAGAAATAATTCAAAGAGATTAAAGCTGTGGACTATGTAACTCATGCATGCATTCCTCACGATAAGCTCTTAGATAGATTATCTCTTAGTATTTGAGCATTTCTATCTGCAAATTGACAGAATTGTTGGCTGTAGCCTTCATCGTGATGATGAGATAAAGGGACATCTGCATGCAACTCATCACCTTGATCAATCATAATGTTATGCAAAATGCAACAGACAAGGATTATGCGAGGCAATTTATGTTTGTCTGGTCGCCACATCACCCGATCAATGATTTTCCATGTCGCTTTGAACCGTGCTATTGCTTGTTCTGCAACCAATCTTGTATTTTTATGTTTTTCATTGAAAGCCATTTTCACAGGAGAAAGATCTTTGCCTTGGTAAGGAGTGACAAGCCATGGTAACAATGGATAACCTTCATCTCCCAGTATATATTCTCTTATTTCAGACCCATCTTGCAACTTCTTCACAGGACCATTCAGTCTCTGTCCATTCTTACATAGCTTAAAAAATCCCGAACTTTTCAGGATTCCATAATCATTGAGGCTGCCAGGCCATCCAGTTAGAATATCTCGAAACCTCATTTCAGGGTCCACAATTGCCTGCATAATCATGCTGTAGTTTTCCTCAGAGTCATACCAAACACTTGAAGCTTCTCCTGATGGCAAACTCATGACAACATGGGTAGTATCAATAGCTCCACAACAGTTGGGCAACCCTTCAATCTTTTCAAATTTAGCCTTAATTTCCTCCACTTCATTTGCATGAGGCCATTTCAAGTGATGGATGCCTCGCTCTTCGATAACCTCTACAAATTTCCATGTCACTTGAGAAACTGTTGACTGACCCACATCCAATGACTCCCCTACACTGAGCTGTGACTCACCTGAAGCCAACCTTCTCAAAGCAATAGCTACTTGTCTTTCAATTGTTACCACTCTGCCTTCGCTATCAAGTATACCTGATGATGATGACCTTGCTTCCAAGTCGAACCTCACCAGAGAGCAGATATAATCAAATGTTTTCCTAGAGATCCTGAAAAATGACTTGAATTTCTCTTCTTCGTTATCTGCATTCGCTTGTCCTGCATAAATGGAAATCAATTGACTAAGGCTCTGAATATTACTAGCAAAAGAAAAAAAAAATTAGAGGATAAATACACAGCCATTTTATCACAGGAAACCATAATTTGTTTCCTAGGTTAAGTATGCATGGTAAGTATGTCCAATATAAGTCTTTCCATAGCTTGTAAATTTACACGAAAATTGATCTGTCACAGCAGTCACATATATTACAAACCGTTCGTAAGCATGGCAACACATACAGTTTTCATTGAAGCACGGGCATTAAAATATCTCTAAGGAAAACAGCTCAGAGAGATTGAAAAAAAAAAATAGTTGAGTTTGTCAATAATTGCATTTTCAAAATACTTTCTTTGTTGTCAATGGACCTTTGGTTTGCTGGTAAAGTTGGAAGGTTCTTAATAAGTCTATCAGGAATCAAGTCTTACTGAGAGCAAGGCTCCAATATGATAAGGGATGAGGTCGGGATAGTGACCTGACAAATTTGCCAAAATGGACACCCCTCAGTCCTTGTCTCATAGCCGAAGAAGTTTCAGCCTAAGGCTCATGCTCCCATATAGAGTAGCTAAAAATGACTTTGTGAATGAAAAATCTTCCATATAAAAAAAAATACTTATTTTGTCAAAGGGCTCTTGGTCTGGTAAAGTTAAATGGTTCTTAATGAGTCCACCAGGGATCAATTCTTGTTAAGTGCAATATTCTGACATCATAAAAAATGACGCTCACATCATATCCTATAGCCAAAGAAGTTCAACCTGAAAGCTTGGATAACTACACGACATTGTAAATAATATAAAATCATCCATTAAAAAGTAAAAATAAAATACTATTTTCAATATAAGTGACTGTTATACAAAGTTTTCAGATCTTCCATTCCAAATCATCATATAAATTGAAAGAGGTCTTTATGGATAGGTAAAATTCATTTCTTTCACTTGAAAGTTTCTTTCTTCGATTACGATAATTGTTAAATATTTTGTTTGCAATAAAGAAATTGGCAGCAGGTTTAAGTCGGACAGGGGTTACTCCAGAGCATACCTACATTTCGAAGCATTGTATTTTTAGAACACGCCTAAAATATTATGCCCTAACAGTATCACAAGTATTGCTGGTATATGATGATTTCTTTCTCCTACTTTGGTATGTTCCTATCAAAGAATTGGTTATTACAATTCCACTCCCTTTGACTTCTTTTACGCTCTCTTTCCTCTATAATCCATTTTGGAAACAGAATATGCAAATGAGAAATAGATGGCTTTGATGCAGGACTCCTATACTGTTGTCATGAGATTATAGGAACAAAATCCACATAGAAAGTTAGATGATACTATCCGGAAACAAAGTTGTACCAGTCAGAAGTGATTGTGAGATTCGTACAGGAAAAGATGCTGGGGCCGTAACTACCACAAATCCCTAATCAAACCAAGATGTCCAATCAAATTTCAAGCTTCGTTTTCTAGATCAAGAAAATTAAGAACATGGTTGAAAGATAGTTTATAAGAAATAATTTGAAAAGAAAGCCAGGTTCAAAGATGGATGTCTAGTAGTATTTGGGTGAAAAAAATATCTGAAGTCGGGTAGAATCCAATCAAATAGGAAGCAAAATGTAAAATCAAAATGAAATAGGACAAATAAGGTCAGAATACAAATCATAAATTAGATGGCATTGGCTTGGTAGACCTTTTACATCTAGAAATGATTTATTTTAAAGCGACTTTGCAGGTTGAAAGCAGAGATGCCAGCTTTCCTCTCCTTTGTTGGGAAATGTCTTAAATGTAAACTTCTGATGTAATTTATCTGTCTCGATAAAGTTATATATGGTGCATTATTTTACGAATTTTTATATATATTTTTTAGGGGGTTTTTTTATCATTTACAAGTTTGTCTTGTTATCTGATATAGGAGCATGAACTTATGCTGATATCTCTTCAGCTAAAAGTCAAGGACTGGGGATATTTATTCTGTCATGTAACTTTGATCCTACCACATCCCTTATATCATACCTCAAGGAATTTAAACCTTAATGAATAATACAATCAAGAAACATACCATCACCCAACAAATTTTCAAATCAGATACCTTTGATTATTCAATTCAATAAATTTTGTATAGAGGCCTTAAGAGAAATTTCATTCTTGGATATATTTTATTTACAGACAATTTATTTTTGGAAATTAAAATTTAGATAAAAGACCCTTCATCAGGAAAATTTCTTAAGATCATTCGAAAATGATGGCTTCTTGTTACTGAATAAATAGAAATTCTTTCGATGTCAATGAGAACAGAAATGAACTAAAAAAAATGCAAAGAGTCCAAAGTGGGGCTCTTATTATTAGAATAAGTGTCAAACAAATACCAATATTTCCAGTGAAGAACATGTAGCTACCTCACATGTAAGCTTACATACATAGGACTTATTAGGAATACGGGACATAAGCAAGGAGCCCATATTGCTGAAAATGTTTTAATTATTTTCTATTGTGATGAATTAATGACAAAGCGCATCAAATGTAAAGGGACTCTAGTTGTAGGATAGTAAAATCATCATTCAAAATCTGGTTCTTTAAAAAAATTAATTTGCAAATAAAAACACCATCTATCTCTTAAAATTTTAAGATAAATAATATTAATAGCAACTAAAAGTACCCACACGATGCTAGATATCTATTTTGTTTATTTGGGTGAATTGTATATCACTGCTTGCAGGTGAACTTCAAAAAGTCATTGAAGGGAAAAGTATGTCAAGAAGAAAAAACCATTGGCAACTGAAAAAAGAGAAAATTCAAACAAGAAAAAAATACTACATTAACTATAAGTAAAATAATTCTTTTGATCATCTACAAAAATTGTACAGCTTGGAGCAGAACTTACTATTCTGTTTGTGACATTTTTGTGAAAGTTAGGACTAGTTATGATCTTTAATTTCAACGATGAAAACTCTATGTATCAGGATATGCAAACCATTTATGGTTTGACATCCGATACCCTGAAGACGGCATTTCAAACCCTAGTGACATATACTTTTGCAAATATGCTATGCTTACTTCTCAGTAAGAATCGCATACATAATACTTTCTTTTTATGCTAACCAGCAGTAAGATATGGTACAGCTCAAAAGACAACTTCCAAATTTTTATGAGATTGTGGGAAGCAAATTCAACTCCTATAATAGTGTGCATCAGGTGTGTAATATAATGCTTATAGGTTGTTTCAAAAGTTATTCAAGGTGGATAACATAACCAATATATCCAACTTGATTGTAGAATAAGGAAATATTAGGCAGCTAGGGATAGTGGGTATGATAAATTCATCCATTCTTGAATTGCGGATTGGCGTTTGAATTGTTCATTAATAATCTTTCATTGGTTATAGATTATTGCTTATAAAAGGTAAGTTAATATGCTCTAGCATAAATTATGACTACAATAAACCAGAAAGTATTTATGTATTACAGAAGCAGAAAGATGTTATTTTCTTTTGAGTGGAGGAATAAAGTTCCTTGCCAAAAAACAAAGTGCCTTGTTAGTAAATTTTTTTGTGGCAGAGGAACACTCAAATTTGGTGAATCTAACAGCCAATATAAGATTAAAAGTTGATGACTAATTCTGGCTCCTATTCATGAAAGCCATCAATTTCCATTGTTGTTGCCTATTCATGTAAAGACCATATTTGCAGGCATAAAACAGCAGTTGCAGGCCAGTAGATTATTTACGATATACTGTCATATAAGTGTCATATCATATGGTACATATGATAAGTTATTCAGGAAAATTATTCTCCAATGCCTGAACCCTTGGGCCATATCATAGGTGATTATACTCCAGCAAGTGCTTCAAAGATCGATACTCATTATATTTGTTAGACTGGAGGTACATACTCAAGATTCACAAGCACAATAATGATAATATTAAATGCCAGTTGTATGATATGATTCTCAAGATGTGGTCAAACAATTCATCGACCACTCAAAACATTTATAGTCACCTCCTACCTGATAAGAGACGCCTGATGCAATTACACCTCATGAAAGTTTTGTTTATTGTTTATAATACAGTAGCTATTCTGACCAAAGAAGAATAAAGATTAGATTTGTTTTACCTTTGTTGGGGGTTTTGAACGGTATATAGTTAAAGTCATCTCTGTGCTGACCAATTTCCATGAGTACCTATTACTTTAATGATCTATATTCATGTATGTTTGTAATAATGACAAGGTCAGGCACCCACAGAGACACAAACACCTCTAACCATTTGTTCCTTCTACCCACTACTTAAGGTTTTCTATTCTCGAAAAAGATGAGTACATGTATGTCGATTGATGAAAACTATACTTTTTATTAAGCATTAGATATTTCTTTCTCAGCATATTCCACAATTCTAAAGCTCACTGTTAATGTAATAGGATAGTAGCAAATATAGATGAATTCATTGACTATCCATGAATATTTATTACATTTCCATCTGATGGCCAGAGACTAAAAGCATCATTTGGCTCTGATGTGTGATCCTCTCCATTTGATTGACTAACAAATGCTCTTGATCATATGCATGAAAATTCGTTGGAGATTAAAGTAAAGATGCATTTTGGAGAGATTCATATTCCTTTTTATTTGAAATTAATATGTTGAAAAGGATAATCAAATTCAAAATAACTCAGTTCTATAGCCAAGCGTCCATTCAAAATAAATGGGAAAAAAAATAGAAATCAGTAAAATGCCTCTAGTAAATTTATTCCTTGCCCCAGAACTATATAACCTCAAGCGCCTCTATAATTCAACATTTTTTAATATTGCAACCTAAATGCTCAGAATATGTAATACTAATGGCATCCAACAATAACTACTCTAAAGATATCCAGAAGGAATTTGAAAGATTGCTTCTAGAATCAACTGTGCATGTTTTTGCATTGGCATTTTGGATTACATTCAGTAATCCATCATCAGGAAGAGGAAATTGAAGAATTGGATTGCAAACAAAGACTTAAAAACATACACAGTTGATCCACAAGCAATCTTTTGGAACAATATGGACTGTGGAAAATTTATGCCAATCCAGGAGGAGTTTTTTTTCAGCAAAAAAATTCATTGAAGAAGCAGTTGTCCAAACCTATTTAACAAGAAGAAAAGGGCAATGCTCTGGCAACTTAAGTGTGCATTGAAGTGATTATTTGAAACCAAGATAGTGAACTAAAGACAGTGCTCTACAAGAAAATCCCATGCTTAGCTATATAGCCATACATGTAACGGTAGTGTTGAATTGTAGTTGTTTTGCATTTCCTGAACTTCTTGTTGAGATTATCCACATCTCTTTAATCACACTAGTATCATCACTGGTTCTAAGTTTGTGCTGTTCACTCTGAGTGGGTTATATCATATATATGAAAAGTGCTCAGAGGAGGATTAGTTTGGTAGAGCCGTACTAGAGGCAACTCAAAATACATACCCAAACACAATTGGCATCGGCGCAAATTTTTAATATTAATGTTAGAGAGATCAAGAATAACTTATAACAGATAAGGGCATCATTGACTCTTATTTAAAGGAACAAACCAATTGGCAAATGAACTATAATTGTCGGCAAACCAAAATGATGAAATATGGATTCAAAAAGCAGAATTGCAAAATAATTAGTAATACCATGAAGTCACTTTTAAAAGCCTAACCTTTATCACTACAAAGATATTAACAATAGCTCTTGTTAAATGTAGCACATGTTATGACCGGAGATTATATCCATCGGTAGCTGTGGTATTACACTGTAAAAACCAATCCTAATTTGAGATACCAAGTCATATATAACTCATAAGAATTTATCAAGAAAACAAATTTAGCTCTAGTTTTGGATTTTGATGCTGTTTGATGAAACTGCTAATCCACTTTCCCTAGAGGAGATAGAGATTTTTTATTTTTTTTTGGTGGGGGGGGGGGGGGGGGGGAGTGGGTATGACATTCTCAGAATTTTATTTTTCCAATTATCAATGCAGCACTCTTATTGGATTTCTGCAACTGCACATTTTATACACTGGCAAGTTAACTGGATTTGTTCCCAAACATTTGGAAATAAGCAAATTTATTTGAGAACACATCTCATAGCTGATTCTTTAGTCACAGGTTGATTGCAACTTCAATTCTCAATGAGTTTTATATCCAACCCATTACACTGAATCTAAAAGAGTAATAAATATGTATTATGCACACAAACTAAAACACCCAATCAAATTATGCACACATTTACAACAGCAAGACCCTGCTTAGATCACCTGACATTTTCCAGAAGAAATAAATCAATATACTGTTTAACTGTAAAGCGCTTTAACAAAAATCGGGATTGAAAAGAGGGTAAGAAATCCTAGAATACAAAACAAAACCAACAAATAATCATTCGATTAAACTGGCCTCATGGGGGAATTCGTAAATTAATTCTCTTTATCTTTTGACCCAAATGTACCAGAAAGCATGGACCCGTGTTCCCGACCATATATATAACATCTTTCCATAACAGGGGAAGTGATCATCTATAGACTACTGGTATTGAGGGCCAGAATTAAATTATAAAATTCCATCGATCCTATCCTCTCTTAATAATTTTTCAATAAATGTTTCTGAATGAAAATCATTACTCTGATCAAACATTTTATCGCAAACACAAGAAATACGAAAATTAACCAAAACAAAAATTATTTTGAGCAACCATACATACATTGATAACCACAGAAAACAAACAATACACATTTCTTCATAAACCAATCCTATTTATCTATATTTATTGATAGTTAATTAAAATTTCATACCTGAAGTAGAGAGCTTGTGGGAGAGGTCATGCCACCAGTCTGATTCATTCCCATTTACTGAGGCTTCTGCAGGAACAGCAACATCTCTTCGCCTCTTCTTGCTAAATTTTCTTGGAGGTGCCATAATAAACAAAATATACAGATCTGAGAATAGCCAAAGCTTGAGAAAAAATATATATCTTCCTATTGGAAGTTGGAATGAGCAATGCCAACTGGGGTTGCAAGAGTGGGCAAAGAATAAAGAATAAATGGATGTGAACTAAGCCGAACAGGATAATTCCGGGTGGAAGATTAGATAATCCTTGTTCTTTTAGTCCTTACTGGGAAAACTACCCACTGTGTAAAGAGCTAACACAAGAAAAAGTACCTTTCAATTAGGCCTGACACATTGAAACAACTACACGTTGTTTGAATCAATATGTAGCGGAGACAGTACGGTTTCCATGATCAATGCTAAAAATAAAACCAATTTGCAACGAGGGAGATCAAAATGTTGTGAATTGGTAAGCTTGCCACATAAGTTGACTAGGTAAATTTATTGTAGTGAGTCATTCGTGGTATTTTTTTGGCCCAAGGTATAACCTAAAGTTCAATGTTGTCACAAGGTTATAACTTTTTTTAACATATGTGGTTCAATCTCAAAGGTGTTTGGCTCCACTAGTTTACATGGTGTAAGTTTAGGCATTTGTTATTCGGAGTTTACTATGTAGTATGATTTATTGTGAATATAGATATTTTAATTTGATAGCTTTTTTATATATACAGCTTAATTTCAAAGGTGTTTGGTATAGTGATTTGTATGATGTAAGTTTAGGTATTGGTTATTCGATGTTTATGATCTATAGTAAGATATCTATTTATCTTAAAGGTTTACTTTCAAATTTTATTTGGTAGATTCTATGAATGTATAGTTGTTGTGGAGTATTTTAAGACGTAATTTCTACACAATCTTGGTGTTTCTCCATATAATCTCCACCATACTTGAAAACACATAGATCTCAAAGCATGTTCTTGTGCTCCATCAAGACACCTGCAACAACATCCAAGATGTCCACCATCTCACGAAATAATCTCTATCATCCTCCAACATGCCACCTATGGAAGAAAAAGAACAAGCCAAGGTGAATATGCAACAGTCAAAACAACACAAGCATAAGATCCCAATAATATCAAAGGCTACGGGATATTGCCACCAATCCACTATGCTTACAAGCTATATAGAAGCATCAACAACATCAAATTCAAAGCCTATAACTAGAACAAAACTGCAAAGTATCTTCCAGAAAACAAGATAAAATACTAGCTAGAGCAATAATCAAATCGATTTCTCCCATCCAACTAATAAACCCATGCAACTGAAAATAAGGCATATCAAGTCTACCAGTCACAATGGTGCAGGGGAACCCAATGTGATCATGCCCCCATAGGCAAGTTTGAGTCTTTTTATTTATTGTGTCATGTTAATGACTTAAAATAAGGTCTTATGGACCATTTGTGAGGTTTTGAATTCAAGTTAAGGAGTCATGTTGAGTAGTAGGTCAATATGCGCAATTGTGGTCATAACATTGTCAAATATAACAACATTGTCAAATGTGGATTCTATGGTGTGCAAAAATGTAAAAAATGCCCATTTGACCTCATTAGGTGTGTTTGTGGTATTTATAAGTCATATAGGGTGTATTTAGGTAGTTTTTTGAACAAAATGCAAAAGTTGCTAGGCAACTTTGCAATATTGTCATATTGCAATTTTGCACCAAATAGAAGGGGAACAGTCATGAAGTTCAAAAACTAGTTGGGACAATTGGGATTTCAATTTTTAAGAGTTCTTCGACAATGTAATATCTCTCCTTATTGATAGGAGGGGGATTGGATGTAAGGAAAAGAAGGAACAATCAAAAGAAATTGTTATGTTACATATTTTCTTGTTTCCTGTGACTGTAACAATGAGTTATATGAACTTGTATGGTGATCTTTTGACCTGCACTCATTTGTGAAAGATGAAATATTGTGTCACTTTTCTTTTGGTATCAATTTCATTATTTTTTATAGACTTTCCTGCAAGATATCAATTTTTATCTGGCCTCGGGTATGAAACCTTGATCAATGAGGGTTTGTATATAAAACTAGTGGTTTCTACTCTTCCCACCATTCAAATTCTCTATAAATTGGGTGATTGAAGGTTTAAAGAGTGTATTTAAGGATTTTAAATTTTTCAGGCATGAAGGATAGTGTTTGCGGGCAATATGATGATGCCCTAGGTAGATGAATAGTGTATTTTAGCTTAGTTGATAGAGAAATAGTGAGGGTTTTGTAGAATAAAGGTAGAATGACCTGATCAAGCCTTGAAATTGTTGATCTAAACCATTTACAACTTGTCCTAGTCTTTGGAATGCCATTGGGAGGTTTGGGCTCATGTTTTCACCAAGTTTCCTTGAAAAGGAAGCCTAATTCGTCCTAGTTTGGGTGAAATCAAACTTAATTTGGAACCCTTGTTCCAAAACAACCATATCTTGATTTAACATATTTTTTTAAAACTAAAAAATGGGTATCCAAAAATATGCTTATCTTGTGGAGGTCATACCTAAATCAAGAGTTATGGAAGTTTTTGTCTCTGGTCAGGGCTAATAGAAACTAGGATAATTTGTGTGGAGGGTCTAACAGTCTAAGTAACCGGTGCTTTTGAGGGTTTCCAAAGGTGTCTATGGGTTGTAAATGATTGACCTGAGATGTTCCCGAGGTTAGTGAAGTCTAGTGATTCAGTGCATCAACCATTTGGTGTTTATAGCCCTTAGGGTATAAAACCATTGTGAAGAATTGAATGAGGGGTTTGGTGAAAGACCAGTGTGTCATGAATACATTTTTTCCTACTATCATTATGTATCAAGGAGTCATTCTTGCAGTGTTTCCTTGTCATGTATAACTACCTTGGTTGGCTCATATTGAATAGGTGAGTTGGGGGAAAGATCTCCCTTATTGAATCAAATCGTTTGTTCATTCCTTGGAATTGTGTTAGTTTTTCATTGTCATCACCTTCCTCTACATCACACAACACATAGAAAGTGTAACCATGTAGTACCATAGACCATCCACAAACATATGCAAATCATGTAACAATACTATTTCAAGAAACATTTATCTTAACTAATCTTGACAACTATCTCATGTTCTCCACATCTAATGGAAGAAAGAGATACATGAACCTCCATGTCATCACCCAAGAACCAAGTGACAACACATGACCACAAACTAGTGATCATAATAGCTTCACACAAGACCTCACATCCAATGTCAAGTGAATCCAAACATACAAGAATATCACTAATACTAAAGAGAGAAATTACAAACCATAAACATGTAGTGCATCCTTCTACAAACACCTCTAAATGCCAATTGTGCAAAGTATGATCTCTTTCACAACCCTAAGAGAAAATCCACAATAACATCCAAACCTGTTCAACCGAGAAAGAGATCAAACATAACATAATATCAGGTATCTACATGGATGTAAGCCTCGCAAATAAGGTCAAATTAATCCATTTCCCATTTCAATAAAATCAACCCACTACCATCTCCTATGATCATCATAAATGAAAAAACATCTGAGGAGATAACCATGTTATATATCTCTCTCAATAAATCATCCATAACCATTTGATCATAGCTCATAAACCATGAATATGAAAGAAAAGTATAAAGCACTTGAGATAAATAGTAGGCAATACCTCTCCAGTGATAAACTATTGAGTAGACTAAGATTGGGGAATAAGAACGCTCCTCCAAGATATGCAATTTATATCCAAGATAAATATCCTCATAGGAATTTTTTGAACTTGTGCCCATCCAAGGTGTAGGTTCCTTGAACTTCCTTCTAAAATCTCATCGAGGGTAGCCATCTCAATAGCATGTCTCGCATACCAAGAGAACTCCAACCTTGCCTAAGTCTCTATGTATCCACAAGTACTATCTAAAGATCAATTCATGCTAAACTCCAAATGCATCTTTGCACTCTCATAAAACTCTCAAGCACATGATAAATGTACCTAAATACAAAAATAACTCACCAAACTACTACCAAAGTTCCAATTAGTTGAATCAAGAACCCATCATGACATTGTGGTCTAACCATCCTTTCTTGGGAGATCATGTGCTCCAAGTGAATATGTCATGGTCTCAAGATAAATGTATCATGCCAAAACTCTAATGTACAATCAAGAGTGTACCGTGAAATAGCACCAACATACTCTAAACCAACATCACTTGTCAACAACCACCAAAACCTCAACCAAAGACTCTAAGAGTTATCCATGGATCTAATATGTTACACATCCTCAAGTAGTGTACATGCAAAGGTCAAGGAACCCTTTTGCAACAAAGGGATCTAAGAATCTTTCCAAACCATTTGTATCACTAAAGAAGATCATATGTCACAATGTGATGAATACACGATCACTAATAAATATTCCACTACATTAGGATTCCAATCTCTCCAAGAACATGACACACCATCTCCCAAATATGAAAATCATCTAGGTATATGCACATACAAGTGTGCTTCTAATCACACCAAGTGAAACCAAGATCTCCAAGCCAAGAAAATAATCCATGCTATAGGACCCCTAATTGACTATCTAGGTACATAGCCAGCATCCATCCTCTCACCCCAAAGAAACCAAATAAATGTACAAGTGATGACAAAAAAGTCCAACTAACAAGTCTACATTAACACTAGATCAAATCTACTTGATATAGATAATCAACATCCAATTTATCCCACTACAACTAAATAGGTGATCATCCCACACAACTACATAGCTCATAGATCTAATCATTGCAACATGAAAACCCATTATCACATCAATGACATGAAAAGTGAGATCTCAAAGAGTACAATCATGTAGACAACATGACTCAAGCACTAGATCAAGCATATATTTGATTTTCCAATCAAACAAACATCAAGAACCATAGTACAAAAATCTAAAAAAGTAACACCATAAAAATGATAGTGACTAATCATTTACCAACATCCCCATGTAAAGCATCACACCTTCTCCCACCATGCACAAATCATGCATGAATAACTACAACAATTTCATCCAATAACACCCCAAAGGAACTAGGGTCTAGAAAATAGCTCTTTGGTAGATCCACAGAATCACAAGTTTTTTCTTAACCATGAAAAAATTTCAAAACTAATGCATTCACGGAAACCCATGCACATATATACCCTCTTCTTATCTAGAAAAAATTAAATTCTAAAAAATAACCAATAAACTTAACCAAAAATAATGAATTGTCATAGATGAGCATAACAATAGACTTTTAAGGAAAATATATACACGCCTTAGATCCAAGGAACATGAATCCAAGTCATGCAAGAACATATATCTATAAGGAAAAAGAAGTTTAAGAATTCCATGCACAACCACCATCAATACATACACCTTGAGGGAGACTAGCTATTTCAAAAGCTTCCAAATCACCAAATGATCAACTCCATAACATCCATGCATTTGTGGTAACAAAAGTAGCTCCTTCCAATACTAGAAAAAATCAAGCACCTAACATAATCACATCATTCCGTATTTGAAAAACTAAGCAAGCTTCTCCATATTACCAAGGAGCCTCTCACAAACACTCAATATGAAAACTTTGTTGCATGCAACCACAAATCGTGAAAAGAAAAACCCATGCATCAGGAATTATTTCACTTCCAACTAGGAGCTCCATATCAAAATTTTGTTTCAACATGACCAACTCCATTTTCTTTGTCTTCACCCTTCGCAAATATAGGATCTCAACTTCCAAGGGTAATGTTAATATGATTTAGAACAACAGAGAGGGGGGGTGAATCAGTTATTCTTAGGTTTTGATGTATAAAATAATCTCAAAAACTTATCCTTAAATCAGATCCAATAACCAAAACAAACTCGGTCATCACTGATTCAATAATAGAAACATCTAACAATGTAGTCCACTACCCAGTTGTAACTTAACTTGCAAAACATAGTAATGTTCAAACCAAAACATTCACACAAGTATTAACACCAGGATTTATAGTGGAAACCCAATTTGGGAAAAACCACTTTGTAACATGCTACTATTATTTTCACTCTTCTGAAGTGAGATAGGTAAAAAGCCAACCCTGTCAAAGGTTACAATACACATTGTCAGGTGTGATCCGGTTAAAGGATTTCAATCACCCTGTTAAAAGTGAGCCTAGTCATAGGACTTACATACTTACATACACTCCATTAGAATGCAACCTTGTTCAAAGGATTTAACATATGACTGTTAGGTCAACCTCTGTTAAAAGGATTTTGACTATTACAATGGTTAGAAAGTAGCAGCAATATTATCTAAAAAATATACAACTCACTTTGCAAATATCAGATCTGATTCCATACACTAATGTTGGTTTACTGACTTTGAAACTTTTCCATCTCCATCTCTGATTTGCTCGGAACTTTTCTTCAAGCAATCACCACAATTCTCCTTTAGCCTTTTTTGCTTATTCAATCAATAAAACTTTCCTCTTCCAGCATTCTCTTTTTTTTTTACCCATGTACATCTATATCAAAATGCTTAGGTTCCCTTTATACTTTCCTCAATTAGGTTAACTCATCTTTTGCCACTCAATCTCATTCATAGATCTTAGGGTTAGGTCAGATTCATTGAATCTACCCACTTCATGTTCTTTGGCTCCTTTTCTAGAATCATCTCAAATCTCTTAAAGATTTACAATAAAACATTTTACAATGCATTTAATGCTTCCAAACAATCAATAAATAAAGTCAACATGTTTTACATAATCCAAGAATTCAACAATGTCAGCTCCAAAATTAAATTCTCTTCAAATATAAAATTACTAATGCTCGGTCAATATTGTGATTGTCCACTTGGTCTTCATGTAGAAAGCTTGGTCATTACAAAAAGTGTTTCCTCGACTTACACTGTCTTCCTCGGCAATTAACTGTTGTTCGATCGACACTATAATTTTGCTTGGCATATACCAACTCGGTCGACACTAACATTACTTGGCTTAAACATGATTTTTCCATTCTTTTCTCGGTCAAGCCTACCAATTTAGTCTTTAGTCTTACTAAGATAAACAATACATTATCTCATCATTGTGCAACATAGTCAAGTACACTTTGTAATATTAAGATAACTCAACCTTTCCTTAGGTGCTATTGTTACCAACCTTGCCTAGCCCCTTAGCAACACTCAAATAGATATAGTACTTTCCTAAGTAGCAACAGTCTTACCAGTTAAGGTTTGACATCAATGACAATACAACAATTGTTTCAATTGCAGTTTCCAACAATCTCCCTCTTTGGCATTGATGGCAACACCATATGATATCACCTGAATAACACATGGATTACCAACCAATCCAAAACTTATCTGTTCATCAGATAATTATTTTATAATATCCTTAGCTTCATTCTGATTTAGAATCCTATAAGCCTCACTTCTGTGACCGTTAGAAGTATTCAGATCTCCCTCTATCCCGATCCTTCATTTTAGTTCATCATCCTTATCTTCAGTTTCATTAGTTCATCTCCCTCTTGCCTTTCAGTTTCATGTGTTATCATATCAGTTCATCTCCCTCTTTGACAAAAATGCCAAAGTAGCAACTAAAACATACATCCATCAGATGTAGATAATATCTGTGCAGCTCAGTGTTTCTCCCTCTATCATCTTGCTTATGACTGATTCCTTGTCTTTGCTTCTTTTCACAACTCTAGGCCAGCCCTAAAGTGTGACAATCTTCTGCATCAATTTGTCAAATTTTTTGTTGTAGCATATTTGATGCAGTGCTCCTAGCTTGTCTAGGTAGCCTCAGTTAGGGGAAGAACCCCTAATTGACTTCTCAAATACTCATGAGCTTCTCTGGGTAAAGCTTTAGTGAATATGTCTGCTAATTGTTCTTTTGTATTCACATATTCCATTCGGACTTCTTTATCTTGTACTAATTCTCTCAAGTAGTGATACTTGATTGCAATGTGCTTGATCTTAGTGTGCATCACTGGATTCTTAGAAATATTGATAGCACTTGTGTTGTCAAAAAAAATAACAACAGGTTCAGTGATTTCTTCTTTCATGCCTATCAATAATTGTTTTATCCATACCAAATTTGAATAGTTTACTACAACAGCAACATACTCGGCCTTGGTAGTAGATTGGGAAATGCAATTTTGTTTCTTACTTGTCCAGGGGACTAATCTTTGTCCAAGAAAGAAAGCTCCACCACTAGTACTCTTTCTGTCATCTACATTTCCTGCCCAATCAGCATTTGTATAAACTTTGAGTTCAAATTTGTCATCCTTCTTATAATATAGACCATAGTCAGCAGTTCCTTTCAAGTATCTCATAATTCTTTTGACAACCATCATGTGTGTTTCCTTAGGATTGGCAGAGAATCTTGTCACAATCCCAATAGCTAATGCAATATCTGGTCTACTATGTACAACATACTATAATTTTCCAATCATGGATCTGTACAGAGTCTGATTCACTTATGCAGTATCATCATTCTTAGATAACTTTTGTCCAGTAACCATGGGAGTTCCCACTAGTTTAGCATCTTCCATCCCAAAAGTTTTCAGTATTTCATTAACATACTTAGACTATGTAATGAAAATTCCATTCTTCCTCTGATATACTTGTAAACCAACAAAGAATTTGATCTCACCAAACATACTCATTTCAAATTCAGTTTGCATTTTATTTGAAATTTTTTTACATAATGCATCTTGTCCACCAAAAATAATGTCATCCACAAAATTTTTTGCTAACAAGATACCTTTACCTTCTTCATCCTTCATGTACAGATTACTTGTGTCAGTTGTTCTTGAAAATCCAATCTGTATCAAGTAGTTGTGCAACCTCTCATACCATGCTCTGGGAGCTTGCTTCAATCCATATAATGCTTTGTTCAGTTTGCACACCATGTGTCTTATGTTTGGATCAATAAAACCTTCTATTTGTTCTATGTAAACTTCTTCTTCTAGTATACCATTAAAAAATGTAGACTTGACATCCATTTGATATACCTTGAAATCTTTATAAGCAGCATATGCAAGCAGAGTTCTTACTCCTTCCAATCTAGCTACAGGGGAAAATGTCTCCCCATAATCTATTCCTTCTTCTTGTGCGTAGCCTTTGCATACCAGCCTAGCTTTGTTCCTAGTGATTTCACCATTTTCATTCATCTTATTCCGAAACACCCACTTTGTTCCTATAACATTTTTGTTTTCAGGTCTTGGCACCAGAGTCCAAGTATCATTCTTCTCAATCTGGTTAATTTCTTCATTCATTGCTTGTATCCAGTCTTCGTTCTCCAATGCTTCTCTAGTTGTCTTCGGTTCAAATTCACATAGTAGGCATGTTGGATCCTTAGTCTTACTTTTGGTCTGGATTCCAGTATTTTTGTCTCTAGTTATCTGTTCAGGCTTATGATGTCTTCTTACATATTTTGCCAAAATAGGTTTAGTTGTTCTCTCCTCTATTTCATCAGGTTCCTCAACAAGATTGTCATATTCAACTTCAGAATTCTCGGCAACCTCTTCCTTATACTCAACAACATTTTCTTGTAGCTCAGCATGTTCTTGTTCTCTCTCGACACTGTTTTCCTGATGCTCGATAACATCTTTCTATCGCTCGGCATTTCTTACCTAAGACTCGGCATCAGGTGCATGTCTGTTACTTGCCTCTTCTTCTTCCTCAATGTACAAAAAAGATCTATAATCTTCTGGTTCTCTTTTACTGTCAGCTTCATTTCTTTCTGCATACTCATCAATTTTGACATTCACACTTTCCACAATTTTGTTAGTGTTAGAGTTCAAACACTTATAAGCTTTACTTTTTTTGGAGTACCCTAGGAATATGCCTTCATCACTCTTAGCATCAAAATTTCCATTCCTAGTGTCTTTTAATATATAGCACTTACTTCCAAAGATTCTAAAGTATTTAACACTCGATGCATGCCCATGCCATAATTCATAGGGTGTCAGATTTGTACCTTTCTTGATCTGTACCCGGTTAAGAGTGTAGACAACAATGCTTATAGCTTATTTCCAATATTTTTGTGCCACATTCTTTTCAATCATCAATGTCCTTGCACAGTCCAAGATAGATATGTTTCTCCTTTCTTCTATACCATTCTATGGAGGTGTTCTAGGTGCAGACATCTGTCTTTTAATTCCTCTATCATTGCAAAATAGATTAAATTCATTTGATGTAAATTCTCCACCTTGGTCAAATCTAAGACATTTCAGGTTCCTACCTGTCTCCTTCTCAAACTTAGCCAAATACCACTTAAAGAATTGAAAAGCTTCAGATTTCTTTTTTAGAAACATCACATGCATCATCCTAGTATGATCATCAACAAATAAGATAAAGTATCTAGCACCATAGTAACTTTGTACATCCATAGGTCCACAAAGGTCAGTATGAACCAAATCTAAAATGTTTTCAGAAGTAAAGGATTTGCTCTTGAAACTTGACTTTGTCATTTTTCCTAACTGGCATTCCTTGCACATCACATTCTCAAGTTTCTTCAATCTAGGTAGACCTCTTACCTTTTTCTTCTTACTTATCTCTACCAGATTGTCAAAGTTAACATGACACAACCTTTTATGCCATAACCAAATATCATCAAGTTGTGCAATTAAACATGTTTCTTCAAATAGGTCAAGATAGAACAAATTACCTCTAGTCTGATCTCCACTTCCAATCAGTTCTCCAGTAGCATTGAATATTTTAGCTTTCTTGTGATGAAATTCCACTCGGTAACCAGTTTTGTTAAGCTGAGAAACACTTAATAGATTGTAATTAAGACCTTCAACCCAATATGCATTTTCACAAGATATCTTATCAGTCAGTTTAATCAAACCTTTTCCTCTAACAAGACATGGTGCATCATTACCAAATTTTACACTTTTACCTCTGTAATGATGTAAGGTTTCAAACTTATTTTTGTCACCAGTCATGTGATGTGAACAGCCATTGTCAATAATCCATTTATCATTCTTGTTCACATAGGATATCAATGCAGTTTTCTCATCCTCATCAGATTCATCTTTCATTGCAACATAGACTACCTCAATTTCAAAATCATCACTATCAATGTCAGTTTCTTTTTCAGCAATGTGATAAGATTTCTTACCTTTTCCTTTGTAGTCTTTGTTCCATTGATAGCTTTTGTCATCTTTTCTATCTTTGTGTTTGCTTTTCCTTTCATCATCTTTATCCTACCTGTCAAGACATCTAGCAGCTATATAACCAACTTTATTACATGCAAAACATATAATAGGGAGTTTACCTTTATACTTTCCTTTTCTTCTCATTCTTCTAGCCATAAGAGCTTCTAGATCTTCTAGGTCTTCATCAGAAGTGTCACTATCACTTTCACTTTCACTTTCACTATGCATCTTTCTTTTTCTTTCTTTGGCTTGTTCAGAACTAGCTATTACTTGAAAGCAGATTCAACATTTCCAATGCTTCCAACAGTGAAATTATCATAGTTAGAGAGTTCAAAAGTAGTCAGCTTACCAACCAAACTTTCCAAAGTAAGCACATTTGCAGAGTTACATCTAGATTCCTGAATATCTGAGATCTTAATAGCATATATAGGACGCAGGGTTCTTAGTACTTTCCCAATTATAGTTTCATCATCAATAGCCCCATTTTCTCCTCTAATAGCATTCACAACTTCTTTTATTCTACCATGATATTGTGTAATGTTTTCACCTTCTTGCATTCTCATTTCATCAAACTTACCTCTAAGACTCTCGGCCTTTGCTTTCAGCACATTCAAGTCACCACCATAGATCCTTGCAAGAGTGTCCCACATATCCTTCACAATTGTGCAGTCCTTAATGTCCTCAAATTTTGGATAGCTTAGGGCAGATGCAATTTCCAACATTGCCTGATTATGTTCTTACTTAGCTCTCATTTCTTCGGTAGTCAAAGGTGCGACAGGTGAGACATAGTTGTTCTCAATGTAGTACTTTGTAGAGTCACCAATACCGGCCAGATGCAGATTCATCAAGCTTTTCCATGCAGGGAAGTTTTCCTTGTTCAGCTTTAGTACCTCCTTCTTATACATCCTGATCATTTGCTTCAAGCCCCTTTAAACTGGATTTTGTCAACACTAATAATAAGCAACAAAGCTTTGATACCAGTTGTTAGAATGATTTAGAACAATAGAGAGGGGGGGTGAATCAGTTGTTCTCAGGTCCTAATGTATAAAACAATCTCAAAAACTTATCCTTAAATCAGATCCAATAACCAAAACAAACTTGGTCATCACTGATTCAATAATAGAAACATCTAACAATGCAGTCCACTACCCAGCTATAACTTAACTTGCAAAACATAGTAATGTTCAAACCAAAACATTCACACAAGTATTAACACCAGGATTTATAGTGGAAACCCAATTTGGGAAAAACCACTTTGTAACATGCTACTATTATTTTCACTCTTCTAAAGTGAGCTCGGTAAAAAGCCAACCCTATCAAAGGTTACAATACACACTGTCAGGAGTGACCCGGTTAAAGGAATTCAATCACCCTATTAAAAGTGAGCCTAGTCATAGGACTTATATACACTCCATTAGAATGAAACCTTGTTCAAAGGATTTAACATATGACTGTTAGGTCAACCTCTATTAAAAGGATTTTGACTGTTACAATGGTTAGAAAGTAGCAGCAATATTATCTGAAAAATATACAACTCACTTTGCAAATATCAAATCTGATTCCATACACTAATGTTGGTTTACGGACTTTGAAACTTTTCCATCTCCATCTCTGATCTGCTCGAAACTTTTCTTCAAGCAATCACCAGAATTCTCCTTCAGCCTTTTCTACTTATTCAGTCAATAAAACTTTCCTCTTCCAGCATTCTCTTTTTTTTTTACCCATGTACATCCATGTCAAAATGCTTAGGTTCCCTTTATACTTTCCTCAATTAGGTTAACTCATCTTTTGCCACTCAATCTCATTCATAGATCTTAGGGTTAGGTCAGATTCATTGAATCTACCCACTTCATGTTCTTCGGCTCCTTTTCTAGAATCATCTCAAATCTCTTAAATATTTACAATAAAACATTTTACAATGCATTTGATGCTTCCAAACAATCAATAAATAAAGTCAACACATTTTACATAATCCAAGAATTCAACAATGTCGGCTCCAAAATTAAATTCTCTTCAAATATAAAATTGTTGATGCTCGGTCAATACTGTGAGTGTCCACTCGGTCTTCATGTAGAAAGCTCGGTCATTACAAAAACTATTTCCTCGTCTTACACTATCTTCCTTGACAATTAACTGTTGTTCGGTTGACACTATAATTTTGCTCAGCATATACCAACTCGATCGACACTAACATTACTTGGCTTAAACATGATTTTTCCATTCTTTGCTTGGTCAAGCCTACCATTTTAGTCTTCAGTCTTACTAAGATAAATAATACATTATCTCATCATTGTGCAACATAGTCAAGTACACTTTGTAATATCAAGATAACTCAACCTTTCCTTAGGTGCTATTGTTACCAACCTTGCTTAGCCCCTTAGCAACACTCAAATAGATATAGTACTTTCCTAAGTAGCAGCAGTCTTACCAGTTAAGGTTTGACATCAATGACAATACAACAATTGTTTCAATTGCAGTTTCCAACAGGTAATACTGCTTCTTCCCCATATACTAGTTAGAAGGGTGTGGCTCCACTTGGTGTTCTTATACTTCTGTGATATACCCATAATGTTGGATTCAATTTTATGTTTCAATCTCTTCCCGAGTTATCCACTATTCTTTTCAAGATCTTAAGGATATTTGTGTTTGTTTCTTTTTCTTGTCCATTTCCTTGAGGATAGTAAATGGAGGATGAATGATGAATGATGAATGATGAATGATGTGAAACTTATCACTCAATTCTTTGATATCCTTTTTCTTGAAATTTTTTGCATTGTCTATTATCATGGCATGAGGAATACCATATCTAAAAATTATGTGATTCAAAATGAAGATTGCAATTTGTTTTCTTGTTGCAGTAGATAAAGGCATGGCTTATACCTATTTAGTGGAGTATTATGTTATTGTGATTATGAATTTATAACCATTAGATGATGGTGGATAAATCATCCCATTGAAATCTAACCCCCATTGATAAAAGGGCCAAGGTGTGGTCATTGGGTGTAATTCTTGTGCCGACACATGAATCAAATTACCATGGTATTGGCATTTTTAGAAAATTTTAACAAAATGACAAGCATCTTTCTCCATAGTTCGCCAATAATATCCCACTCTAAGAAGTTTCTTAGCTAAGGTTAAACCACTTGAATGTGATCAACACATTCCCTCATGGAAATATTGTAAGGCTATTTTAGATTCCTCAGCCTCTAGACACCTAAGAAGCATTCCATCAAGACTCTTATGATACAGTGTATCTAAAATAAGGGCATAGCCAGAAGCTTGTATTATAAAGTTTCTTCTTTGATTTTTGGTTTGGTCCAAGGGAAAGGTTTTGTCTTTTAAGTAGGTGTAAATAGGTCCATACCAAGGAGAGTCATGTTTGATTAATAGGAAAATAATTTGGGAATCGGGAAGGTCAAATGCAGGTTGTTCCAACTCTTCTACCAAGAACTCATATCATGCACTTTGATCTGGCATTTATAGGAGAGAAGGTAGTGTTTCCATGGAATCTACTACTTTGTTTTTCTCTCTTGTTTTTTTGTTCAAATGTTATAAAAAAAAAGTACTTCTTCAAATCATCTACCATCCTTTTGTAATGCATCAAATTGTCATCTCTTATTTGGTATTCATCATTGATTTGATGAATTACAAGTTGTGAATCACCATATACCTATAATTCTATTACTTTCCATTCTAGAGCCATTTTCATGCCTATGAAAAGTGCTTCATACTCGACAATGCTATTGGTACATGGAAATAGAATTTTGTAAGATTTTTGAATAGTAGAGCCTTGAGGTGTGATTAATAAGATACCTTGTCTTGAACCATGTTGTGTATATGAACCATCAAAATAGAGTTTCCATGTTTTTGCTTCAATATATATAATTTCTGCATCTAGGAATTTTGCTTGAATAGGGGGTTCATCCATGAAAGGTGCTTCCACAAATTGGTCTGCTATAACTTATCCTTTTATTTCTTTCCTATCCACATATTCAATGTTGAATTCACTCTACACCATGACCCACTTTGCCAATCTTCATGTTAGGGTTGTTTTTCTCAATAGATATTTCAAAGGTTCAATTTTAGCTACGAGTCAGATCTTGTGTGCCAACATATAATTTCATAGTTTTTTTGAAGCAAGGACTACCACCAAGAATGCTCTTTCAATGAAGCTATAATTCAACTCATATTTGACCAATGTCCTACTAATATAGTAGATTTTCTTCTCCTTTCCATTTTCATCTTCTTGAGCTAGTAATGCACCTAAGGAATGCTCTATTGCTTAAATATATAATAGTAAAGGCTTTCCTCTTATTGGTGGAATCAATATAGTTGGATTTGTGAGATACTTCTTTAGAAGTGCAAAGGCTTCTTCACATTGATCATCCCACTTGAATACTACGTCCTTGTGAAGGAGTTGAGTAAATGAATGACATTTTTTGGCTAATTGAGAAATAAATCTTATGGATTGTAGTCATCCTTGAAGGGATCTCATTTGTCTTATATTTATTGGTTCCCCCATTTCCATTATTTCTTTAAATATTTTAGGGTCTATCTCAATACCTTTTGCTAACACTATGTATCCAGGTAACTTTTCAGATTGTACCCCAAATGCACACTTTTTAGGATTTAATCTTACTTTAAATTGTTTAAGACTTGTAAAAATATTTTCTAGAATTGGCAAGTGTTCTTGAATGATATTTGGCTAAGATGTCATCCACATAGTCTTCTAGTAATTTGTGCATCGTGTCATCAAATATGGTAGTTATAGCTCTTTGATAGGTTACACCGGCATTTTTGAGGATGAAGGGAATCATATTCCAAAAAAATGTTTCGCAAGCACATGTAAAAGTTGTCTTTCTTGATCTGCAAGAGCAATCTTGATTTTATTATATCCACTAAACCCATCCATGAGAGAAAACATAGAATGACCTATCATCAAATCTACTATTGCATTGATGCTTGGTAGTAGAAAATCATCTTTAGGGCATACTAGATTGAGATCCCTAAAGTCAGTGCATACTCTGATTGATTTGTCAGGTTTTTAAACTGGTACAATATTGTTGGATATCCACTCGACATAATCAATGGCACTAATGAAACCAACCTTAAATAGCTTTTCCAATTCAATTTTGACTAGTAATGCAATATGTGGATGCATTTTCCTTAATTTATGCTTGATTGGTTTGACTCTTGGCTTGATGTTCAAATGATGCATAATGGATCCAATCATGGCATGTCATCATAAGACCAATAAAAATTCACTTGTCTTTCTTTGAAAACCTTAATAAATTATTATCTTTCTTCTTTTGATAATGAAGCTACAAGGTGTATAATTTTAGGCTCTGATTGTATACCAATGTTGAATTTTTATGTGGGTTCAATCAAAATAGATGATCTTTCCTCATAATTCTCAGGTAAAGTGTCCAATTCTCTTCCTTAGGTGCCATAGTTGGGTTTTCACCTTTAGAAACATCTTTTATTTTTATTTTTTCATGATCTAGCACTGCCACATTGTGTTTTTCACCACTAGACCTTTTTATTTCTTTTCTTTTCTTTCATGACTATGAGATTGAATACTTTCCACCATTATTTCTCTTTGATAGATTTCATTGATAGAATAGGGTTCAACTGCATTTAGGTATAGGGCCAAGGAATTTTCATTTGGAAATGTGGGCATGTCATTTGGCTCAATAGAATCCCAATCAATTAGTTCCAGGTATATAAGGGATAAGGCATAATTGGATAGGCTCAAATTTTTAGGATTTAAGGACATGACTTAGTTTGAGGGTTTATATATTGTATTGCTTAAATATATGATATGTGCTTTCCAAGGTGCTCCATAGAACTTGGATCAAAATTCTCCTTACTCAAGTCCTCTTGGGTTTCTTGAAGATAAAAGTCTTGCGGGTTAAACCTAACACTATATTCTTGTATTCTTGGTAACTATGAAGGAACATAAGGTTCCCCTATCCTTTGAGACCTTTTTGTTTCTTGTCTTGATCCAGATTCTTGATTAGAATTCAACCCTTGATTTGAGATTGAAGCTTGACTTGAGCTTAACTCTTTATTTGAATCTTGTCTTCTACTTTAATTAGATATAAGAGCATAGGTATGAATAAAATCCACCTATTTGTCTTGGTAAGATCCTTTGGACAAAGAATCCCATTCATTAGAATCTTCATCACTTTGGGAATTTAATTATAAAATTTGATCATAAAATTGTGGATGATTATTTTTAGTATATCATTTCTCAAGGTATCCTAGCCCTGATTTTTCTTTAATATCTCTCCAAGTCATTTCTATGGGTTCCACCAAACCTTCATTTTTCCTTCTGAAGGTTCCTTTTCCTTTGCACCCCATCTTTTGCATGATTTTATATCCCTTTCCATATTGGTGTGTTGGGATGCTAATATTTTGAACCTTTTCTTTATTTAAAATTTGATTTGAACTTGATTCTTCTTCATCTTTATAAATCCATTTTCGGATCTCATTATCATATTATTTTATGGGTGAAGTACTAGCTTGTACAAATATTCATTGTACTTTTGAGGAAGATTGGAACTAGATGGTTTTCCATGATATCTATGGGAAAGAGGTAAATCCATCATTGATAAGGAATATTCCCCCATGCCTCTTTTCTTGATTTTGCATTATTTTTCAAAAAAATTAATCATTGTATCCATCCTTTGATAATGTGTTTCTTTGGCTTTAATTTGAGAAGATTTTGAATTGTCCTCTTCTTGGTGTGAGACATTTTGATTATTATTTTTTTCTTCTTTTTCTTTGGAATATATCCAACTAAATTTCTCTTTTCCTTGATGTAGATAAGTTAGTTTTGTCTTGATTCAAACTACCAAGGATACCTTCTTCTTCCATCTTTTATTTTCCTCTTGCTAGAGAGCTATTATTTGAACTTTGACCTTGAATTGTTTCTTTTGATTTGCTTGATGTAGTAAATTCACTGTTATAGTCATTCAATGGTTTAATATTATTGAAATACTAGAATGGGTTCAAATCCCCACTCACCATGATTTCTTGGCCCATATAAGGAAACTTTATACATTGATGATACGTTGAAGGCATCGCTTTCATTTCATGGATCCATGGCCTCCCTAGAAAAATATTATATGTCAATTTTAGATCAAGCACTTTGAAAATTTCTTCTTTTTGCATAGGATCAAATCGAATGGGAAGAACCACTATTCCTTTTGAAGATCTTTCTTCATCATCATAAGCTTTGATAGTAATTTTTCTTTTAGGAGCAATGGCTTCTTTGGAATATCCTAAAGCTTTCACAAGACTTAAGGTACAAATATTTAGGCCATCCCGTCCATCAATAAGGACTCTTTTGACACAATCCTTGTGTATCAAGACTTATATATGAAATGGAATATTTTGAGGATGATTCAAAGACATGTCATCTTGCTCAGAAAAAGATAGACAATGTGGTGCAATGAGGTGTCCAACCATGTTCTAAAAATTATCAACATCCAAGTTATTTTGAACTGTATTCTCAACAAGAGATTTTTTAAATATTTCTTTGTGGGTTGGTGAAAGTTTCAAAAACTCCAAGATTGATATTTGTACTCGTGTTCTTTGGATTTGGTCCACAAGATTGTGTTGTTTTGAAGATGATGATTCTTGCCTTGGTAAAGTGATTTTAGGGGTAGTCCCTTGCAAGGTGATTTTTGACGCTTTCCCCCTAGTCACAACATTAGAGGTTTCTTCTTGTTATTTCTCTTTCACCACTATGACATTAATGGTATTTTCATACCCCGATAAATAATTAATAGTATTGTCATAAGTATGGGAAAAATTGACTTTATAATTTCCTCTTTTGTTGCTTTGATTCAAATTATATGTTTCACGTTTCTCATGATTCAAGAAAGGAGTCTTAAAAGTTGTATGATCTTCATTATTTTGGGGACCATCCACTTTGATTGTACCATCATCTATCAATTCTTGAACCACATGTTTGAGTCTCATGCACTCATTTGTCTCATGTCCTTTGTTTCTATGATATTCACAATGATGGGAATCATTCCACCATGATGGTTTGACTTGTGGTTTATATGGTCTTGACTCTAGTAAAGTGATGATTTTATTAAAAATGAGGCTTCTTAATGTGTTCTCCAAAGGTTCACCCAAGGGTGTGAACTTCCTTATTTTTGTTGCATTAAAGAAGGGTCTTGGTTTATTAGTTCCTTTATTATTGAAAGAGTTATTGCTATTATTATTAAAAGGGGTCTTGGATGTTTGATTAACATTGTTGGTTTTATTAAACCCACTTGATAAATTAAAGAGATTAGATTTAAGGTTTTTAGCTTCCACAACCTCATCATTCATGAGTTTCTTGTTGGTATTCTTTAGCCAAAACCTAGGCTTTTCATTATTGTTATTACCACCCCTGTTGTTATTAAAATTATTATTAGTGTTAGAAAAAACTTTGTTTCCTTTGAAGATCTTTATCTCTCCTTTCCTTACTAACACTTCTTCAATTTTGATCCCATTTTAAATAATCTTCTCTAAGGTAGGGGGACATTGAATTTTCAATTGATAATTCATTTCCATATTTAAATTATTCATGAAAATTTCCATCTTTTCTTTCTCGGGTATACTTCTTGGGTATCAGGTAAAAATTGTTCTCCATCTTTGGAGGAAGCTTAGAAAAGGCTCACCATATTTTTGTTTGGTGTCACATAGTTTCAACATGGTGATTTCATGTTCAATATTGTACAAATAATGAGTTACGAATTTGGAGGCCAATTCTTCGAAGGTTTTTATACCTAGGGTAGTTTTGAAAACCATTCCATAGATTGCCCTCCAAGAATTCTTGGAAATAATCTCATTAGGTACGTTGTATCATGCATAAATTCAATGCTTAGGGGACAAAATTATCTTAAATGGTCTTGTGGGTCTGATTTACCCATGTATTTATCATATCTTGGAAAGACCACATTTGGAGGAAAAGGTACCATGATCAAGTTTTATCGAAAGGAAAAGGACATATGGCTTCAATTGAAAATGGTTAAGGCTCCTCTACCTTCTTCATGATATCAATTTGGGCTTGAAATAATTTAAGTTGTTTTTTCATAGCCCCTAATGGATTCTCTTCTTCCTCATCCTTCTTTGAGGTTGATGTGTCATAGTCATGAGGAAGCTTAACTCCTAATCAAGCTAAGTTTAGAAAGTGTCTTTCTTTATCCCTTCCTAAAAATTTATCCATAACTTTGAGGAACAAGGGATCTTTGGCTACCTCATTAAACCTTTCTTTGGTTGCTTCTTCATTCCTTCAATTTATATGGTGATTGTCATCTTGATTCTCATGGTTTTGATCTTGGTTATGGTCATGACAATCATTATTTCCAGCCATAGGATTAATTATTTCTTCAAATAGATTAGGAATTCTATCCTCTTGTTCTTGTTATTTTTCAAATGGAGATTGGAAATTTTCATCTTCATAGGGGATCTCTTGTCTAATTCATGTTCTATCTTTTTTAAAACTTGAAGAGATGGGATCTAGTGAAAACCAACAATAAAAAGAGTTTTGTGGATTGAATTTATTCCCCTTTGATGATTTCTCTTTTGAACTAGAAATTTTTTTAAATGGTTTATCAAATTTGAATGGATGTTTCCTTCTTGTAATATGTATCATCAACCGCATCAAGCTCAAATACACTTGTCTTTACCCCTAACCTCTAAACACAAAAGTTCATGTTTTGAGAATGATGCAGGAGCATCCTAGGATTCTTGGCAATCTTGTATCAACCAAAAAAATGTTTGTTTTGAAAGGAAGATTAGTATTTTGATCTTAGTCGGTGAAGTATTTTCTCGGTCTTGGAGTATGGTTTCTCGGTTACGGTGTTTATCAGGGTGCTCAGTCTTTGAAGAACACTCAGTAACTGAAGGCATCAGTTTTCCTAGCGCTCAGTGATAACTGTGTTGCTCAGTGATGCTTGGTGTGGTTGGTTCACTGGTGCTCGGTTATTTCTCTACTGCTCGGTAGTTTGGCTTACCGACAGGTGTTCTTGAAGAGTTTCTTGGCTGACTTGGTGCATTTATTATTGGTAGTTGATGTCACATTCTCCTATGTGGATCTGGAGGCCGACATGTTGGATTTAATTATTGTAAGGCTATTTGAGAGCCGACTTGTATTGTATTTAATAATTGTTAGGAGGAGTTAATTATTTCATCTAGCTAACTTGTGGCTGATGATTAGTATTTAAAGGATGTTGGGGTAGTTGTTTAGGGTAGAAGTTTGGGAAGAAACATAGAAGCAAAGTTGTGGAAAAGATCATGTGAGATCTTGCAGATCAGATTGTTATCTGATAGTTTGTGATGGTAGAGCTAGTGGTTGAGGCTTGGAGACAAGGAGATTGCTTGGTGGCTTGTGAGCACAAGTTCAAATATTCCTTAGGGTTTCCATTAGTTGTTGATTGTTTCAAGACTGGACTAGCTGGAATCAGATTGGATCTTGTTGATCTCTTAGAAATTATTGTTTGTTTGTATTTGGCCATAACCAGGAAGGCCTTATAGCCTAGCATATTGCATGTAATCAGTGAATTTATGAATGAAGATTTATGTTCTCTTCCAGATCTAGTGTTATTAGTGTGTAATTCTATTGCATTGTGGTTTGGCTGCAAGTTTGGATAGTCCTTAATTGGATTCTCCATACTTGACTACATCAAGTGGTATTAGAGCGAGTTGATCTTGAATGTGTAGATAGATCACTGAAGGAGAGGTAGTTTGCACAAGGATCTTGGATTGAAGATGCCTCTGAGGAGAGCTCGTGAGATCCCTAAGGAAGAACCTACTGGAGAATTCAGTCTTGATGATTTTAGGGCTTTGTAGAAACAAGTGCAAGATCTACAAGAGGAATTGAGAAAGAAGACTACATCGAAAGAAGATAGTGATGATGAATATGAGGAAGAAGATCATTTTGAAGAAGTTGTAGAAGAAGCTAGGGATCCAGAAGAAAATAGAATCTTGAAGGCTATGTCTAAAATTAGGAAAAGACCTACGATTGAAGTTTTTGCATTTGTTGGAAGCCTTAGGCCAGAAGATCTGATTGATTGGATTAATGAGATAGATGAATACTTTGAGTATGAAGAAATAGAAGATCCTGATAGAGTTAGATTTGCAAAAAACCAAATTGAAGGGTCATGCAAATATCTGGTGGAGGGAAGTTCAGTTGGAAAGAAGTAGGAGAGGAAAGGAAAAGATCACTAAATGGAACCGAATGGTTGACAAGATGAAGAAGCAATTCATTCCAGTAGATTTTGAGTTAGACATGTTTAAGAAGATTCAAGCCTTGAAGCACACCAACAAATCAGTGCAGGAGTATACTGAGGAGTTTTATAGAATCCTAATTAGGATTGGTCATTCTGAAGCTGATAAAGAGAAGGTTGCTAGGTATGTTTATGGTTTGAGACCTAGTATTCAAGAAGAGTAACTTATTGTTCGGATGCCAACAATAGGAGATGCTTATTAGATGGCATTAAAGATTGAAGAGAAGCTGAATAAAAAGTTTGAAGGAAGACAAAATAATAGGAACCGAGGTGGTAAGACTAGTGAAACAGTTGCTAAAAGTAATGTGGTAGAGAATCCTAAGAAGACTAATGTGGGATCTGGTAGTGGTCAAGTCACTAAGAATTTCAATACTAGACAGAGAGGAAGGTGGAAAAATGAATTCACTGGTACTTGTTATCAATGTGGTGAAGTGGGTCATGGAAGTTTTCAATGTCCTAAGAAAAGAGTTGCACTAACTGCTGAAGAAGACATTGAGAATGTTGCAGAAAAAGGTGAATTTCTTATCACTAGGAGGTTGCCTACATGTGTCCAGGAACCAGTACAAAGAAGAAATTTGTTCAGAACCAGATGTAAGTGCAAGGATAAGGTATGTAATGTTATAGTTGATGGTGGTAGTTCTGAGAACTTTTTTTCAGAAGAGATGGTTAGTAAGTTGAATTTGGAAAGAAGGAAACATCCTAATCCTTATCAGATTAGTTGGATACAAGATGTGTCTAAGGTTAGGATTGAAGAACAATGCTTGGTTAATTTTTAGATTGGATCTTATCATGATGAAATATTGTGTGATGTATTTCCTATGGATGCTTGTCATATGTTGCTCAGGAGGCCTTGGCAATTTGATAGAAATGTTTTGTTTGATGGTCGTGAAAACACCTATGTGGTTAGGCATGAAGGATCTAGGCATAAGTAGTTACCTTTATAGGAAACAGGGGCTAAGGGATGTGGAGTTATCAGGTATTTTCCTTGTGACAAACCTCAGGAGCACAAGGTTGATGAACCTATTCCTACAAAGTCTAGTTTGAAAGAGAAAGAGAATGATATATCTGAAGAGTTTGTTGAGATTAAGAGGTAGATGGTCTTTCTAATAGAAATAGTACAACAAATAATGACAGTGATGACACAAAGAGATGTGGATGATGCCAAGTTTATTGAGGAGTCCGGAGAGGATGGGGCTTATCGAGGAACTGATGTGATCGACAGTGGAAGGGATGGTCAAAGTTGGTTGTTAGTAGTTGCAGACAGGAAATATAAGAGAAGTGGGAAGCAGGAAAACTTATTGCAAGGGACAATGGATGAAGTGAGGACAACTCGGGATGAAGGACAAGAGGAGATATGGGTTAAGAATAGATATGGTATACCTATTTTGATTCCCTTAAGAAGTTCTTGATTTCCTTATGAGAAAATCTTCTTTACCTGGGGTGTCTGATGCAGGAGCATCCTAGGATTCTTGGCAATCTTGTATCAACCAAAAATATGTTTTTTTTGAAAGGTAGATTAGTATTTTGATCTTAGTTGGTGAAGTATTTTCTTGGTCTTGGAGTATGGTTTCTTAGTTATAGTGTTTACCGAGGTGCTCGGTCTCTGAAGAACACTCAATAACTGAAGGTGTCAGTTTTCCTGGCACTCGACGATAACTATGTTGCTTAGTGATGCTTGGCATGGTTGGTTCACTGGTGCTCAGTTATTTCTTTGCTGCTCAGTAGTTTGGCTTACCGACAGGTGTTCTTGAAGAGTTTCTTGGCTGACTTGGTGTATTTATTATTGGTAGTTGATGTCACATTCTCCTATGTGGATCTAGAGGCTGACATGTTGGATTTAATTATTGTAAGGCTATTTGAGAGCTGACTTGTATTGTATTTAATATTTGTTAGGAGGAGTTAATTGTTTCATCCAGCTGACTTGTGGTTGATGATTAGTATTTAAAGGATGTTTGGGTAGTTATTTAGGGTAGAAGTCTGGGAAGAAACATAGAAGCGAAGTTGTGGAAAAGATCATGTGAGATCTTGTAGATCAGATTGTTATCTGATATTTTGTGATACTGGAGCTAGTGGTTGAGGCTTGGAGACAAGGAGATTGCTTGGTGGCTTGTGAGCACAAGTTCAAATCTACCTTAGGGTTTTCATCAGTTGCTGATTGTTTCAGGACTGGACTAGTTGGAATCAGACCGGATCTTGTTGATCTCTTAGAAATTATTGCTTGTTTGTATTTGGCCATAACCGAGAAGGCCTTACAGCCTAGCATATTGCATGTAATCAGTGAATTTATGAATGAATATTTATGTTCTCTTCCAAATCTAGTGTTCTAAGTGTGTAATTCCACTATGTTGTGGTTTGGCTACATGTTTGGATAGTCCTTAATTGGATTCTCCATACTTGACTGCATCAGAGAACATTTACATGGATCTTTCACAATAAGCCACTTCATACAATCTACCTAAGGTCAAATTTGGTTTGTAACATGGATCTAAAGGTAGGGATTGCTAGATTAATTTGGAATTTTAGTTTGGGTTTCCATACAAAAATATCAAATGAATCATACAAGGAACATGTAGTCACGCACACGCGATTGAGGCCTATATCCCTACAAGTCCATGCATTTGATATTTTCTCCCTCTAAGATTTTTAAATTAACTAAGGTATTTATTTATAGTAGGTGGAATAGGTTGGCTTCACCAGGTTCCCACTTTGGATCGTCCCTCTCACCAACCTCGTTAAGGCATGTTCTCGGGAGACAGGCCCACTAAAGCTCTAACATGTGCAATGAAAGAAATGAAATGATCAAGTAGGGCTAGGATTTTGATTCACCAAAAAGGTGAAGAGCATATCCCTACTACCTTATCACTTCCAAACATGATTAACAATGTTCTTTCCCAAGCCTTTTAATCTAATGGAATTCAAGCATGTTTGACATTCTGATTCACTATAAAAGTGAAGAGCATAGGCCTAATGCTTTATTTCACAAATAATGAGGCTTATTTTATGTGTTTGTTCATTCTTTGGCTCATTTTTCCTCTCAATTTTAGCACTTCTAGGATTTTAATTCACTATAAAAGTGAAGAGAATATCCCTAATGCCTCACTTAAGATTCAAATTTTGTTCCTAATTAGGCTAGATTTTGAATTGAAAGGCCATAATTTAAGCAAAAACATAAGGTGTTAGATATACCTCTTTGAAGCTAGAAAAGGCAAGGCACATTTTTTATTTCATTATTTTTCCATTTTTACTCACCTAGTGGCTATCATTCTAGCTCCTAAGCATCCTCCTTTACAAACTTTAGTTAAAACACAAGCAAGGAAAATGTGAATAAAATCAAAACAATTAAGTTTCCTTTTTCCAAGTAATAAAAAAATTGTTATTTTAAGGAGTAAATATCCAATTGAGGGATACATATTTATCTTTATAAGCTTGGATTACCCTCAAGGACCTTTCATATGCTTCCACTTCTTGTTTTGAATCCTCCAAAATGTTGTTCAAGTGGATTCAATTTTCCTTCTTCAATTGCCTTTTTATTTGTCTCTCCTTCTTGTGTACTCTTAATTCTGGGTTTTGGACTTATCTATGACCTATCATCAAAAAAACTAGAGAGTTAAAATCATTAAATTGATAGAAATTAAGATTTTCAATAAGATTGAGCTACGCACTACAGAATTAAGTATACACGCTATTCTATTTATACTACATGTTACAAACAACTTTAAACGTGCTATTTGATTATTGATACATGCTCTTTAAATGATATAAAATATATAAGCACTGAAACATAAAGTAAATGCTTCATAAAGGTCCCTAACATGCATTAAAAGAATGAAAGACAAAAGATATAATTTTATTCAAACGCGTTGAAACTAAGTGTAAATGCATCAAACTTTGTAGTATACACTCTATTTCTCTGTGTAAAGCTGTAAAAAATTTTCATATATGTGTTATTTATTCTTTCAAACACACTTTTGTACCTGCAAAAGATAAAAAATTGCAAAAAAAAAGTATGAATATGAAAATATTTAACAAATTTCTAAAAATTGAGGCCTATACCCCACAGTGGGTGCCATTTTGTGTATGTAAAATACCTTCATAGGATTAGTTCATCAAAATATCAACTCAATTATGGAAAATACAACAATTTTAAAGAAATCAAATCAAAATAATGATAATAAGCATCCTATGGATCTCTAACTAGAAAAGCTAAAGAAATGCTCTCTGATTAGCATTCATTGGAGACGTCTCTAGAATGATAATTAATGATCTATGATGAAATTAAAAAAATCTAACTCAATTATTCTCAAATATGCTAAGAAATCACTACTAAATGTCTATAACGAGAATTCAATTTGCAAAGTATGAAGATGGATCCTTTCTCTTGATTTTTCCCTCTATTTATAGATTTTCGTAAGGCTTAGGGGTAGATTAAGATGAATCGTGATTAATTTTGAGTCAATTTAATGGTTTCAAATGTTAGGAAAAATTAAATATTTTGTTCTCAAAGGTTGGAACAAAGAGACAAAATGAATGGTCAAGATACATCTCCAAGATGAGTGGTGGAGAATTGAACTGGCTTTGATCCATGTGAGCTCATTCCTTCATTCTCATTGGTTGATTTGATTTTTGTCCCCATGTGGTTGGTGATAAAAATAGGAATTAATAATTGATTTAATTAATTTATCTTAGCCATGTGTACCCTTGAATGGGTTGAATTTGATTCGATTTAACTATACAACTAATTTGACTTAAAATCAATTGCACAATTAATTTATCTTTTTTATTTAATTACCCCTATTGTATTTGATTTCAATTAATTCATGATTAAATCCTTGATTACTCATTTCAATTTCATCTGACCAATTTTAGGTGTATAAAGAATGCAATTTACAACACTACATTTAGGCCCCACTTTAGCAAGAGTATGAGCCTACACACATACTCATGGTAAAGTAGAATAAAGAGAGAGATATGATCATGGGAAATATGGCAGACAAAAACAAAAACAAAAGATAAAGGATAAAATCAAAGACAAAGACAAAAATAAAAATAAAAATAAAAAGACAAAAACAAAGACACACAACATATAAACTATTTATAGAGACCTTGATAAAAATAATGTCTCAACCACTAGTATCATGCTTGGAATGCTACTACAAGAGTACAAGTGGTCACATGGAAATATCAAGAGCATGCATCAAAGATGAGACAAGAATTTATGATCCAACCAACTAGAAAGGTGTGATATGCTTATGGGATCATGGAGAGAGAGAGAGAGAGAGAGAGAGAGAGAGAGAGAGAGAGAGAGAGAGAGAGATTGTGTATTACAAAAGATAGTAAGTTGTATTATTCTATGTGATCCATGAAAGAACAAAAATTATACTATACAACAAGTTGTGATATATTGTATGATCTAAAAGACATAAGAGGAGGAGTAAAAAATAGTCTAGCAATTTTTTTATGCTAATTTCACTCATTCCAAGAGAGATTTTAGTGTAAATATGGGGTTGAATAGTCTATAAAATTGTGTGATACTAATCAACCCATCTCAATAATAACCAATAAAAGATTTGTATGAAAGGGAATCCGCTAAAAGGATTATCTAAGGAAAGCATTATGTTCAAGGAAATCTACTAAAATAGTGTAAAACGATAACCAAGAAAAATATTTTCTCCAAGGAAACCCACTATAAAAAGTGTAAAATAATAAATAAGAAAAACATTGTCCCCAATGAAATCTACTATAAGTGGTGAAAAAGGATAACCAAGGAAAGCATTGTCTCCGAGGAAGTTTGATATAAAAGTTGCAAAAAGACAACTAAGGAAATCATTTTCTTCAAGAAAATCTTCTATAAGTGGTCCAAAAAGATAGCCAAGGAAAGTATTATCTCCAAGGAAATTCACTATAAATAGTGCAAAATGATAACCAAATAAATATTTGGCTCCAAGGAAATCTACTATATAATACACAAGGAGGTGGCATATATGTCCCCCCTCCTTAAGATGGAAACATAAATTTATGATGAAATCTTACAGAAAATAAGAAAAAGGATACCCACCTTCAACACCAAGGAGATGTCATTTAGTCAATAATGTACATGCAACCCTAGCCAAAGAGGCATAACTCTTTTAAGCCAAGGTAGGGATAGTTGTTAAAAAGATATATTGCAACAATTGAGGGATAGTAGGAAGAGATAGTTTCTTAAATACATCTATCTCCAGGAGGAGATCTTGAACAAAAATATTTTTTTTGACCAAAGGAGGGGAAGAAGAATAAGAATGCACACTTTCCCCATTTCTAGGTAAAGAAATTCTTGATGAAGGATAATGCACTTTGAGACCTAAAGTAAGGGTATTGTTTTACTATATACTTACAATTTCAAATAAGAAATAATTTGTGATCAAAGATACACACCTCTTGTATAAGAGAGAATCCTTGATTAAATAATTCCATGTTAGCAAGGACATCACATGATAAACAAACACCACTCCACCAAGTTATAAAGGATAATAATTTGAGAAATGAAACCTTGACCCCCAAGTTTGAAGGAAAGGAAAAGAAGCTATTAAAATATATAAAATAACTATATTTATAGTATTAATGTTAATAAGTTAGTAAAGAAGGAGAATCAAGAATACACAACTTCGTTGGCATTGTGTTGAGTTGACAAGGTTACAGTAATTGGAAGCAATTGGTTTGGTTGCCATTGATGGAAACTAATTCATTTTAGTCATTCATCATAATTGGTGAACTACAAGATGCAATCAGTGTGAAGGATAAGTAATCAATTATGTAGGAAAATGGTTAAGTCTAGAAGATCAGTGAACAAAGAGGTTAACACTATGGTAGTAGTTGTGACATACGATAAATTATGAGGTCTGATCACATATACATTATCAACATGGTTAGATCAAAGTGTGGTTCCAACCACAACTCATTTGGTTTATCGATGATAGAGATTTTGGTGACACAAACATTCATACAGGAAAGAACACTTGTTGTTCTTGAGCATCAATTGAAAGATGTTAGATCAGTAAGTAGTATAGTGATTGTGATGATATTTAGTGTTATGTTGACATGTAATAATGGTAATAGAATCGATGAGAAGTTAATTATGGATTTAAGGAGATTATTTTAGGAAGATCTAAGGTGGTGCATTGAAAAAGTCAAGTTTGATTTTTTTTAGAAATATAATGCAGATCTTATTGTAAGTTGACGCGGTCATAGGAAATTGTGCTTTGCATAGAGATTATCACTTTGGAGGAAAAACATTTAATTCTCATGAAGTCGGTGCTACAAATGTATATAAGTAGGTACTTCTCATATTGAAGTTATTATTGTGTTGTTATTATTGTGATATTTTGTGAAGGTTACTATGGTTGATAGTGAAATCAATTAGGGTTGCGATCAGAGATTTGATAGAGTCAAATTGGTGAGTACTTACAGAGAGAAAGAAATAGATTGGATCTATCAAATAGTTAGTGCTACATCTAGATCATTCAACTTGTTGTTCCCTAGAAATTACAACAAGAAAATACCTTAACTAAGTGAACTTTAACGGGTTCTTATTGTAAATCCCTTAACTGGGTGATCTCTTATTAGAGTTAAAAAATCCTCTAGCAAGGTAGATTTTAGCAAATCTAATTGTACTTCTAACAAGGTACTAATCACTCCTAACATGGTGAACCCTTACAAAAGGATAATTGTAAGCTCCTAACAGGGAAAACTCATTTAGTACAGTACTAGGCTTGTGGGTGTCATCCCCACTATAGTTTTTCCCTCTAACCAAGGGTTTCCATGCAAAATCATTGTGTTATGTGTGATTATTGTGTGGATGTTTGATATTAGTATATTTTATTTCCTTACTTCATTTATATTCTTTACTATTTGGAAGGTATTATTAAGGTTAATCAGATTGGTGGTTGAATTAGTTTTATTTTTGCATTGATTCACCCCCACCCCCTTAGTGCCTAAGAATTCTAACAATTGGTATCATAGTGTTGGTCCTCTTTTTGATAAGTCTAATAGCTTGATGGAAAATATCTATAACTATGGAGAGTTACAAGCATGAAATAGAACTTTAGAATGCACACAAGATTATCCATGAGCTAAAGGAGAAACTGAAGAAATCATTGGAAATAAGGAGAAAACTTACTAAACTATTTAATGAGAGTCAAGACTATATTGAACAACTATCTGAAGGTAGTATGTCTAAAGATTTTGAAGAAGCAATTGTAGATCTAATGGAAAAGAATAAAGGACTTAAAGAAGAAGTGACAAATTTGAAAAGAGAACTTGAAATTCAATCTGTTAGGATTTGTGAGGATCTAGAAGGAAAGAGAACAATTGAAAGTGAAAGAAATATTGTTGAGGATGACCTAAAGGATAAAGATGAAGAACTTAATAAACTGAGGCAAGAATTTACATTATACAAAAGTCAGATGCATGAAGTTTCTAAAGAAAATATGCAACTCATAATTGAGAATGAAAGACTTAGAGACGAGAATGCAAAACTAAAGAATGAGGTGCAATCTGAGAAATAAATCAATGAGCAACTAATAAAGTACAATGAAATCTCACAATAGCTTGTGGAACAATTGAATAAACAAAGGAGAAACAATGGTAAAACCGATATTGGTTATATCAGTCAAGGAACATTTGAAGTTGGACAGTCATCCAAATATGAACTTGAGAAACCACAAGACCAAAAGGAAGAGCCAAGAAATGTAGGTAAGAATTTAGAAACCTAATAGACCTACTTGCTATAATTGTGGAAAGCCTAGTCATACTACAAATGTATATAGGAGAAAACCTAGGAACAAACCCTTCCTATTTGATGGTTATTTCTATAATTGTCATAAGTATGGGCATACTGCATATGATTGTAGATCCCAATCCAATAGTAGTTCTAGCAATAGATCCAATGGTGGTAGATTTTATGGATACTATTTTTCATGTAAAAACTATGGACAAATATGAGAATTGCAGAACTAAAGTTTATGTTCCTAGGTCTCCAGGCAAACCAATAAGCCCTAATATAAGAGAAAGTTAATTTGATGTAACATGTTTTGTATGTGGAAATTATGGTCATCTAGTGATGAATTGCATATCTAGAACATAAAGAGGTAATGTTGGACCTTGGAGGTCAACCGGTATGAATGTTTTTTTTCCATAAGGTCGGTCATCTTGTAAAACATGGTCAGTATAGAAACTGATCATCCTACCGGTCAAAGGATAGAAAAGGCAAATATATTGTTATGTTGAGGCAGTTGATTAAGAAATGAAGAAGATTTGGAGGAAAGCAAGAAAGCAACATGAAGGTAAATAGGTAGAAGAAAAATCATTTGAAAGAAATTCACCATCCTCTGGTATAGAGGATTCTTCTTCAAACTAAGAAAATTATTTTCTTAGGGGGAGCATTCAAAGAAAAATAATTTACTAATCCCCTAGATCTGAGAGCGGTAAGATCTATATGGACATTATGGTGTAATATGTTGTGATTTTGGTATTTATAAATATTTTGGAGTTTTAAATGTTTATATGGTGATCAGAATTGAACTTTTATGGGATATATCTTTTACCATATGATATCAGTTATAATGGTTGAAAACGTACCTATCGGTGGATATGCATTAAACTGGTGATATGATATTGTTCCTACCATTGTAAATCACTATTTTATCATTGGAAGCACGTAATGATTATAACTCAATGATAAATAGAGTAAGTGATCTCTCTTTTTACCTTTACATTCATTTGATTACTTGATCTTATTTTTCTATAAATTTATCGAGAGCCCTAACTGGTATATTGTGTGAAGTTGTCTATCTAGTTCACAATTGAATTTTTTTTATTGTTGTAGTTGGTTGACATGGCAAGAAAAGTTGATACACCTATTCTAATGAATGTTTTTTAGAAGCCTCAACTAGTGTCCAAGCTTCATCCAATCAAAGCAAAAAATATTGATATGTCGGGTGCCCTATCTACAATTCCTTTGTGGGTGTTTTTGATTGAATATGTTTGGTCTTATATTGATTGTAAGATTGAAGAACTGGGAGCTAGTCCTATTAAACAAGAATATGAGAATATGTGTACTAAAAGTGTGTTGAGCGATGAATTCAAACATCTACAAGTGAAATGTTTAACACATGTGGTGGATATTCCCATTGAATTATATCCTGTTTGGATTCTCTATGTGTTGAGCATAGTGCATTACCAATTAATTGGTTGGAAAATCCATACAAGATTTTGAAGATGGTGATTCAAAGAGTTATTGGTTTTCGAGTGCAAGGATCAAAATGTACACTGAGAATAGTTGTGAAACATTTGGTCACTGAGTTAACCAAATCCAAACAAGAAGGAAGAGTAATGAAAATAGATGTTATTGAAGATAGATATTTCTCGTTCGCATCAATGGTAATAGGTTATTGGGTAAACCAATCTAGTAGAGTTAACAGTGTTCCTGGAGGTTCTATACACATAGGTTATCAAATTGTGAAAGATGATTCAGTATATTACTTATGTGAGATGGTCAAAAGTTAGTTCTTGGAGAATATGGAAAGAATAAAGAAAGACAAGAAGTATTCATTCAAGTATGGTTATTTACTGGTATGTATGTTTTTCTTCATCAAAAATTTCTTCCCTGGTAGAGGAAATATTGTTTGGTCAAAGGACAAACTGATAGTTGTGCAGATAAGTGATTTTATCAAGGAATTAGGTGAGAACTTTAACAATTTAATGTGGGGTTACTTCAAATATTTTTAATCTAAGATGCATAAGCATGAAAGAATATATGTTTCTTAATAGATACCAATTCTTGTATTATAATGGCGGTTGAACCTAGAAATTATTGGGTTCCATCTATGGGTTATGAAGTATATGCTAAGTTATTGAACCTTCATGTAATTGAATTAATTTCTAAACCCTTGGATAGGCAAGGAAAGAGGTTTGGAACTTATGAAAATCCAATTGCTAAAATCAATATTCAATTACAAAAATTGGTTATTGAAAGGAAAACTAGAAGAATGTTATCTACCCTAGAGAATAAGTTTGGTAGTGATGAAGCATGTACATCTGGTACTATTCAAGTTGCATCCAAAGACCCATCATCAAGTGTTCCATCCACTTATGCAAAAGTGAAGAGCAAGAAGAGTAAACTTGTTGTAAAAGAAGTTGAAACTATAATGGAACCTATAAAGAAAACTTACAAAAGGAAGAGGAAATATACATATAGGAAGACTGATCAAAAGGAATCTGTTGAATTTGAAGATGTTCAAATTGAATCAAACAAGGATGCCAAGATGCTAAAAGAGAGTGGTATGAATAAATCCCCTAGTGCTTATTATCTTGCTAAAGACATAATGGAAACTGACAAAATGGAAGGAGTTGGCAGGAGATATGGATTTCTAAATGATCAAGACAAGAAGAAAATAGAAGAAGCTATTTTATTTAGCCTTCACAAGTTTTTTATAACTCTAAGTGAGTTATATAAAGTTTTACCTAAATATATTTATGATTTAATCTATGCCAAATAGATTGATGCATTAAGAATGGAAAAATAAATTATGGAAAAAGAACTTATGCAAGTGAAACTAGAGTTGAGCTCTGAAGATGTAAAGATCATGGTGGAAGTGTATAGGTATGACTTCAAAATCAGAAATAGAGTAGCAAGCATACTAGTTGGACAGAATCAGAATGTATGTAATGAGATATTTGATATATGGAAGAAAAATATACAAGAAGGAGAACAAGAAGAAAAGGAATAAAAAGTGGTTGATGAGAATAAGAAGGGTAAAGAACCAGTATTTGGGGATATTGATGACTCACCTACTCATGAAGAGATCAAAGGTGATGTTCCAGTTGATATTCCTATTCATGTTCAAGACAATGAGGAGCAAGATGCTAACTTAACACAAACCGGTGGAGTAGAAGCACAAGAAAAAATCAATGAAGATGAGGTAACTATTGAAGATATAAAAGGTAAAGATAATACTCCCTCATCATCCCTTGTGAATTATTCAAAAGAAGTGGTTCCTAAGAAGGTAGAGTAGATAGTAGGAAGTCATAAACAAGTTGAAGTGAAATATGATGTGAGAAGGAAAATAAGTCTTGGAGAGACTAGCATAAGAAAGAAACAACTAGTGCAAGTAACATTAGAAGAAGAAAAAGAAGAGGAAGTAGAAGAGGATGAGATATTTTCCATATCGGTAGATATAACCAAGCTAAAACCTAAAGAGCTGATGAAATACTCATAACAATTGATGAAGAAATTTGAAAGAGATAAAATGAGATCAAAGAAGAAGAAAGCAAGAGTATTGAGATAATCAAGAGATATCCTAGCTCAGTTGGTTCCTGAGGTTAAGTATGGTGAAGAAGATTATGTGATAGATCAAATGGACATATTGAAAAAAGCCATTTTAGATCAAGGACAATATTTTCAGTCTACATTGGTAGAAATGATAGAGCAGAAACTAGAGAAGAAGATGATAGGAAAACTAAAGGAGAAAATTACTGAAGACAAAGGAAAATTGACAGTTTTAGTGAAATATGTTAAGACTTCATTGGTCAAGGCAGGATAGATATTCACTAGAATTTCTAATCATTCAGAATTTGTGAAATATCTAGAGAAAAAGAGAGATTAATTGAAAAAGAGTTAGAGAGCTTAATTGGAAATCTTGATCCCATTTCAAGCTTAGTTATTGATTTTAGTAGTCAAGTGAAGGATTTATCTCAAAAGATGATGCAAATCCAGCAAGAGAAAGACAACAAAATGGTTTGTATACTAGAGATACAATCATTATTATCCCATGCAACAACATGTGAAGAAGGTTGAAGGGATACTTGCTATATCTAACGTGAGCAACTTGGAGAGTATGGAGAAGCTAGTGTCTAATCTATTTGAGAAGATTATTGCATTGGAGAACATGAAGAAGTTATGGGAGACATCCTTAGAGTTATAAAAGATAAAATTCAAGGTAATCTTTGACAAGATGTAAGTGCACCTTTGGCATTATTGTCAAAGGGGGAGAATATGCTAAGGAAGAATATGTGAAGTACAAGCATAAAGTATTTTCCATCAATGACAAAGGGGGAGTTTGTTGGCATTGTGTTGAGTTGAAAAGGTTGCAATAATTGGAAGAAATTGGTTTGGTTTTCATTGATGGAAACTAAGTCAATTTAGTCAGTCATCATAATCGATGAAGTACAAGATGCAATCAATGTGAAGGATGAGTAATCAGTTATGCAGGAAAATGGCTACGTCCAAAAGATCAGTAAATAGAGAGGTCAACACTATGGTAGCGGTTATGACAAACAATGAACTATGAGGTGCGGTCACATATATAGTATCAACATGGTTAGAGTAAAGTGTGGTTCCAACCACAACTCATTTGGTTGATCATTGATAGAGATTTTGGTGACACAGTCATTCATACAAGAAAGAGCACTTGTTGTTCTTGAGCATCAGTTGAAATATGTTAGATCAGCAAGTAATATAGTGATTGTGATGATACTTAGTGTTATGATGACATATAATAATGATGATAGAATCAATTCAGAGTTAATTATGGATTCAAGAATATTAGTTTAGGAAGATCTAAGGCAGTGCATTGAAAGAGTCAAAACATGTTTGATTATTTTGGAGAAATATAATGTAGATCTTATTGTAAGTTGATGTAGTCATAGGAAATTGTACTTTGCATAGAGATTATTAGTTTGGAGGGAAAAAAATTAATTCTCATGAAGTCAGTGCTAGAAATGTATATAAGTGGTACTAATCATATTGAAGTTGTTGCATTGTTATTGTTGTGATATTTTGTGAAGGTTTCTATGGTTGATTGTGAAATCAATTAGGGTTATGATCAGAGATCTGATAGAGTCAGATTGGTGAATAGTTATAGAGAGAAAGAAATAGATTAGATCTTCCAAGAATTCAGTGTTACATCTAGATCATTCAACTTGTTCCCTCAAAGTTACAACAAGAAAATCCATGAACCAGGTGAACTTTAACAGTTTGTTATTGTTCCTCCTATTACTTTCTCCACAGCTCACATTGAAGAGTGTTCCAACCCTTAGATAATCCACACTTCCCCTATTCTTGTGGATTATGAAGAATCATCCTCTAAGAAGGACACAAATTCTAGGGTTATCTCTAAGAAGGCCGAAAAGAAAAAAGAAGAGGGCATTGACAAGAAGGATCCAGAGAAGGAAATTGGGAGAAGCCAAGAGGATAATACCGAGAAGGGTAAAGGTAATTTTGGGTTCATGCAGGTTCTCAAAGAGTAGACTAGTATGGACATGTAGATGAACTCCTAGCTATATGATGAAATCCAAGATGTCAGTATCAAGTACTCAGAGTTGGAGAACAGAGTGAACAAAATCGCCCTACTGCTTGCCAAACTTACGAACACTGCAAGTACTGATGCTGAGATGTTTGCTAGTTTTGATGGCATAGGACTAATGGAGAAGCTAGAACAAAAAATAAATGCTATTGTCAACTTCTACATGCAGACTACCTCCATCTGTATCCTGAGCATTGAAGAAACACTTAGCAGAATAATGAAGCTGAACTTTGAGGGCATGAAGGTGACTAGTGACAACCTGAGGGCCCTTCTCTCTATGCTGGAAGGGAATAAAAATCCCATTAGTATTGAAGATGAAGATACTAAAGGCTCTACCCCTATTGGCCCTGGCTCTCGTACTAGAGCCAGTACGAAGAAAAAGAAAGCAAATAATTATAAGGAAATCATGTCTCTCCAGGAGTCCATCCAACAATTTGATTTGCTGAAGGAAGGCAACGAATTTTATGGAAAAAATCTCTTAGCTATGTTATTTTGGGTCTTCACCCCTTTTTTGGTGTTTCGGTCTAGTGTTTTGTTGGTTGCTTGTGCTGGGGAGGTTTCTAATGTTCTCGATCATGTCCCCCAATTGTCTCTTTTTGCTTTGTGCCTATTCTTCCTATCTTTCTATCTAATGTAAAGGGTTATTATTCCCTTCAAAAACTATTTTATCCTTAATAAAAAATAGTTTTTTATTGTAAATCCCTTAATCAGGTGATCTCTTATTAGAGTTTTAAAATCCTCTAGTAAGGTAGATCTTAGCATATCTGGTTGTACTTCTAACAAGGTACTAGTCACTCCTAACAGGGTGAAGCCTCATAAAAAGGTAATTGTAAGCTCCTAACAGGGAAAACTCATTTACTGCAGTACTGAGCTTGTGGGTGTCATCCCCACTATGGTTTTTCCCTCTAACAAAGGGTTTCCACACAAAATCATTTTGTTATGTGTGATGATTTTGTGGATGTCTGATATTAGTATATTTTATTTGTTTACTTTAGTTATATTCTTTACTATTTGGAAGGTATTAGTAAGGTTGATCATATCGGTGGTTGAATTATTTTTAAATTTGTTTGCACTAATTCACCCCCCCACCCTCAGTGCCTAAGAATTATAACAACCTTCCCTATTGCTAGGTTAGGGGATACTTGGTGAATTTAAAAATATTATATGCCCTAAGTGAGAGATCATTTGTGACAGGTATACACTTCTGAGAAAGGTGGAGGTTGTAAGAAAGGATGTAAATCACCTTAAAAAAATAGAAAATTTGTATTCAAAACAAACAATTCCATGAAAGAAATGATATCATGTATTAAAGATACAAGTCAAAAAAGGGAAAATGTATCCTTAGGAAAGATAATATTTGAAGAGATAACCCTTCCACCCCAAGTGTGAATTCAAGGAAAGGTACCTATTATTTTTTTCACAAGAAAATATTAAATATTAAAGTATAGTACCATGTAAAACTATGAGCCCCTAATAAGGGAAATCACTAAGATCACATAGTGTGGAGAAACATAATAGGTGAAGTGAATGATAGTGTGCAACATTTTTAATATAAAAAAAAGTATAAGATCTTTTGTTAAAAAAATAAGACATCCATTTACTAAATCTTGAAGAAATTTTCTAAATTCAATAAAATAAAAAAGACAATGTTTATTGCTATGATGAAAAAGATGATGAAAGCTATCATCATAAGATATTTGATGTTTAGGAAAATGATAAAAAGGAAATCAAATTTTGGCATCATATTTGAATCTCTAAAAGATCCTTTTAGAAAAATCCAAAAAATCATCTAAAGATATTGTAACATCAATTTATTTTGGAAAATGAGTTGCTAAAGGAGGATTAGGATTCAAGGTAGAAGGAGAATTTTTTTCTTGAGGTATATAAATCATTATACCATTTCTAGTGACTTGTGTAGGAGGGTCTAGAGGAACATTAATTCATTGTTCTTGAATGCCAATAACTTTTCCACAATATCCTTGTTTAGAAGTAATGTTATATCCTATATTATAGTAAGCCTTGATTTGAGGAGAGAGAAGACTTCCATGTTGTAGTTTATGGAAGGGTGTTTTGTAAGGATAGGTAGGGGGATTGATCTCTTTATGAATATGCGGAGTCCTATCATCATTATTCACATCCTCTTTGTGTTGGGAAGAAGAAGGCTAGTCTACATATTCATCTTTTCTTAATGTCATGCTAGGGGATAAATCACAAAGGAAATGCATAACATCATCTCTATTTAAAATATTTTGATGGCGAAGATAATATTTATGGGAATAAAGAGCCTCTAGGAAAGTACTTAAAGTACATGCTTAGTATCTTGTGCTAGAGTGCCTTTTTGAGGAGAGGACCTATTACTTTCTAATGTTGTAGTGTTAGGAGTATGTAATTTATCCTCGTTAACAAAAGATAACCTAGGAGATGGACTAATGTTATTAATTTAGATGTCATTTTATAGATTATCATTTTCTACAAAAAAAATTATAAGATCTACATATTCCATGAATTTTCTTTAGAAGATTATGATGTAAAAACATGTCATGGATAAAAGTTTTAACAAATGATCTACAACTAGGAACTATCTTTGAAATTATAATTATGCCATATGTAAGAGTAGCATAAATAAATTCAAATGCCATGAAGTGAAAGATGCCATTATCTAACACCTAAATTTGACAAATGTAACTAAGAAATATTGTAATCACATGTGAAATAAAATAAAAATAATCTTATTTAGTGAATTCTATTGTGAAATTAAATTAGCTATACTAACCAAAGGTGTGAAGGAAGCATTAGGTTCACCAAAATGTAATGTGGGGAATAGGGTTTGCTAGGATGTATGAAAAAACTAGGAATTTTAAACCTATCTTCTCTTACATTAGAAGGAAGATGATCTACTAGGCCTCAAGAGGGATGAATCACTAGGTGAATGTAATGGTCCTTGATTGTTAATTAAGGGTTGTGCAATGCAATTGTGGATGAAAGAATGTAAAATTTGGTGACAAATGGAGATAATAGAGGTTTTTTTGTGTGTATAGGGAGACTAAAAATAAATTGATATATTCTAGAAAGGATTTGGAACTAATAGATTGCAACTAATGTGGGATTTAAACTTGAGGATAAAATGACAAGAATAGATCACCTTGGTTGACCTATTTGTAGGAGTAAGGTGCTTGGTTCAATTGGTTCTTGATAGTTTTTTATGAAAAAAACTTGCAAACTGTAGCTCTTCACTTGATCTCTTTGTATCCATTTTCACATTTCTACCACCTATACATGCACAATGAGAAGAGGGAAAATATTTTTTAGCAAGGGGTTTTCATAAGTCAAACCCTGGTTTTAGAATTAACCTTGAATTTGAAATTAAATATACAACAGATTTGAAAATGTAGATGTCTCATAACTTGATGATGTAATTATCTTTGAATCTAATCATAGGTGTTATTGCAATAATAGGTATCCACAAACACCTAAAATTAAATCATAAAGACATGCATGCATGAAGGTTGTTGAAGCTTTCCACAATAAAGATTATGGTCAAATGAAATACCTCGAATACTAAAAAAATTCTCCTTGAATTCTTAGATGTGAAATTGTAGTTAAGATCTCTAATTGCACTTGAGATATATCTCCCAAATGGAGGAGGTAGCTTTATTTTATTTTGGGGTATAAAACTTAATAGTATCCAATACAATATTCAAATCCTCACTAAAATAATGTAATTATTGTTAGAGATTTGCCAGCAAGCCAGTACTGACTATATGTTTGTCATTGATGACAACATATGGAAAGTAGCATGTGTGGAAGTCTTATGCAAAAATATTTTAGTATATGTAGCATGGACATGATATCAGCATGATATCATGGGCAGAGAGGTTAACTGTTAGTACAGACAGTTATATAGCAGCTGGTGTCAACAGTGTTCCTGACAGAGTAATAGACAATGTTCTGTGTATGGTTGTTTGTACAATTATCATGGAGCCTTGAGCACTTGGATATATGTTGAAGACATGTTAGTGATGTTAAGTTCATGGACGCATGGTCTGATGATGAACGCAAGTAAATTTATGCAGTCAGTATTTGCTAGTAGCAGATTCATGTGTTTGTTTAGAAGAGCTGATAGAGATTTTATTGGTTCTTGAGTTGCACCTATCTTGAGGGTATGCACCCTTGGAGTTAAGCTTGGAAAAGTGTTGTTGATGTTTGGTTAAGAGTGCATGAGTTAATCCAGCTTACAGAGAAAGTTCTAGTTGTTTTGGTAGAGCCAACAGTGTGCAGCGTGTGTCTACATTTATTTTATTAGACAGGTCCCAGAATGAGTTGCGTGCATAATAGAGCTGACATAATTTTTATTTGAGTTTGTTATAGTTTCTCTAATATTATTTCAAGATGGTTCTAACAGGCTGACTTGATTATATTATTTGGAGGAAAGATATTTATAGGCAGTCATTTGTGATTGTTGAAGTGTGGTTCATGGTTGATTAAGCAGAGCAAAGCAGTGTGCAAAGTGTTAAGCCATCAGAAGAAGGTGTATGTGACCAAGTAAAGTACTTATGCTATTCATTGGAACTAATCCAGATAGCAGGTCAAAGCGTAGTTCACCAAGATCCAGATATAGTGTGTATATGTTATTCAAAAGGTTGTAGCCTTCTACCATTTGAGCAGTGAGCTCTTGGATAGTGTGTCCTCTCCCCTAACAGGGATAATTGTAAAAGACTCCTAACAGGGTCTGACCCTTGACCAGGTCTACTGTACTTAATATATTGTAAAGCTACTCCTAATAGGGTAAAGGATCTTCTAACAAGGATCATTATACACTAGTGCAGAATATTAGTGGGTGTCAAGTCCCACCGGGGTTTTTACCTATTTGGGTTTCCCCGTAACCAAAATATTGGTGTTGTGTTCATGTGTTATTGCATTGTGTTTATGATTTATGTTTAAGTATACTTAATTGGATAAAGAATTGAAACTTGTAGATAACTGATTCACCCCCCCCTCTCAGTTATCTCTTGGGACTATTCCTAACAATTGTTACATGGTTTAATTGTTGGCCTAATCATCAAGGAATGGGGTGCCTTGATTAGCTCATTCTCGTGAATGAGTATCCTAGGTGGCTCAATCCACTCAATACAACACCAAATTGAAACTTGAGGTTCTATCTAGAAAAAGGAAGCCAAAATTACATGTAGAATTGAGTTGGGAAAGTAGGACCAAATGTGAGAGGCCATACATGCTAAAATAGGGCCTAGCTAAGCAAGAAAATATATAAGGATGCAATTTACAATGCTACACTTTGTAAGAATACTAAAGAAAGGATTTAAAAATTATAAAGGATAGTTACCCTTTAAGTGTTTTACTTGTGGAAGAATGTGTCATTTTTTGCCAAATAACCTTATAAGGAATATAAATTTAAGAACCTAATGATAATGAGAGAAAGGATAGTTATAGAAGAAATAATAGATACGCATTAAAGATAGATAAAAGAGATTAAAATATGAATAATGGAGGGTCATTCATCAAGGGGTGAAGATGGAAATGATTCAAATGATGATGTGTTATTTTCTACTATCAAGGAGAATGATATAAATAGATCCAAAAGTCAGAGTGTTGCAGGAAGCAATGAAAGATCAGTAGTTGTGAATATCACCCTACCTGAAAGAGAATAACTCAGATCGTGGAATATTGATTTTGGATGTTCAAACCATATGGAAGGTGACAAAATAAATCTCATTGAGCTTGAAAGTTATGATGGAGGGTCAGTTTCATTTGTTGGTAAATGTGTTTCACTTATATGTGGTAAGGGAGTTATATTTATTGATGGAAAACATAAAATTAGTGATATTTATTATGTTAAAGGGCTAAGATAGAATCTATTGTGTAAGTCAGATGTGAAATAAAGTCTACGAGTTTTAATTTCATGGATTTTTATGTGAGATTAGAAAATTTTATGTATGATTATTTACAAAGGATATCAGAACAAATGGAAATATCTATCATCTTAAGGGAAATGGAACAGACAATCATTCTTTGGCACAAAGTAGTGAATGTTAGATGTGGTACAAAAAAATGGGAAATATCAACTTTGACAATATGATAAAGATCAGTTCTTCTAAGGTCGTGAGAGATCCCCACAAAATTATCGAGCCTACTAATACTATATTCAAAGAATCTCAAATGAGAAATCTAACCATAAATAAGTTCAAGAATAAGGAGTACCCATCTACAAGGCCTTTGGAGCTGATACATACATATCTATGCAGACCCACTAGGACAAGAGGACTAAATGGTGAAAGGTATTTCATGTTAGTCATTAATGATTATTCTAGAATGACTTGGGTCACATTATTAAGAGAAGAATCAAGGGATTTGGATAGGTTGAAGACATTTAAGTATTTGGTTGAAAATTAGATGGATGCTAAGATCAAGTGTTTAAGATTTGATAGAGGTGGAGAATTTACTTTATATGAATTTGATAGGTCTTGTGAAGATCATGGAATTTCAAGGAAATTGTCTAATCCTAGAACTCCACTCAAGAATGGAATGGTTAAAAGAAAGAATAGAAATGTTATTGAAATGGCTATAACCATGTTGAAAGATGAAAATTTACCCAACATATACTAGAGAGATACTATGAAAACCATTGTTTACCTTTTGAATAGAGTGAAAGTAAGAGCGAGTCATACTAAAACACCTTATGGGCTATGGTTTGGACAAGTTTGGAAAGGTACCAACTATGATATACTGTAGGATCTTTAGGTACAAATGCTATGTAAGGAGAGATGAAGACAACATTGGAAAGTTTGATGCAAGATTGGATGAAGGAATATTCTACAAAAAGAAAGGAATATAGATGTTATAACATGATGCTAAAGAGGATCATTGAGAGCACTAATATATTGGTGAGTGAAGAATGGAATTGAGCTTCTTTGGAGCCCAAGCTAGAATAAAATTTTCTGTTACTCCTATAAAAGAAAGGAATGTTTTGAAAAAAAAAGGAGAATCAAAGGAAGAATAAAAAGAACCAAAACAATAATTGAAGACCCTAACAAAATATGTATAGAGGTATTATTCTAAAGATCAAATCATTGGAGACAAAGACAAAGGTGTTTTGATTAGGAGAAAGGCCAAGATGAGTGAATAAGAAAACTATTATTTTTTATCAAAGGCAGAACATTAGAATTATATTGAATCCAAAAAAGATGAAAGGTGGATGATAGTTGTGAACTAGAGTTGGATCAGATAAAGAAGAATCAAACATGGGAACTACTACCTAGACTTGTGGAAAAGAATTTTATTGGAAAAAAAAGGGTGTTCCTGAACAAATTAAATGAAGATGGTGAAGTCACAAGGAACAAAGAAATATTGATATGTAAAGGCTACACTCAAGTTGAAGGTATATATTTTGAAGATAGTTTTTCTTGGATAGCTAGGATAAAAGCTATACGAGTGTTTCTTATTTTTGTTACTTATAATAATTTTAAAGTATATCAAATAGATATTATATCCACCTTTTTGAATGGATATCTGGAAGAAGTCTATTTTTAGAAACAAATGGCTTTCAATGGTTAGATAGTCTAGATATGGTCTACAATGTCAATAAGGTACTTTTTGGAGTTAATAAATCTCCCAAATCTTGGTAAATGTTGATCTTAGAATTTTTACTTCAAAATGGTAACAGGCCTTAGGGAAAGTCTGAGTATTGTGGGAGCAAAATTACTAATGCTTAGAACAATCTCTAGGATTGAGGAGACAACTATCGATGAATAGGGGGAGATGGAAAGAGAAGAAACTGAAAATGAAACTAAGATATCAGCAATGTGTCGAGTCATTTCATTACTTACAATATTTCTTAAATAAAATATAAAACCATAACATCAAAATGTAAATATTGTCCTATAAATTGGCATACTATACCACAATCCCTTCATAGTCAAAATGAGAACATAAAGACAAGATCCTACATACAGGTCAAAATATTCATATCATTTCATAGGTGCATCTATAAAAAATGAGTAACAATAGTAACATTCACAAAACCTATTCATCTATTCACCTCTGATAACATCATAGACATGAAACACTTTCATCTCTCAATCACTTTCAACTAGAAGAGTTAGCTTCAAACATTATCCATCAGTGAAAGAAATTTTAACAAAAAAATGCTAGTCTTATAAGATAATGAATATTCAAATTGGCATAGACCACCAATGTATTCAATATTAACTCAAAGCTAAAAGGCTCAGTTGAGCACAATCAAATTCTAATTAACATGAAAATAGTTGGAAGTAAAACCTATAAAATATCATATCCCAAAATTATACCAAAAGTAAAATACTCGTCTAGTCAAATTATCAATTAAAAAAAAAGCTAAAATCCAACCCTTTGAAAGAGAAAAACACCCCTCTTAAAGAAAAATTGCAACCAAAAATATTCATTTCCCCAATAGAAACCCATGTCAAAATTACCACCACCTGGAGAAATCATTCTCAAATTCATTGAAGGAGCCACCATGATACGCTATCACTTGATAGCCTCAATCTTCTTGATGTGTGTTTAGGGAGAATAAAAAACTTGGTACCATAATCATTATCCATCCCTCAAGGTATTAACAATCTTGTTCCAAAATCTCAAGGACACATGGCAACATTACAAATTTTCTAGCAAGATAAACTCCTCACACATGTCCTTGGCCTTAAAATTTGATGACCATGGAAGGAGGGATACCATGATGTAAAGAACACTATGAACTAAAAAATAAACTTTGGTGCTCAAACGCTGTGCAGTCTGTATAGAGATATATAGAATTGGCCACTCGTGGGGAACTTTTCTACAAGGTTTGAAACCAAGAATTTATAGTTCCTACAAAAAGAAGAGGGGGGGAGGGTAAAAATTAGATCATGGTCAAGGTAGACTACAAGGGAAACCATTCTTCCCCACTCAGGAAACTATGGAGTTGGAGATAGCAGAAGGCATTATATAAGGAGATATTCTCCCTAAAATTAAAGATACTCAAACTATACCTAGATGTGTCCAAAATATATTTGAAGAATGTGATGGGGTCCAATATTTCCTTAACTTAGGTGGCGTCAGGGTCAGGACCTAGGATCTTCTCAAAAGTGTATCTTATCGCTTCATCTATATCAATTGTTTAATTTTATCCTCACTAAGGAGTGACCCATCTTATCCAAAAGGTGATGGAAATCCATCCTATAAGAATGCTTCAATTCTTATCCTTTTTGGAATGATTGAAGCCTTGAATCTCTCTAGTCATTCCTTGGCATGTACAACTACCTCCCCACACTTAATGAACTTACCATCCTTTACTATCACAGGTTGCATATCCTTGATCCCAACCAATAACATGGTACTATCATCGACCTCATCTAACTTCTTAATCAATCTCCTTACCTCATTTATACAAGAATAAATCTGACGTTGGGTGGCCTTTAAGGCACCTTCTACTGCCTTACTCAATTTTGCAATATCAACTACAAACTTGAAGTTTTGCATTAGGGAGAGTGTGGACACTTCGATCTCACTCCATAAGGAGGTATACAGATGTTGCACTGATAGCATACACTTTTCAAGGATAGGGGAAACCATGGGGACCTATAATTGATTTATCTACTCTTCCAATTTCTTGACAGTTTCTTTGAGATGATGCACATGCAATTTCTCAGTCATCAAGCTTTGTCAATATTCATTCAATTATTTTAATGTCCTTTTGATGTTTATCTGCTCTTGATCGAGAGTGTTCTTAATATCTTGAAATTTATATTTAAGTTGAGACTCTCTTGCATGTGTTTCCTTTTTGGCTTGCACACATAGAGCTTGGCTGGTAAACAAGTCCTTATCCTTTTGAACTACCTTAGTGTCTCTTTGGGTTAAATTATTTTTGAGGGACTCACACTCTAGCTCCCACCGATTGGACTACTCCTATAGGGTAGAAATATGATGGGTGAAAACATTTTGGTCCATTTCTTCCCTATTGATATGTTCTTTCAACTTCTTTTGAGCCTCATCCATGATTGTTGAATACACAACAATTCATGTTCTTTGTCATGCATCCTCTAGGAGGTCCCTTTTTCTTCATTTGTTTTCATCTAAAGCTGATTGAAGATTAGATGATTTTCCTGTTACCCAAAATTTCCTATCATACAATTTTGGCCACAATCATGTTTTCACTTGTGAAGTAGATCCACAAAGTTTTATGGTTTGCAACCTTGGCCCCATGTTCCTCAATGTGCCACCAGGCTCCAGTTCTGATCGCATGTGCTTAATCACAAAACCCAGAGAGATATTCAAGTTTCAAGGTCTATAGGGAATACTTATGTTGTGGGATTCTAAAAAATTGTCTAAGCATAAAAACCTGGGTTGTTTTCAACCTTTTTCCCCCTGCACTTCTTCTTCGGTGTCATCTTTTTCTATGTGTGTTGTTGCGACCAAAGTGGGTCCCAGGTCTTCAAGGATGCAGTCGCTTGATCTCCAATTTTTTTGGTGGTCAAGCCTTTATTTCAATGGTTAGGCGACTATGTGGTCGCTTGATCTCTTATCTCTGGTAGTTAAGTGCTTTCCATTCAGTGACCCAATGTTTTCATAGTCATGTGTTCGTGCAACCCCAGTGGGTGGTTAATGTTTTGTTTGGCAGTCTTAGTTCTGAGGTGGTTAAAGTGCAAAAGGATCTATGGTTGTCACATGATCGTAAGGAATATTCTTCCCCTTTGTGATCTTGCGACAGCCGTTCGATGGGAAGGTGATCTGGCAGATGGGCCCGAGGCTCTCAATGGGATGATAGTGCATATATGATCTATGGTTGTCACATGATCATAAGGAGTATTCTTCCCCTTTGCGATCATGTGACCACTGTCTGATTTAAAATCGATAGTTATTTGTGGACCCACTGGTCATTGTGCTGAGGTACTTGATTTTAATTGGTCACCAAAGTGATGATGTGGCTTATTATTATTTTAGGGGGCTTGCAACTATTATAAGGGATGATATAGGTTCTCTGATCTACAGGGAGGAATGTGATCGACAGTCATGTTTTAAACTTGGACCTTGCAGCCATTGGAGCCTAAATTTGAATCCTTCTATGAGGTTTTCACCAGTGTATGATCCAATGGGCCATATGTGAGGTTGGGGGTAGCTCAGAATTGATTTTTTAGGATAGTTGTAGGTTGTGAAGATGATGAGGAGGATCTGGGTGGTCATCACAGATTGATTTCTTGCTTCCTGAGGTACTATGTCAGTGTTCTTATGCCGAAGGGGCATTGAAGGGTTGGCGCCACCTGTGATCATTTATACTTTTAAAATTAGAATATCTACGAGGATCAGAATTGAGCATTCATGGCAAACCTAATTCAGCAAATCAAGGTCATGGCGGTGGCATAAGGTTTTCAACTTGCAGCAAAGTGGTTAGATCAAGGTGGCTCGTCTGCAGGTAGTTGTGGTGATAGAATTATGTACAAGGACATATATCTGATCAGCCAGGATATTTTAATGATGCATTTATGATCAAACATGACAGAATTAGGGTTTTCTATTATTATATGCAAAATTTATGTAACCCTAGTAAGATTTTTGACTCCTGCCTGCGTGCAAGGGAGATGTATATATTAGTTTTTGGAGCTTTTAGAGCTCAGAGTTTACAATTGTAAAAAGAGTTTTCTCTTTCTTAGGAGTTATTCATGGCATTTTTTCTGTCCTCTGGCTCTTACAGTCTATAACCTTTCATTGAAATCTCAGATTTAATAGGGGCTATCCATGGCGTTTGTTCTGCCCTCTGGTCTTTCCCTTGTTTGTACTTCTCTTATTAAGTATAATATATTGGCTTTGTTAGAGAAATCTTGGAGTTCCAGAGTCCTTCTTTCTTTCATCTTATTTGTGTACTACTATGTCTAATTTGATTTGAGTGAGTTTGTGGGTATACTTCAACCCCCTATCATTCTGCCTCATTCCTATGCCCTTTTGCTGAAGAGAATGTTTGCTTGTAGGTCACAATCTGTGTCTTTTGTTCAGGCCTCTTTGTGAAACACTTATGCAAGCCTATTTAGGAAGATTGTGTTCTATTAGATTTGAGAGTCCTCATGCTAATTTGTTCAGTGTATTGTGTTCATTTCAGTTCAGTGTATCACCTAGTAGGTAGTTTTCTTTTAGTCATTTCCCTTTCAAGTATTCCTTCTATCCCTTTTCCCTCAAAGTTTACTTTCCTCTCTAGAAGCAAATTAAGGTGATTATCCAAGAGGAACCAGCCTAGAACCTGGAGGTCTCATCTTAGTTAGCATAGGTCCCACAACCTGGAGATGATTCCCATGTTATACTAAGTTATCAAGACCAAGAGAGCTTGAAACAAGGGTGCAAACTTAGTGTATAACAATTCTGGCATGCTTGGTGGGACTTAGAAAGAAGTTCATGTTTAAAGATTATGCCATCTTTGATATACTGATTGCATAATACAGACTTTTAGAAGTTTTTCTATCATGTATATCTGGCGACTCCACTGATTTCATAGATTTAGGCTAACCTTGTTCAAAGTTTATGAGAAAGATTGAGACTAGGAGCTCAAAGCCCACAGAATTTTCAGAGTTTCCCTTAAAAAGAAGCCACAAGGGTAGATCAACTCAAAGAATATCCCCTGCAAGGAGAGTATAGTCTACACCACCTGATACTTCAAAAAGAAGACCTTTTCCCTTTCATCTCAAAAGAAGAGGAAGATCCCTAACTAGAGATCTAGAAGAAGATTCAGATCCAACATCAAATACAACTCACATAGTTGCTACTCAGCAAGTTTCAGCTCCTACAATGGCTAGATAGTTTGCTTTTGCACCTTTCAACCAAGGGAGTCCATTGATTTTTTCTCAACATCATGATGTGCCCTTGGTGGCACTAAAGAGTCTACCTGATTTCATAGGTGAGGGACAAACAACAGCTTTTGAACACAGTAGAGATGTGACCACTATCTACAACATACATAATATAACTCAAGAAGATGTGGCCACTAAGTTATTAGCGGCCTCCCTCAAGGGTAAGGCTCTTGAATGGTTTAGAACTTTAGCTGTTGGTTCCATTAATTCATGGGATGGATTAGGGGACGCATTGAGTAAACACTTTGAAGATAAATCAAATAACTTATCTTTGGTTGAGCAGTTGACAACCATTAAAAGAGACCCTCACGAGAAAATGATAGATTATAATAGTAGATTTCTCAAAACATGGAATAGAATTCCAGTCTCAGTAAGACCATCAGCTGACCATGCTTTCCTATACTTCTTACAAAGCTTGAATAGTCAAATCTCTATCATGATCCAATCTATGGGAAGTACCTCTCTACCCCAAGCTTTTGACATAGCTGTCAGAGCTGAAAATTGTTTAATCCAGGCAGGCATGATAGCAAGAAGGCCACCCATGCCCATCTTTCCTAGCCTGCAGCCCATTGCACCTCTACAAGTACCCCCGTTTACCCCTATTCCCACCATATTAGCACCTTGGGCTAGTACAAGTAGTCAGGAGTTAAAGGCAAGTTTCTCTCAAGAACTACAAGAGATTAAGAATAGTCAGCAAAGTAGTCAACAAGAGATGAAAAATCTGCTGCAAACTTTAACTAAAGAGGTTACAAACCTAAAGAAGCAAGGGAAAGGAATCAGACCCCCTTTTCAGCCACAAGGCCAAGGTCCTAATCAACAATATCAGAATCAGGGACAACCTTATCAACAAAATAGGCCACCATACCAAGGAGGATATCAAGGACAAAGGCAAAATTTTAATCAAAGACCTTTCCAACCATATAACTCTACACCTCTTAATTTTGCAAATCCAGTTAGGGACATGGTCCCTAGTCAAAATAATATGGCCTTGGAAAATGAATGGTGTTTTCCTTGTAATCAACCTCATAATCAAGCTACATGTTCAAACAGATGGATGAATCAGGCACTAATGGTTTAGAATGCCTCACATGCCCAATCAGAGGCCTCTTCCAGTGGATTAATTCCTCAACAAGAATCACAAGTTGATGAGACTGCTCTTTTCAATTAGGAGCAGCAAGACTTCAATGGAGTCAATGGTGAATTTTCCATTGCTGCCAACACAAGGTCAAAGAGAAGAGCTCAAGACATAGAGTGAGCAGATTCTGGGATTAAAGCTACTACATCTATAGAACCACTGCAGCCAGCTGCTCCTATCATATTTAAGAAGGCTCCTGTCATTACAAGAAAAGAAGGCTAGACCCTCAAAGAAGTGGAGCCCATCATAGTAAAAGCACAACAAAGAGTACACACTGTGACACCTTTCAACATTGTAGACAACATGAAGAAGGTGAATGTTACTATGTCTATGTGGGACTCTTTGGCTATTCTAGGACAACCTAAGATTTTGAAGAAAGCCATGACTGAAGTAATAGCTCCTCAACCTGCAAAAGAGACTGCAAAGCCAGTGTTGGTCATCACTGATCAAGAAAGGAAGGCTCCAAATTGCAACTCCAAAGCCAATACCATTCAAGGTAGGAACTCAAAACCCCCTCCCTTTTATGTATATTTAATTATTGGAAAATCCTTAGTACATAATTGTATGGTAGATAGTGGAGCTACTAGTACTGTAATGCCCAAAAAGGTGGCCGACCAATTAGGACTAAAATATGAACCCTTCCAAAAGAAGGTCACACAACTTTATGGATCCTTAGTTAACACTATAGGTGTGGCCAAGGATACCAGTCTAATCCTTCATGCAATTCCTAATTTATCCATCCTACTTGATATATATATCATAGATCTCCCTGCTTTATTTTCCATATGTCTATCAAGGGAGTTTACAGCCAAAATAGGAGGCTACCTTTCTTCTGACTAGTCTCACATGCTCTTCCACACAAGATATGGTACCAAGGTCACCATCAAATCTGAATTATTGGTAGCTCACCATATAGAACCATATGTGTCCAATACCATCAATGCAAGATGCCTTGCATTTGATAGCAATGACTTACCAATTATCAGAGAAGCAAACACTAAGATATAAAATATCCCTGATATTTTAATAGATGAACTAGAATAAAAAAAGGCTATGGTAGCCCAAGAAAATGTTATTTGGGATACTAGTTTGGGAAGCTATTTGATACAAGAAAGTGGATCCATAGAGCCAAACCTTCTCAAAGAGGATACTAATTCAGAGGATCAGAGCAATCAGGTTTGGGAATTATTTTTTGATGGAGCTAGAAGTAGCCATGGTTCTGGTGGTGGTGCTATGCTAGTGTCCCCAGAAGGAGAAAGATATTATACAGCTTTCATATTTAGTTTCTCTTGCACTAGCAACAGTGCAGAATATGAAAGTCTAGTGAATGGACTGAAATGGGCTAGGAAAAGAGGGCTCAAAGCCTTAAAAGTTTATGGTGACAGTGAATTAGTAGTCAGCCAAGTGAGAGGGATAAGTGAAACCAAGAATGACACCATGAAGGCATACAAACATAGAGTTTGGGATGCAATTGAAGACTTTTGTGCTTTCAATATTGTTGCCATCCCTAGGAAGCTAAATCAAAATGCCGATAGATTAGATGATGTTGGATCTCAGTATGATATTCTTAATAATATTTCAAAGGAGGAGACCCAACAGCATATCAAAGTGATTGTCAGACCTTTTATCACTAATAATGATACTAATTGGCAAGTGTTTGACGATGATGAGGCAAATTATGCAATTCTTGTTTGAAGAGGATGTCTTCTCAGAGCATAATCAGGATAGATTACTGCAGAACTATGGTGACCAAGTGATACAACTTAAGTCTAATAAGATGCCTAAAGGTCTTGTCACTTTAGAGACTGTCTTCAACAAGGATGATCAAGTTAAGAAGAATAAAGCTGGCCTGGTAGTTCAACAAGAAGATTGTGTTGAATTAGAGTTGGAACTAGGTAAAAGCTTACAATTTGGAAAAGTAAACACTGATTTAGAAAAGCAGGCTTACACCCAATTATTCAAAGAGTTTATTGATATATTTTTATGGTGATATGAGGACCTTAAAGGTTTTAATCCGACCCTTGCTCAGCACACTATTGAACTAGAGCCTAATGCTAAGCCAGTAAGACAAAAGCAAAGGCTTGTTAATCCCAAGCTTGAGCCACTTATGCATAGAGAAGTGCTCAAATTGATAGGAAGTGGTATCATCTACCCCATCAAGCATATTAGTTGGGTTTCCAACCTTGTTCCTGTAAGGAAGAAGAATGGGGAGTTGAGGTTATGTGTTGACTTCAGGGATCTTAATAGGGCTTCTTTAAAAGACTGCCATCCATTACCCTCTATGGAACAAATCTTACAATGTGTCTCTAGATCTGAGAGATTTTCATTATTGGATGGCTATTTAGGATATAATCAGATCCTAGTTAATGAAGAAGACCAATACAAGATTGCATTCACAACCAAGTGGGGAACCATGGCCTATCAAAAGATGCCCTTTGGTTTGTCAAATGCAGAAGCTACTTTTCAAAAGGCAATGGATATGGCCTTTGAAAGCCTCATGTATGAGTTTGTACTGGTCTACTTAGATGACATAACTATTTATTCTAAACATGTAGCAGATCATATCAAACATCTAAGAAAGATTTTTGAAAGGTGTAGAGAATTTGGTATATCTCTTAATCCTAAGAAATGTGTGTTTGCAGTTCATGAGGGGAAATTGTTAGGATATATAGTGTCGAAAGAGGGAATCACAGTAGACCCTAAAAGGATTGCAGCCATCCTAGAGCTACCCTTGCCACATCATAAGAAAAGCCTCCAATATTTCATGGGAAGGATTAACTTTGTTAGGCGTTTCCTACCTAATATTGCAGATTTACTAAATCCTTTGATAGCCATGTTAAAGAAGAGTTCAGCATTCAACTGGACGAAAGAAAGGAAAGCCAATTTCCAAGCTATCAAAGAAGCCTTGACAGAAGCTCCTGCTCTATTAATCTCAAATTTTAGTAAGGATTTTATCATTTATACTTATGGAGGTCATGATGCTATATCTGCTATGTTGACTCAAGAAAATTTAGATGGATTGGAGCAGCCTGTTGCTTTCTTCAGCAAATGTTTAGAGGAGTATGAGCAAAGATACTCTTTTGTGGAAAAACATGTACTAGTTCTGGTTAAAAGTCTTAAAAAGTTCAGATATCTATTGACCCATAGCAAGGTACACTTAAAAGTTACTCATCCAAGTGTCAAAATTTTTTCTTTCCAAAGACCTAAATGAGAAAAGAGCTAGTTGGATTACCAAAGTGATGGAGTATGACATTGATATCTAAATCACCAAGCTAGTTAGAGGAAGAGGTCTTTGTGAGTATTTGGCAGAGGATGAAAGTTCAAAGAAATTAGAACAAATGGATGCATCTCTAGTTGTGCATTCAATAGAAGAACATGCCAAGGCAATAGGTTGGTTGCCTACCATGATTCATTACTTAAAGACAGGACAATGTCCTACAAACCTAGATTTAGCAAGAAGGAGATATTATAGATTACAATCTGTTCCCTCCATGCTGATAGATGAAGTTCTTTTTAGAATGGATCACAATGGTGTCCTTTTGAGATGTATTGATTCAAAAAAGATAGCTAATGTCCTATTTGAATTTCATGATGGACCTTCTGGAGGTCATTTTTCTCCTAGGACTACTGCTTTTAAAATCATGAGGGCTAGGTACTATTGGCCATCTATTTTCAAGGATTGTCATGATTATGTGAGAAAATGCATCAAATGTGCCATGTTTGCAGGAAAAGAAAGGCTTGTAGCTCTGCCCCTTCAGCCAATCAGAACATAACAACCTTTCATGAGATGGGGCATAGACTTTATTGGCATGATTAATCCTCCATCTAGTGTAGGCCACAAGTCGATAATCACTACAATAGATTATTTCACTAGATGGATAGAGGCAGTTGCCTTGAAATAATCAAATGAGAGTGTTGTCTTAAGTTTTTATGATGATATAATTCATAGATTCGGCACTCCAAACTCCATAATATCGGATAATGCATTAGCATTCACATGCCTTAAAGTCTCAGAATGGGCAATTAGAAATGGCATTTATCTAAATACAAGTTCAAATTACTACCCTCAGGGAAATGGCTTGGCAGAATCAACTAACAAGAACTTGATTAGGATACTCAAGAAAACTCTACAAGATAACCAAAGGGATTGGCATACTAAATTGAAATCTGCCTTATGGTTGGACAGGATTACCCCAAAGAAGATCATTGGGAATTCTCCTTATGTGTTAGTGTATGGCAGAGAAGCTAAGTTGTCCATTTCAATTGAATTTCTAGCTTTGGAGTTGGCCACTCAATATGTCCTATTTGAAGAAGGAGATCCCTTACAAATCAGGTATGCTCAGCTAATGGAGTTTAAAGAACTCAGAGATAAATCCATGAAAGATATAGAGTTCCATCAAATATAAACAAAGAAAAGTTTTGATAAAAGAGCCAGGGCTAGAAATTTCAAGGTTGGGGATATAGTCCTCAAGTGGGATGAATTCAGATCAAAGCTTGGTAGACATACAAAGTTTGATTCCTTTTGGAGTGGACCATTTGTTATTATAGAATGCAAGGGGCCTAATGCTTTTCAGCTATCAACTCTTGGAGGAGATGCCTTGCCTATATCAGTTAATGGATTCCACTTGAAGCCCTATTTTGAAGTTAATCCTTCCTTGTAAATCTGTGTAAATATGTTTTCCCTATTTTATTTTTCTGTCCCTGCTTTCTAGGTTAGTTTTTCCTTTTTCCAAGAAGTGCTCATGCACATTTTTGTTCCTCCCAGTTCTAGGTCTATCTCTCTATTTAAAATTTTTATGCTCAAGAGATAACTCCTATGCCTAATGAATTATTTCAAGGCCACTGATCTAATGTCTAACAGGCTGACATCCCGCAGAAATCACCAAAATGTTACCCAAAATTTCCTATCATACAATTTGGGCCATAATCCTATTTTCGCTTGCAAAGTAGATCCACAAAGTTTTATGGTTTGCAACCTTGGCCCCATTTTCCTCAATGTGCCACCAGGCTCCAGTTCTGATCGCATGTGCTTAATCACAAAACCCATAGAGATATTCAAGTTTCAAGGTCTACAAGGAATACTTATGTCGCAGGATTCTAAAAAATTGTCTAAGCATAAAAACCCAGGTTGTTTTCGACCTTTCGCCCCCTGCACTTCTTCTTCATTGTCATCTTTTTCTATGTGCACTGTTGTGACCAAAGTGGGTCCTAGGTCTTCAAGGATGCAGTCGCTTGATCTCCAATTTTTCTGGCAGTCGAGCCTTTATTTCAATGATTAGGTGACTGTGTGGTCACTTGATCTCTTATCTCTAGTAGTTAAGTGCTTTCCATTCAGTGACCCAGCATTTTCACAGTTGTGTGTTCGTGCAACCCCAGTGGGCAGTTAATGTTTTGTCTAGCGGTCTTAGTTCTGAGGCGGTTAAAGTGCAAAAGGATCTACGGTTGTCGCATGATCGTAAGGAATATTCTTCCCCTTTGTGATCTTGCGACAGCCGTTCGATAGAAAGGTGATCTGGCAGATGGGCCTGAGAATCTCAGTGGGATAATAGTGCATATATGATCTACGGTGTCATATGATCATAAGGAGTATTCTTCCCCTTTGTGATCATGTGACCACCGTCCGATTTAAAACCAATAGTTATCCATGGACCCACTGGTCATTGTGCTGAGGTGCTTGATTTTCATTGGTCGTCGAAGTGATGATGTGGCCGATAATTTTTTTAGGGGGCTTGCGACTATTATAAGGGATGATCTAGGTCATTCGATCTACCGGGAGGAATCTGATCGACGGTCATGTTTTAAACTTGGACGTGGTAGCCATTAGAGCCCAAATTTGAATCCTTCTATGAGGTTTTCACTAGTGTATGATCCAATGGGCCGTATGCGAGGTTGGGGGTAGCTCAGAATTGATTTTTTAGGATAGTTGTAGGTTGTGAAGATGATGAGGAGGATCTGGGTGGCCGTCACAGATTGATTTCTTGTTTCCTGAGGTACTATGTTAGTGTTCTTGCACTGAAGGGGCATTGAAGGGTTGGCGCCACCTGTGATCATTTATACTTTTAAAATTAGAATATTTGTGAGGATCAGAATTGAGCATTCATGGAAAACCCAATTCAGTAGAATCAAGGTCATGGCGGTGGCGTAAGGTTTTCAACTTGCAGCGAAGTGGTTAGATCAAGGCGGCTCATCTGTAGGTAGTTGTGGTGATAGAATTATGTACAAGGACATATATTTGATCAGCCAGGATATTTTAATGATGAATTTATGATCAAAAATGATAGAATTAGGGTTTTATATTATTATATGCAAAATCTATGTAACCCTAGTAAGATTTTTGACTCCTGCCTACGTGCAAGGGAGATGTATATATTAGTTTTTGGAGCTTTTAGAGCTCAAAGTTTACAATTGTAAAAAGATTTTTCTCTTTCTTAGGAGTTATTTGTGGAATTTGTTCTGCCCTCTAGCTCTTACAGTCTGTAACCTTTCATTGAAATCTTAGATTCAATAGGGGCTATCTGTGGCATTTGTTCTGCCCTCTGGTCTTTCCCTCGTCTATACTTCTCTTATTGAGTATAATATACTGGCTTTTTTAGAGAAGTCTTGGAGTTCCAGAGCCCTTATTTCTTTCATCTTATTTGTGTACTACTATGTCTCATTTGATTTAAGTGAGTTTTTGGGTATACTTCAACCCCCTGTCATTCTGCCTCATTCTTGTGCCCTTTTGCTAAAGAGAACGTTTGCTTGTAGGTCATAGTCCATGTCTTTTGTTCAAGCCTCTCTGTGAAACACTTATGCAAGCCTATTTAGGAAGATTGTGTTCTATTAGATCTGAGATTCCTCATGCTAATTTGGTCAGTGTATTGTGTTCATTTCAATTCGGTGTATCACCTAGTAGGTAGTTTGCTTTCAGTCATTTCCCTTTCAAGTATTCCTTCTATCCCTTTTCCCTCAAAGTTTACTTTCCTATCTAGAAGAAAATTAAGGTGATTATCCAAGAGGAACCAGCCTAGAACCTGGAGGTCTCATCTCAATTAGCATAGGTCCCACAACCTGGAGATGATTCCCATGTTATACTAAGTTATCAAGACCAAGAGAGCTTGAAACAAGGGTGCAAACTTACTGTATAACATTTCCTTTTGGAGGGATATAGTTTATAGTTTCATATCATCACTCAAGGCCATAGAATTCTATAAATCCCTCTCCTTTTTGAACTTCTAAGAGAGCTTAAGCTAGTCAGTAGTGACCAACTTTTGAGATTATTCTATCAGCTCCACTTGATCCTGGGGTCTCACATGATTGAGATTCATAGAGACAACATGAGAATAAAAATCCTTGGGTTGCATTTGGCCAAAACCCTGGTCTTGGACAACAAGCATCTAAGTGACAATAATGAGAATGTTGTCCTTATCATTATATAGGAAGATGACATTTGTAGAGGAAGGTTTATTGTCATCACTATCTTTCCAATTCTTGATTCTCTCCAACATGGCTTTCTTAGTGGCATTGAGGTAAGACTATACTATGGCAGAAGGAATGTCTTCCTGCCTTGCAATAGGATAACCATCAGAGAGAATCAATGGGGGTATACCCATAGAAGACTCTGCATGGATACTCAGGATAATTTCCAATGGGGAGCTCAAGTTGAAGGGTGGAATGAATTTGTCTCCAAATAGAGAAAAAGAATTTGATTGCATGGTTAACCAAGGAGTAGGGGTAGAAAAAATTTGAGCATGGGGGACAAAGGGAAGAGACGTTGCAAAAACCAAAAATTGAGAAGAGAGCAGGGGTGGAGAAAAATTTACCTAAGGGATATACAATGGTGGAGATGGCATTACTTCCTCTTTTATTATAGGTGGGCCTTTCCCCTCTTCTTCTTCTTCTTATGACTCCTATAATTTAAGTTTTGGGGTCTTTCTTCTCTTCTTCTCTAGGAGAGCAACAAGTTGCAATTATCTCCCCCTCTTTATTCTTACACTCTAAGTATATGGTGATAATGCACTCCTTTAGATGTCTTGAATTCTTTGGGTGTTTCTTTCATTTTTGGAGTTATTGCCTCCTCCATGGGATCTTTAATTATAACCACTTCTGCATCCTATTATTCTAGTAGATTGATAGGAATAGAGGGGACGAACTCTTATATCTCCTAAGCTCCTGATGAGGAATCTTCATTGTGCTATCTTTTTTTTATTTCAAATTCCCTATCTAAATCATCCCCATATAGGGGAGAAAAGTCCAACTTGGTCTCCTGCCTGAAAATCCATAAATCTATAATTTTTTCATCCAACTAATCTCTGTCCCTTAGCTTGTCTTTTAAGTTTTGGGAGATTTTGAAATTGGGGTTATATTATTGCTTAACCTCATATAAATATAGAAATGGGGGGCTTTTCTCGACATTAGATGAAGAGATATCAATAAACATATTTATCATAGGCTGAGAAGGGCTCATCTTGCCTCCCAATATGATAGTGGGCAGTGGGTGATAGGGTTAAACCTTTTCTTCAAACATCCATCTAAATCAAATTACCAAGAGCCATCGAGAAACTAGAGACCAAGTTGGGCCAGCTTAGACCTCAACAGGTTTTTGATTTTTTGTTTATTCAATGTCACACTTTTAAAAGTCAGTGGTGGCCTATACATAATTTATTTTCTCTTCCCCACACCCATTCTCTTATCAATCAAAGAGAGCTATTTGAATACTATTAGGCCTAACACCCTATCTAGAACAAAATTGGGGAGCAAGAAGGGATTCCCAATAAAACCAAATACTCATATAATGGTAAAAATGGCTTTGTAAAACCATTATATCTAAATCTTAGAGCCTCGTAACCATAAAGTTTGGGCCTTATTGAGTCTACCCTCATCAAATGGGCTTGTAAAATCTCACATGATGAGCCTTAGGAAAAACCTCAAGAATTCATCATAACTACATGGTCTATTTAATACAAGCATCCATATAGAAATAGGCTTTCTCCAACCAACAATGTCTAGGGTATCCAACTTCAATGCCTTTTCAAATAAACTGACATTTTGATACAAACTAATGTGGACCAAAAAATATGGGTACTTGAAACATGGACAGATTTGGTAATCTTAAAGTTGTTGAATCATCTCATATGCATTTGCATCCACAAAATCATACCAAGTGTTGGCACCTGATTTTGATTTTAGATGGTACACTATATTCGCTTGGAATTGATGCACAAATGTATCATTTTCCATCCCACAAATAAATATAATCATGGAGAAAATATATTTTAGGTCATTTTTGAAAGATGAATGAGGAATTGGGAAGCCTGGCCTACTTGGAATCTTGTCTTACAACTCTTGATTAAGAAATGTTTATGAATTGGGTAATTTCTTTCATTATTTCTCCAACATTGATTTATCAAAGGTCATGATATCGTCCATAGCCACAATAATGCATAACATGTTCCTAATGAGTTTGGGACTTATCACCACATTCAAGACACCACATTGGATGATGTTTGTTTCTACATCAGAATCGCTAACCACAACATCTATCAATTTAGGGCAGGAGTGGATGTTTGGTACCTATTGTCAATAAGGATTGTACCCAAATATGCTAAGTGTGAACCTAGCAATCCTATGAAACATGGGACTACTTTTAGGTTATGGGTAACATATTAGAAAGTAGACCTCCAAGTTAGGGGTTGGCTTCCCCTTGAATCACCTTGAAACTTGACTAACCTTACAAGGAAAAGGGGAGAAAGTGCATGAAATTAAACAAATGAAACTAAACCTAGGTGATCCACCAAATTGATAAAATATCCACAATTGAAACAAGCTTACAAAGACAACTGAAGAACAAAACTGTAACTCACAACTTGACCCTATTACTTTGAACTTCTTAGAAATAATAAGGTACTTGGAATATAGAAATGGAAGGTACTTCTACAACTCATAATCCAATTTGTACACAGATTAATACTTTGAAGGAAAAAAAAATCTCTAAATACTCAATTGAACCAATATGCAGATTGAGGACAAAAATGACATCACAATAATCTTAGCATAAAAACTCAATAAAAACCCCAAAAATTAAAAGAGACAAGAAGGATCACCTTTTGAATTCACTGCAGAGAAGCTAAGTACAATTTTGTTTCTCAGAGCTACAACATTCACCTCCAAGTGAGAAAGAATGAAGAACTAGCCTCAATCACCTAAGTGAGAGGTATATAAACAAAACCTCAGAATCTGCATTCATGGCCCTAACCTCACTAAAAATGGAAAAAATATGCATTTTGGGCCATGAAATATGCCTCTCAAATCCGAATGTCAGATTCCTAGATTTGTAGGGGTAGGTAGGAAGGTGAAATCCTAAAAAGATATAAGACTTTAATTCTATCCTATCCCTCTTGATCATGCTTTGGAAAATATTCTGACAAATGATTTATAGAATATCATGAGTTTGTGAGAATTTACAATAAAAATTACATGATTTACATTATTATTTTACCACCCCTATGTGGATTTTAGTTTAAAATAAATAAGTTCTCAACCCACTTTTTTAAAAAGGGGGAAAAACATCTTCAATCAATATTTACATTTTTCAAAACCCACCTAGTATATGGACCCTAGCATTAAAATTTTTATGAATAGGATTCTTGACCCCAAAGGGGAAACCCCTTTCAATAAATATTAACAATTTTAATTAAAGCCCATTTAAAAGATGAAAAAGATGCCCAAGCATCAGGAACTTCTACTAGTGGTGATTTGGGAAAGATGCAGTTTATAGTGATGCTCAAATCTTGTGATCTTGAGCTGGATTGGAAACTTATGGCTTGATTTGGAAGCCCTTAATCCTTTTGATCTTTCCTCATTGATCGAGGTAGGCACTGTGATCTTTATTTCATCTTCTCTGCATTTCTGAGGGCATAATGTTTTGATCATTCTATCATTTGATGGCATCACTTATTTGTTGTTATTTTCCTCTTTGTATATCTTACTGCATATTTGATCACTGTATTGATTATTAAGCTCATGTCTTCTTGATGGCCTATGAGCTATTAAGCTAGGGCATTAATGTGATTTCATTGAGCGTGCCCTTTTGAGTTTTTTGTTGTATATTATGGCACCATGCATTCTCTTCATTTTGAACCTATGGGCTATCTATGATGTAAATTTGGATGTTTCTTTCCTTGTGGCCCATGAGCTAGAGTATCACTACTTTATGAGGCTCGTGAGGCATGTAACTTGGCATCAATGCATGTATTTTTTGCTCACTATTTTGAATTGCTGACTATTTGTCATACTTAATGACCCATGGGTTTGATCTTTGTTTAGACATTGCTATTATAGTGAGTTTGGCACTGGCATCCCTACTCATTGTGATGGCGTGGTTCCTCGATGATCTTGGTGTTGATTGTGGTTTACATGGCATCAAAATTGTTTATTATCTCTCTCAATACGTGCCCTATGTTATTCTACTATTGTTATTGTGATATGCTCACTATTTGGAGCATGTGCATCTTTTCCATGTTGTTGTCACTATACTCATTCATGGAGCCCATGAGCAAGCTAGGGCATCATTCTTTTGACTAGTTTTTTATGTTCATCACTTTAGAATGATTGTAGCCTATGCATCTTAATGTACTTGTTGGTCTTTGATTGATTCATCAATACATTGTGTATTTGACTACTTGTTGGTTATAAAGCCTGTGAACTAGGGCACCAATGCATTGTGTTTAAGTCGATGGCTCTTTGAATTTTGTTATTGCATGTTTTTTCAAAGGTCTTAGCATGTACATTGCATTGTGTGCTCGTTGTTTTGATCTCATGAAATTTCTGGCACCATTGTTTTGATTACTTACTGCTACACTTAGATTGGTATCTTCATTTGATCTCTTCATACTGCCATCTGTCACTTTTCCATGCTTGATTGGTATGCTTAACTGGTGTCCATTGGGCCCATGAGCTTTGAAGCATTGTACATTGTTCTTATAAAATATATTATGCTCATTGTTTTATAGATCCTTGATTCATTGCACTGTTACTACTATGAGCTAGGATTTGGGATTAATGTAATAAAATGTTGTTATTACATGTTAGTCTGATTTCATTCTTTAGGAACATTATTGCTGCTATTTTTCATCATGGTATTTCTTGAGATCCATTTGATGGTGCATTTCCTAGTGTTCATTGCATCTATCCATTGGATTTGACATGACTACTCTTGATGCATTATCACTTTATGATGATTAAAATGATATTGGCTCAACGCTAATGAAATGTGGGAAGCTTTACTAGAATATGTACCTTGATGTTTGTTTCACTAGCATCATGTAGTCACTTTGTTATTTGTAGCCTCCTGTATGGTGAAAATGTGACCACACTTCTATGAATCCTTACATGTAAGGAAACTCAAGAATGAGCCCTCACAAATCAATCCATAGCTCTCTATGCATGGAGTTGCAAGATTGTAAAATTGCTCTCAGCTAGAGCTATTAAGCTAATGACCTTGCTAGTCAACCACACAATGAGAGATTCAAGTGAAGACAAGGGAAACAATGCCAATATCTCCAATGAAATCCAAATGAATGCAATGCAATGCAACCTATATGAGTATGCAAGTTACTCTATGAAAATGAAAGTACAAATTATGCTATGAAAGGAAAGTACAAAGATTACAACCTTCCTAATTAGGCTATGTGAGATTAAACTATTGCATAAAAGGAAATATATACTAGAAATGCCATGATCATGCAACTATGAAAGCAAATATGAGAACTAAATGAAATGCAACAACAAAGATCTTCAAAGCTTGAATGCCACAATGTCTTCAAAGAGCTCCAAATGACCTAGAAAACCTGCAGCATAACATTAGCATGAAAACATGATGCTAAAATGAGGAGGAGAGCTCTCTTTTTATAAGAAATGAGGTGAAATGGACCATTGAGATTAAGAGGCAAAGGACTTAATCAATGGTGGAGAAAAATGGAAGCTTGATCCTTGTGCACAAATATCCTCCAATGAGAAAATAGGAGTTGACTTTTGTGTCCATATGAGACAAAAAGTACTTTTTCTCTTTTTATAAAATAAGAATGATGCTTTATTTGTGCAACTTAGGATAAGAGGAAAAGTGAGGGCTTTTATTTAATAAAAGGGGAGGAAATTTCTTTTAATTAAATAAAGGTTTTAGGATAAAATGGTTAGCCTATGAAAAATAATCGAAAATGATGAAATTAGGATTTGATCGAAAAATTGATAGTGTTGAAAAATATTGATTATGATAAAACTGATTCAGAGATAAATAAATCAAATAAATGGGGCCCAAAGTCTAGGCGACCATTTTTGGGTGCATACACCTCCTTCCTTAGCATAAAATGCAGATTTAAATTATTTCCATGCCATAGCTATGATAATACTTGGAATATAGATTGTGTACCTCTTTGCTTGATCTAGTTCACTGAGTGCATGCAATGGTGCCTCTTTGTACTTGTATACCATGTTGTGATGTTATGATCTTCACTTGAAATCCATGATGTCATTTTCCACAATTATGCAGATTTGATGCTTTTGTCCTCTATTTTTTATTTGTGATAGTGTCCTTCATTTCTAATGCTTGATCATGACTCATTTTGTTTATGGGCATGGTGGATGACTATTGTGGGTGCATCATGATGTCACAGAAACACCAGTTGAAACAACAACATCTGGTGTTGTTGTTACATTGTTTGGATGATGTAGACACAATAGTGAAGCTTCCTTCCCTTTTTCGGTGTTGATCTTTGTTTTGTGCTTCCATGATTTGAATTCTTGTTATCATGGTATGAATTCCCCATTGATACTAGTTCTTTTGATTGCTTCTCTTACTACTTCTAGATTAGTTATGGTGATCATGGGTGCTCTTAGCCTGTGATGTGGTTTCTATAAAGGAAATTTGAGATTTTTCTTGATAGAGCCCACATCACAGGGTAACATCATTCATTTGGGTTCCAACACCTTAATATTGATGTTGTCTAGATAGAAGTGGTACTTTAAGGATGGACTTTTTATGGTTAGGTCATCCTCTCAGTACCACTACTATCTGGGTGAGATCATACTACATTGTCAAAGCTTCTTCTGTATCTACACATGGAACAAACAAGTTAGTAAAAACATGGTATCTCTTCCCTTCCTACAATATTCCTCTGAGTGCACATGCCCTGTAGCATAACCCCTTTTAGAAGTGTATGGCTGATTATATACATGCATGATTTTAGATGAGGGTAAGTATTAGGATATAATGCATTGCTTAGATCCTTTGGATCTAACCCCCATCTCTCTCTTCTCTGTAGGTTTTAGATCACTCAGGAGCACATTGGATTCAACCCTAGATCAACATTTTATCACCTCAGGCAATGTCTGGTACCGTTATTCTTATGTTCATCCACTTTATGTATGTTTTTACTCACTTATACCCTCTTGAAAGTTATCTATGTTCACAGCCTATGTGAGCCTAGATGATTTTATCTTTCAATTCTTTCCTTTGTATAGCACATACAAGACATTTGGCATATATACATGTAATATTTAGATCTAGAAATATCTTTTCCTTTACATGTATCCTTTTCATGAAATGAACACAAATTTAAATAAGATCATATAATAATGCAAACTAGGGTACTGTAGCTTCATCTAGTAATTAGGTCACCAATCCAAAATGAGTAAAAATATGGTAACATTCTAGTGACCTCAACTGAGTGCTTTCTTGCTAAGTACCCTTGACCAATTTCCTTTGGCATCCATTAGGCACAGAGTCTCATAAACCTCAGAATTGAACCTTTCTTCAAATAAAACAACTCCTTCTTACCAAAAAAATAACTAAATTCCTGAGACAGGTTGGCATTGCTCTAAGAGACTTATCATGTGAGGATTGATGATTTGTATCAGTGGGCACTCAACTCACTAGTACCAACCATTGATGCTTGCTTGATGGATCTTTATAGAGTGGCATCAATGTGTCTCTGGCTTATTACTAACCAAAAAAAATTGAAAACTACAAACAAACTTGTGCTGGAGAACTTAGGGAACACAAAAAACTAAAACTGAAACAACTAACTACTAATATATAGGAGTAGAACTTTGACCTCAATAGCATGCTTTAAGGTTTATCCCATTCACAGGAGTGGGCAACTCTTCTCCATCCATATTGGCCAACTGGAAGGCATTATGGGCCTTAAACTTAACAACCATGAAAGGTCCACTCCATATAGCATCGAATTGTGCCTTCCTAGTTTGTTTTTTTAACTCATCCCATTTAAGGACAAGGTCTCCCTCCTTGAAAACCATAGGTATGGCTCTTTTATCAAAAAATTTATTCATCTGATAATGATGGGCCTCAAGGTTTTCTAATGCTAGTTTTTTATTTTCTTCAAGCTCAATTAATTCAGCAAGCCTAATTTTTATAGTGTCTTCTTCCATTAACTCAATTTCTTTAATCAAGCTTAAGGTAGACAATTCAATAGAAATAGGAATCCTAGCCTCTTTTCCATAAACTAGCATGTAGGGAGAGTTACCCATGGATCTCTTAGGGGTTATCCTATCTGCCCATAGGGCCAGCTTAAACTTGTTGTGCCAGTCTCTCTGGTTCCCCTCTATGGTTCACTTGATGATCCTCAATAGGTTCTTTTTGGTGTCTCAATGCCCATTTAGAGATCTTCATTCCAAGAAATGCTAAGGCATTGTCTGATATTATGGAGTCTCATGTACCAAACCTTCACACAATATCCTGATATAAATTTAGGACAAAGCTCTCATTTTCTTCCTTTAATACTACAACCTCTATCCACTTAGTAAAATAATCTATAGTAGTAAGGATCCATCTATGACTAGCACTAGATTGAGGATTGATAGGTCCAATGAAATCCAACCCCCATTTTGTGAAGGGTTTCTCCACCTTGATGGGATGCAATGGGAGGGCTGCCAACTTCTATTTGCCAGCAAATAGAGCACAGTTCTTACACTTCCTTACCCAATAAAATGCATCTTTATATAGGTTGGGCCAATAGTATCCTGCTCTCATCACTTTCAGAGTAGTAGTCCTTGCTGCAAAATGTCCTCCAGATGCTCCATCATGGAATTCCTCCACAATTCTATTCATCTGATTTGGCTCAACACACCTTAATAGGACACCTCTATAGTCTTTTCTATACAAAAAAATCCTCTAGAATGACAAAAGGAATGGCTTGGAGTCTAAAGTACCTCCTTTTGGCCCTGTCAAGACCTTGGGGACATTGACCAGTCAAGAGATAGTGCTTCATTTTTGCTACCCAGTTTGCATTCTACTCTGAAATTTGGTTCATTAGGACATCATCTTCCTTCTGTTGACTATTGTCTATTCTCCCTTAATTCATTTTCTCACATAACCCTTTCCCCTTATTAACTTAGCCACCTTGATTTGAACATCATATTCCATGACTTTAGTGACCCAACCAGCCCTTTTATGGTTCAAATCCTTATTTAAAAGGAAGTTTTTAATACAAGGGAGGGAAACCATGAGGTGTACAGTGTTATTAGAAAGCAAATGCCTAAATTTCTTCAAGCTTCTCACCACTGCTAGGACATGTTTCTCCATAGGGGTGTAATTTAGTTCATATCCATCCAGACCTTGGCTATAAAAAGCCATTGGTTGCTCCTGTTTTTCATTATTATACTAAACTAGCATGGCAGATATATTATCATTATTCCCAAAAGCATACAAAATGAAGTCTCTTGAAAAATCAAGGTTTACCAGAGTAGGGGCAGAAGCAATTACCTCCTTTAATTCCTCAAAACACTTCTTCCCTTCACTTGTACAATGAAAGGTTGAATTCTTCTTCAACATCTGGGTCATTGGTTTCAGTAATGCTGCAACATTTGGGATGAATCTTCTTAAGAAATTGATTCTCCCTAGGAAACTTTGCAGCCCCTTTTTGTGTGCTGGTAGGGGTAGTGCCATGATTGCACTTACCCTCTCAAGATCAATTGTTGTTCCTTATTTAGAAATAATGTGTCCTAGCAGCCTGCCTTCATGTAGAACAAAGATACACTTTTTAGGATTCAATAAGACTCCAAACTCCCTGCATCTTTCAAAGATCTATCTCAGATGAACCAAGTGATCATTAGTATCTTTTGATAAAATAGTTATGTCATCTAGATAAACTAGGACAAATTTATACATCAAACTAGCAAATGCCATCTCCATGGCTTTCTAAAATGTTGCACTAGCATTAGATAGCCCAAAGGGAATATTTTTGTATGCCATGGTGCCCCATTTGGTGGTAAAGGTTGTTTTATAGTGGTCTTCCTCTCTTACTAGGACTTGATTATAGCCAAAAAATCCATCTAGGAGAGAAAATCTATCAGATCTGAGACAAACTGTAATATCTGTTCCATCGAGGGAAATGGATGATGGTCCTTAAGTGAGTCCTGATTGAGGTCCATGAAATCCACACATAACTAGATTTCACCATTCTTTTTTCTAACGGGCACTAGGTTAGAGACCCAAGAGGTGTGTTTGATGGGGATATGATATTGGCCTCAATCATCTTCCTTAATTCTATCTTCATTAACACTTCTAGCTTAGGGTTAATAGGTCTTTGTTTTTGTCTCACAGGTTTAGCATGGGGTTCCAGTTCAATAGTAAGTTGGGCTAAGTGGGGATCAAACCCTTTCAAATCATAATACTCCCATGCAAAAATATTACTGAACTCTTTACATAATGAGACAAAATCCTACTTTTCTGGTTGGGTACATACCTTTCCAAGCTTGAGGAACTTATCGCTGAATATCTCAATAGGCTGATAATGTCCCTCCTTCACTATCATGCTTTCTTTGTCTCCTCTAAGCTGGTCATCATAGTTAAAAATGGACTCAAGGGTGACTAAACCCTTGGGTAACTTATTAGTTTTCAGCTGTAACATATGATCATTATATTGATGAGCATTTTTATTCTGATTAACTTTAGAGAATTCAGCTTCTTCTATCAAAAAATTAAATATTTTCTCATCATTTTCAAAGATTTTCCAGCTTACCTAATTATCTGGCATTGAAGGTCTCACAAGGACCCTCACATGTTGCATTTCAGTGCTTGTGACTTCTTTAGGAATGCCATATTCAGCCCCCATGGTAGCTAGCTTGTCTACTTGTTTGTTTTGATTTCTTGGGACAAAAATTAGATTAAAAGCACAAAATCCCTTTATCAAATCCCAAACCCTGTGCTTGTACATCTTGAGCACATCATTCTTAGTGAGATTAGTACCACAAATTTGATTGACTACTAACTCACTATCACCTAAAACTTTCAAACACTTGATTCCTTTCTTTCTGACCCATTCTAAACCATGGATCAAAGCATCATATTCTATTGTATTATTAGTGAAACTAAAAGAAAAATGTAAAATCAGAACAACCCCTCCTCCTAAACCAATTTTTCTTTTGGCACCATCAAAGAACAACTACCATAGCTCATTATTTTTTTGTTCTAGATTCGCATCCTCCTTCTTCATCAAATTTTGGATCACTGCACCTTCCTCATGAATGATATACATTCCTATACTAGATATTTCCATATTTCTGAAGGGATCATCCTCTAGATTTCTTTCAGCCCATTCATCTAAGACAATACTTGGAATATTTTTAGTAGTGGTCTCTGGTTCTGAATCAATAGGGTCTTTCTCATAGAACATTAGATTTTCATTTATGGGGCTAGGTGTATAAGGTTCCACATGATTTTTTGCAAAAGCTTCAAACTTCATTCTAACCCTTGTACCATATTTGGTCTTAAAATACAAATGAGACCAATCTGATGAAAGGTACCCACCCAACCTAGTGGTGAAATCTTTGCTTAAACAAATATAAAATTAGGGAGGAAAGTCAATAACATAGACATCTTAAGGAATTGAGAAGTTAGGACATTCATGTAAGGTGAGGATTAGGTCCTTAATGACTCCGACCATGCTAACTGATGAACCATCTGTATCATCTTAAAATGGAAGCACTTCCATGATAAGAGCATTTAGCCCTCTGAGTAAGTGGTTTGGGGTCATGTTAAGCACCTTGATCAGGTGTTTTTATGTATTTGGCTTTCTCCCCGCTTTCCACTTCTTCCTGGCACTTGATTTCTTCATTCTAGGTGAAATTAGGGTTAGGATCTGAGGATTCTCCTTACTTTCCCTCTTCCATGGCTCTATTTTCCAAGTAGGATTTAGAAATAGGTCCTCCTGGCCTTCATCATAGTAATCATAGGATTTTATGTCTATCCCTAACATTTTGTCCTATTTTGATATCATTTCTAGGTTTCTGGGCATTCCCAAGACCTCCTGGCCTCGTTTTGACTGAATTTGGGCCCAGGGTCAAATTCAAGGTTGATCCTGACTACGTCAGGATTGATCTCAAACCTAACTAGGTCATGATTGAGGTTGAACCTGACTAGGTCAGGTCCAAACTCAATTTTCCCCCCCCCATTCAAATTTCCAGAATCCTAGATTTTCAGGCATCGGGCTTTCAAGATAATAATTTTCCCGCCTCCGGGTTGGCCATTTTGGGTTTTGGGATGGTAAATCCTTTAATTTCATTTAATCTAGGTATATTTTCTAAAGGTTAGGACCTAATTGGGATTTAATTCTCCAAGGTGGCCCCTCTAGAGGATTGTGCCCTAGTTCACTATAAAAGGAGGCCTTCCTCTCTCATTTTCTCATCCACAATCAAGCAATTGATATCCATTATTTCACATCACATCTCAAGAAATTTCATGAGCGAGCTCTCAAGTGCAAGCAAGTGAATTTAAGCATTCAAGTGTTCAAGCATCCATCCATCAAGGAGATCCATTGTTAGCTATTGAAGGATTCAATCTCTTTGGAGCCCCCTTTGATGATCCATTCTTCTACATTCATTCAAGCCTTCTCATATGCAAAGATCAAGTCAAGAATTGGTGTTGAAGATCAAATGCCATTGATTGGAGACATCCTACATTCATCCTACATCCATTGAAGCATTCCTACTTATGGATTTGAGGATTCTAATCCTCTACAAGGACTTCAATATAAGCGAGGTGATTTGTTTCAATTACTTTGTTTATGCACACTATATTTCAATTTAATTTCAAGGTTAATTCCTAAATTGGGGTTTGACCAAGGCAAACCCCCCATACAACAAAAACCCCCATTTTCTTGCAGGTACAGGTGTGGAATTTTAGATCTAAGAGCAAATTTGGATACCCTTTTTGACAAACTTTCAAGATTTGCAAATAGAATTTGAATCGGACTTCAAATAAAGAATGTAGTATTTGACCTTTTATGAGGGTCAAACCCGACCTGAGCTCATCTTGGAGAAATATTTTTGGGTTTTCTCTGTCTCGACATTTCCAGTCTAAAACAAGTTGCAAAATTTCCCGAAAGTATACACAGACATTAGAATTCAACATTTTCCAAATTTGCCCTAATTTGAGCTTAGTATTTGTATTTCAATTATTCCATATTTCAAGCATTATTTCATTCATAGGGAAATATTGGATTTACTCTCTCTCTCTCTCTCTCTTCCATATTCCTCATAAATTGATTCAATTGTGTATTAACCTCTTGGTTGATCAAATTGGATCTCTTCTTTGGGAATTTGGGTTTGAGAATAGATCTCATATTTCCCCCATCCTTTTACATCTAAATAGGGGTGAATCCATTTTACCACTATTCACCATCTAACTAAACAACAGGTCTGTCTAGTGGCTCATAAGACAATCCTAGGGTGTCTACTAGCTACTTGGATATTACTAAACTACTTTCCTGTGAGTCAATCATATAGTTATGTACCAAAAATTTCCTAATAACAAGAGTAACATAAAAAGGAGGGGGCTTGACCTGTGGAGCAATGGTGGGTTGCAAGATGCCTTCTCCATTTTGATGAACCTTTTAAGATTCTTCAGCCATCAAGAATCTAGGCTGTTCTAAAACATTCTCATCATTTAATGAAATCTTAGCCAAATCCTTAAGCATTAATTCCTTTTACCCAGGAATGGCCAAAGTGTCTATCATAGGCACACTTATGAAAGATTTCTTCATTTGTTCAACAATATTGAAAGATCCTAAGCTCACCTTTGACTGTGCTTTTGTTGTGGTAACTTCTGGTTGTGTTGATGCCAACTGTGTTGATGCTTTGGCTGGCTCCTTGACCTCCTTAGATTGATTTTGAAGTGAGGCTTGAGTGTCCTTGGGTTGTGAGGCCACAACTAGATTTTGTTGATTGGTAGAAGCTAGCTTCTCAACATCCAAGGCCTTCTTCTTAGATCTTGTGTTGGCTACAATTGGGACATAGTTTTGGTTATCATTTAGGGAAAAGTTGACCCCACAAAAATCCTCCTTCTGGAAATTGACAAGCACCACCTCTGGTGTATTGAGCTCATTTGAGGCAGTCGATTGGCCTTGATGGATCTCTGATTCCTATGGCATCTCCTGCAGGATCATGACATTTTCCTGCACCATGAGGGCTTGGTCATAACCATTGGGACATATCCCTTGAATGTGATGTTCATTGCATGGACAACCCCATTGGTATTCTTGTGCCATATTATTTTGAGCCATAGGAACAAGCTCTCTAGAGGTGCAAAGGATATTAGGATTGTAGGGTTGGCTGGCTTTTTTATTGTAGTTTCTTGCTTGGCCTTGCTAGCCTGACTAATATTGGGGTCTATTTTGCTAGTATTGTGCTTGATAGGGGGCTTGGTAAGGTTTTTGATAAGGCTGAAACTATTGCCTTTTGAGGTTAACCAGCTCATTAGAAACATACTGCAAGGTCTTCTTAATATCCTTCAAATCTTGGGACTGATCAATAGATGGGATAACAGCCTATTGAGAAGGAGTTGGGATAGGTGGAATAGATGCCAAAGCTAGAATTGCTTCAAGAATAGGATGAAGTTTGGGAAAGATAGGCATTGGAGGCCTTGGGGTTATCTTTCCAACTTGGATGAGACTATTATCAGCCCTTATAGCAAAATCATATATTGTTGGTAAATTATTTCCTCTCATAGACTGGATCGTGACAAAGATATCACTATTGAGTGCCCTTAAATAGTATAGGAAAGTGTGCTGGCTTGAAGGCCTAACTACTTCTAGTATCCTGTTCCATGTCCTTTGGAACCTCAAATTAAAGTCCATCATATACTCATGGGGTACTCTCTTTATAGTGGTCAAGTGCTCAACTAAGGAGAGATGGTTAGACTTATCTTCAAATTGATTGGTTAAGGCTTGACCTAGATCATCCCAACTTGCTATGGAATTGACTGCTAGACCTCTGAACCATTGCAAAGCTTTTCCTTTGAGGGATGCTTCCAACAACCTCACAGCTACATTATCATGAGTTATATTATGGAGAGCACATAGGGATGCAAACATCTCTTATATGTTCAATAGTGGAGGTTTGATCTTCTCCTATAAAAATAGGTAGGCTCTTAAGGGATGATACAGGTATGTCATTATGATGCTGCAAATTTAAGGGGATACCTTGATTGAAGGCCACAAAAGGGTGATTTCTAGCCATTGGAGGGTTTAGGGGAGCTTGGATTGCTGGTGTTGCTTGCACAGGTGGGATTATGGTAGTGCTTGCAGGAATAGGAATGGGATTTGTAGATTGGGATGCACTAGATTGGGTTGCCTTGGTCCTTTTCTTATATGGTGGTAGCTCTGCATAAGTAAAAGGATTCTTTCTCTTCCTGGTTGGAATCCCACTCATAATCTTAGGGTCTGATATGCATGAAACAAGATTAGATTCATTAGGTATGATATAAAAATGTAGTCATTTCTCATACCAAACAATAACCCACACAAAACCACTTCACAAAATATGACTCACTGAGTCTCTTGTCCTACCGAGCGTGCCAAAAACTATTGTCACTAAGGATTGCACCCAAATATGCTAAGTGTGAATCTATAAATCCTCTGAAACATGGGTCTACTTTCTGATAGGTTACCCACAGCCTGAAAGTAGTCTCATCTTTCACAGGATTGCTAGGTTCACACTTAGCATATTTGTACCATATATTGAGGAAGGTAAGAATTTCATATTCTTAGACCCACTCGCTCATGAAGCTTACTAATTTTCTTCCCAAAGATCCCTTCCCTCAACCCTTTGGCTGACAAAGATAGAAACAAGTCTGAAATATAGTCTATTGGGTCCCTTACCAGTACCAATATTGAAATATTGTTGAGCATGTGAGAGTTTTGGATTTGGGTGTGCTGACATTAATATTTTTTCATTGATGTCAATTTACTAATTATTGTTTCAAAGAGTGTGTTCAGTGCATTTAGTATGAAGGATTTCAGTTGATTGGGTGTTATGTTGAAGATCTTTAGTTGTGATTATGAGGTATTATTTAGAGGTGTCTATAGATCATCTATAGAGGTTTGTAGAGGTTGGTATGATAGTTTGAGTAAGGAATGATCAAGTTGTTGGTTGTTGGTGTCATAGTGTTCCTGTGAATAGTGGATGATTATTTGCTTGGGTATGACTAGGATTTGATGTTTTAGAGGTTGTGAAGATGGTGATTGCATGGTGCCTTATCATTGAGTTCACAACTAGTATTTTTCATGATTCAAAGTACAATAAGCTATCTTTTGTTATGACTGAGTTAGGTATTTTAGTGTTCCTATTGATTAGAGATAAAGATGAGCTTGGATTTGATATTCGATATGATGTGAAGGTTTTAGATGGTATTCATGTTTCTTTTTGGTATCCTTGGATCATGTGAAGATCATTCTACTAGTTTGCATTGGTTAATGTGATCAAATTTGTTGTTTTGGTAGTGTGTTGGCATTTCTTCATGTGGGTAATAGCTGACTTGATGGAGTAACATGTTGTGATTCTTGGTGTTGTATTGTTGATGGTATAGCATGTTTGAGGTTGAAGATTTGGGTCCTATCTAAGTCTTAGCCAGCTTGATTTGGATCACATTGGTGATTGAGCATATTTTTTATATCTTTTATTGTAATAGATCTTAGCCGACCTAGTAAAGGATTATTATTTTTAATTGGTATAAATGAAAGATCATTTTGTAATTAAGATGAGGTATGTGAGAGAGAGGTGTATGTATATGTGTGTTCTACACTTGAGGTATATTTTGTACTTCATTCAAACTATTTTGGCATAGGAGATGTTATTTGTCAGTTTGATTGTAATGGACTATATGTCCACCCTATTGTATTAAAGATAGATTGGTGAACCCAACTAAGGGCCAATTCTAAGATTGTAATGTGAGAAGTGAGCCTAAAAATTGGTTTGTAAGCCAGTGCTTACAAGTGAATCCTATTTTCTCCATTTTTATCTTAGTTAGGTAGTACTTTTAATAGAGTACACTTATCTATTGGGTTTGACTCCCACTAGGGTTTTCCCTTAACCAAGTTTCCTTGAGAATAAATCTTGGTGTTCTATTTTATCATTTGTGGATCTTGCATTACTATTTTTCTTTCAGATCTAGGTGGCTAAAGTGTAATTAAATTAATTAGGTACATGCAATTGATTCACCCCCGCTCTTAGTTGTGCTTGCCTCCTTTTAGGCCTAACAATTGGTATCAAGGTTAAGTCCTTTTGAAGAAGCTTGACCTCTTGAAGGAGATCCATCATGGAAAGTATGAGAAAAGAGAGTTTGAATTTTTATGGAAGCAACTACTTGATTTGGAAGGACCATATGACTACCTACCAGATATGCATGGGAATAGGAGATGAATACTAGCAGATTACTAAGAAGCCTTATACTATTCTGAATGATTTAATAGGTGCTACTACAGATGACAAGAAAAAAATTGAGGAGAACATGTTAGAAAGAGAAGATTTTATCAATGCCTTATCTAATTCATAATATTGACACATTTATGGATTGAGGAAAGCACATGCAGTATGGATAAAACTAGAAACTATTTATGAAGGTGATACTTATGTTAGTCAAGATAAGTTGCAAGGACTAAAATCAAGATATGAAGATGAGTGAAGGAGAAAATACCTTATTTTATTTGCAGAGAGTGAATGATCTATTCTATGAAATAAGATGTGTTGGTGATACCTTGACAGACAATGAAGTTGTTGACAATATTCTGAGATCTTTTCCTACATAATATAGTGAGAAAGTTGTTGCTATTGAAGAATTGAGAACTATAAGACCTATTTCAAGAGAATATTTTGTAGGAACACTTTGTGCCTATGAGATGACTACACTTACTAAGGATCTTCCAAAGATTGAGACTACATTAAAATAAAGTGTGACCAAGTATGACCAAGGAGAAATCTCTACAAAGATGAAATTCAAACACTATGCCAAGGATTGGGAAGAAATCATGGAAGAAGAAAGGAAAATTGATGAACTTGAAGCCTTGATTAAAAGAAGACTACCTAAGGGATCTGATAAGTGTGAAGTAATATTACCTTTGAAATTTTTCAATTGTAATAAGATTGGTCACATTGCATCTATATTTCTGAACAAAAATTACAAGGATTCTAGAGATAAATCTAAGAAATGTCATTCTAAGAGTCATAAAAGTTTTTATGTTATTGAAGAAGGTGTGACTGTTGATGAATATGTTTCTTGTGAGGAAGAAATTTCATTTATTGCTATTAAAGAAGATAATTCTATTAAAGAAAAAGCATTGGTCTCACGAGTTGTTAAAAGATATGAATGGGTCATTGACAATGGATGCTCACATCATATGACTAGAAATAAAGATAAGTTTGTGAAGCTTGAAGACTATGATGTATGTGTTGTTATATTTGATAATAATTCTCCTTTTTTATTAAAGGAAAAGGATCTATTATTCTTGATGGTAAAAATAGTATTGGTGATGTCTTGTATGTTGAAGGTCTAAGTCATAACTTATTGAGTGTTGGAAAACTGTTGGATAAAGGTTACAAATTGCAATTTATGGATGGAATATGTAAGATTGTTGGAAGAAGATGAAAGCTTATTGCATCAATTCCACAGACTATTGGTAATTTATTTCATTTGAAATCTATTGAGAATAAGTGTTTGAATGCTAAGATTGATGATAGTTGGTTGTGGCATCATGTGAAATTTTGTAATATGGTGAAAATTAGTACTACTCATGTTGTAAGAGATTTACCTAAACTAATAAAGCCTAACAATATGTGAAAATAATATCAATTGGGAAAGCTAACAAGATCTACTTTCAAGAATAACACATATTCTTCAAATGGATTGTTGGATTTACTACATACATATGTATGTGGTCCCACTAAGACAAGAAGTTATTTAGGTGAAAGATACTTTATGAAATTTATTGATGACTATTCAAGGATGATGTGGATTGCATTTTTTAAGGATAAATTAGAATATTTTTGGAAATTTCAGATAATCAAGATACTAGTGGAGACAGAATCTAGAAGAAGATTGAAGTACCTGAGATCGGACAAAGGTGAAAAATTTACATCTAATAAGTTTTATGAATTTTGTGAATAACATGGGATAAAAAGATAGACATCTTCTCTGTGAACCCCACAAAAAATGGTGTTTTTGAGTGAAGGAACAGGACTATCCTAGACATAACTAGGACTATGATGATTGAAGGAAAAAAAATTTAGATCTACTGGAGAGAAGAAATGTGCACCATAGTATATACTCTAAACTAGGTACAGATTAAGAAAGGAACTAGTAAGACTCCTTATGAACTTTGGTATGGTCATATTCTTATAATGAAATACTTTAGAATTTTTTGAACTAAATGTTACATTAAGAGGGATAAAGATATTGGAAATTTTTATCCTAGAAGTGGTGAAGGAATGTTTCTTGGATATTGTAAAAACATCAAGGCATATAAATGTTATAACTATAGACTAAAGAAGATTTTTGAAAGTGAAAATGTTAGATTTGATGAGAATGAGAAGAGATCAGAAAAAACCCTATAGATATGACATGACTGAAGAAGACAATTAGATTGTGGAAGTGCATAACCAGAATTGGGATGAACCAAAAGAGAAGAAATAACTAGAAGAAAATGAAGTGGATATTAACACGAAAGGGTCTTCTACACAACCTAAACCAAAAGATATAAGGTATGTAAGGATTAATCATTCTGAAGATACCATTATTGGTGATAAGAATAGAGGTGTTTAGACTAGAGGAAGAATTGCTATAGATGAAACATGTTTTCTATTTGAATTTGAGCCTAAAGATGTTAAAGAATCATGTATTGATGAGATTTGGATGAAATAAATGAAAGAGGAACTTGTTCAAATTGAAAACAACAAGACATGAATTCTTGTTCATAGACCTATTGACAAAAATGTGATCAGTACTAAATAGGTATTCAGAAACAAGCTGAATGAAGATGGTAAATTGGTTTGGAACGAAACAAGATTGGTATGCAAAGGATATTCACAAATGGAAGGTATTAATTTTACTGAGAATTTTTCTCCTGTAGCTAGACTTGAAGTTGTTAGACTACTTATTGCATATGTATCTTATAGAATATATAAGGTCTATTAGATGGGTGTTAAGTGTACATTCTTATATGGTGAACTAGAGGAAGATGTTTATATTGAACATCCTGATGATTTTACTCTAAGTAAAGAAGGAGATATGGTTTAAAAATTGTAGAAAGCCTTGTATGGATTAAAGAAAACACTTAGAGCCCATTATGCTAGATTGGACACATATTTGTCAAAGATTGGTTTCAACAAAGGAACTACAAATAGTAACTTATATTTCAAAATAATTTAAGATAATATCATAATTACTAAAGTATTTGTTGATGATATCATATTAGGTGGAAATGATGAGTTGAGTGCATTTGGTATGAATGATTTTAGTTGATTAGGTGCTATGTTGAAGATCTTGAGTTGTGATCATGAGGTATTGTTCAGAGGTGTCTTTATATTATCTACAAAGGTTCACAGAGGTTGGTATGATATTTTGAGTAAAGAATGATTGAGTTACTAGTTGTTGGTGTCACAATGTTCATGAAAATAGTGAATGAGTATTTGTTTGGGTATGACTAGGATTTTATGTTTCAAAGGTTGTGAAGTTGGTGATTTCATGGTGCCTTATAATTATGTTCACAACTATTGTTGTTCATGATTCAGAGTACAACAAGTTATCTTTTGTTATGACTGATCTTGGTATTTTAGTATTCTTGTTGATCAGAGATAAAGATGAGTTTTGATTTCATATTGGAGATGATGTGAAGGTTATGGATGGTATTCATGTTGATTTTTGGTATCCTTGGATCATGTGATGATCATTTTGTTGGTCCAAATTGGTTGAGGTGATCATATTTTTTGTTTCGATACCATGTTGGTATTTCTTCATTTGGGTACTAGACAACTTGATGGAGTAACGTGTTGTGATTCTTGATCCTTGAGGTTGAAGATTTGGGTCCTATCTAAGTCTTATTTGAATTGATTTGGATTGCATTGGTGCTTGAGAATATTTCTTATATATTTTATTGTAATAGGTATTAGTCGACCTAGCAGAGGATTATTCTTTGTAATCGGTATAAATGAAAGATCATTTTGTAATTGAGATGAGTTATGCGAGAGAGATTTGTATGTATATGTGTATTCTACACTTAAGGAAGAGTTTCAACTTCATTGGAACTATTTTGGAATAGGAGATGTTATTTTTTAGTTCAGTTGTAATGGACTATATGTCCACCCTATTGTATTAAAGATAGATCAGTGAACCTGACTGAGGGCTAGATCTAAGATTGTATTGTGAGCAATGAGCTCTGGGAAATGAGCCTACATATTGGGTTGTAGTCCTATGGTTGCAAGTGCATCCTTTGTTCACTATATTTTTCTCTTAGTTGGGTAGTACTTTTAATAGAGTACACTCATCTAGTGGGTTTGACTCCCACCAGGGTTTTCCCTTAACCGGGTTTCCTTGAGAAAAAATTTAAGTGTTATGTTTTATATGTTGTGGATCTTGCATTATTTTTTATCTTTTATATTTATGTGTCTAAAGTGGAATTAAAGTAATTAGGTACACACAAGTGATTCACCTCCCCTCTCAATTTTTCTTTCCTCCTTTTAGACCTAACAAACGCATCTTTGGTAACTTCAATCTTGGCTATTTCTATTTTTTGTGGCCTTTCTATTGTAACTTTTGATGCCTAAGCATATGCAGCATCTACAAACACATTGACCACCTTTAGAGCATAAGGTGTAGTGCATGAGAATGACATTCTGAGGAGAAGAGGTTTCCTTGATGACCTAAAAAAGGGAGACTCAAAACTATTTCTCACAATGTTTTACAACTATTAAAGCTTTAGAAACACAAAATAAAAGTAGGGTGGTAATCACCCCAAATATGTGAATTTATTTCCTCGGTGTCTATGTGTTATGCAAATGGAAGGGTAAGAGTACAAATTATCTAGACTCGTCACCATTTTGAAAAATGAGGCATTGACAATTACTCAACATTTGTCATGATAACTTATAGGACAAGTTCAAGATATGAAGTATAATACTAATTGTCAGTCATGGGAAAAGAGTGAAGGGTTAAAAAAATGAAGCGTTAGAAATAAGATAGTGAAGCATATGTACCTGATAGTACTTATTGAAAGAAAAATATGACTAACCTACTATTTACAAGAAGGATAGGTGGATATTAATGATAATGTTTAAGGTGGATAATGTTTACAGATATCTCAAAAGGGGTACCTTCCACATCTTCCATCTCAAAATAATTTCCACCTTTGCATTTTGAAATGTGAAAAGGGATCTTTCCATAAACTATCAAATTTTGCATGATAACCTAGCTTACTTTTCCTTTCATTGTATTTTAGAACTAGGTCCTTTTCTTTAAAAAATTGGTGTGATGATCTTTTATCAAACTATCTTTTGACAACTCCTTGATGATGTGTGAGGGAATCATGTTCCTTCTCAATTTGTTCTTATAGATTTAAAAATTCAACAAGCCTCACATTCATGATGCCATCCTCTTTAATCTCTATATACTTTAGGAGTCATAATATCTGTGTGTGTGAAATTTGTACCTAGTTGTGAACACAACACTTCAATAAAACATTAGAGGTTAGCAAATCAAAGAAATCTGTAAATAAATGAAACTAGCTAACCAAGCGATTTACTGCCTTCTAGTAGGTGTGAGTATGGTATTCTTAGATTAGACTGAGATCAGTGACAAGGCAACACCTAAATGAAGGATTTAAAATGATGAAAGCAATGAAATATGAATGCAAATTAATCTTCTTCTTTTTTTGGATTTTTGATGCAATTAGATGAAAAACTTGATATGAAACTAATCTAGAATGAATTGAAATTATATGCAATTAATCTAAAAATGCTATGAAGATGAATGCAAAAGTATTCAAAAGCTATGAAAAACTATGAAATGATCTCACAAAATTGCCTATCGCAAAAGCTTTGTTCTTCAGTTGTAAATTCGCCAAAGTAATTGTGCAAATTTGAGAGATTGAGAGATATTAAAAATGTGCAGCTTCGAAAGAGAGAGAGAGAGAGAGAGAGAGAGAGATTTGAAGAGCTGAGCCTTAATTTTATAGAAATCCAGGGCTTGAGGATGCATTGAGAAAAACCATAAATCACTCTTGATAAACTCAGGTTGATTTTTGAGTTAACAAGAAATCAGAGATAATTAACTCACAAAAATCATGCAAAAGCAGTGTTTAACTTAAAATAGAATTTAAATCAAATTTCAACTCCTCATCAAATGTTGAGTTTCAATTTTAAAATTGATTGTTAATTTCTAGTTGCCTGCTTTTATGATTGTGCATGATTTAATTATAAATTAATTTAATAAATAAAGTGATTTATTTTCAACTTAACTGATTTTTGAATTAAAACAATTGATTTATGGGTTAATCAATTATTAAATCAAACTTTTATTCAAAAACTATATTATTAAAAATTGACAACTAACAATAATTAATTAAATAAGAATTTTAATCAATTAGTCATAAGATTTTTGATTTATTGTCAAAATTAAATAATACAATTTAGGAATAAATTTAATTAAATTTAATTCAATAATTAAGTGACAGTATTAAATCTAATTAATTAAATATTTAGAATATTCCATTAATCAAACTTTAGGATAAATAGTGACATTTATCGTCAAATAATCATTAAATCAAAGATAATTAGGGTAAATAAGAATATTGCTAGGAATATTCCTTGATGCAGAATTTAGGATAATCAATTAGGATTCGATAATGTGTAGATGTGCCTTTGGTTAGGACTTTTGTATCGATTTCATTTGATTTGTTGATGTAAGAGGTTAATGAACCTATAGCCCATTTTTGGGGTATTACATTTTGCCCCTCTTTGAATTACTGTGCAAAGTGCAGTGGTTCAAAGATTAATCTATTTTTGATGTTGAAATTGATTTGAGAGATTAACCTATTTTGAGACAGAAACTGATTGAAATATTGGAAAAATTTGATTCAGGTCTTGGTTGACCAAAGATGATGTTAACGATAGCAACAATGAATCGGTGATTACGAAAAAGTGTCAAAAATGCCTGATTCTGAACCTTATGATTACAAAGAAGTGAGTGACCAGATTCTAGACCTGACTGTCAAAAGGAATCATAATTGGTATCACATCTAAATCCTTTAGTTACGAAGAACCAAGGAAATAACACTAATGAACCAATGGTTATGAAAAGCTGATACAGTTTACAAGATAGATTAGGATACCAGATTGATATAGATCTTGATGAATCTAATATGCCCCAAGCGATGTACCCCAAGTGACGAGGTCTTTAGATGAATCAGCAACTAGACATGGTTGTTATCTTGATTATTGAGAGAAGATTTGATTTATAGATTTGAATGATATGTGATACCATGCCCCCTTCAGGATAAAAATCAAAATCTGACAAGAAAAGTCAGTGCTAAATGGTTTAGAAGCATGTTAATTAATTTAAGGAGTGGTTATACACGTTCGAGAATGTGTTTTACATCATTTAGAGGTCCTGGAGACCAAGTTTGACTAGGTTTGACCATGAGTTGACCATGGGCGACCAAGTTGAAATTTTGATAGTTTGATGTAAGATAATCAGTTAAGTTGAAATCTGGATTTTTGTGATGATTGAAGGTTGATTATGCAAGCAGTCAGTCGTCCTAGGTCTGAAATTTTTAAATCATGATTTTGACAATGTAAACGATCTCATATTTCTATTTTGATCCTGAAAATGGATTCTACTTGTTGTTTAGTTGGAGGGCCTTCATACAATGCTCAGTCCTTGTGTCATGTTTAGCATAGTTTTGAAGAATCATTTTTGAGTGTCAAGCTTATTTGGGCAATCGTGAGATAAATGCAAACCTAAGACCTAGGACCTAGTCACTGATCATGTGTCGATCATTTTCATCATTGAATTTTTATTAGGTAATCGGATAAATCAATACAACATCCACTAGTTAGGAAACTATGAATATATGAATATTGATTTGTATGCGCAAGAATCAATACAATGCCCATTGGCTAGACAACCATGGACATATGAATATTGATTTTGTTTTTAGAATGTCGGATTAGATATAAGCACCAAGGCACAAATGCCAGGATGACCTGAATATCATGTCCATTTTGATATAGAAATTTTTATAAGCATAAAAACATAGATGTCATGATGACCAGAATACACCTTGCAGAACAAACACATCAAGTAGTCAAGAGATCATTCTAAATCCAGTGTGAATTACCCGTAGTGACCCTTTATCATTCACATCCTTAGGTAAGATCATGTTTCACAGTAGGAGTAAGAACTTTCTCAAAAAGACAATAGTTAGATCAAACTTCCTTGAATTTTTTGGGTATCAATGGTCGAGGTACGCATGGCCATCCAATACAAGATAGAGGCTCTTACAAATGAACACCATTTCAATCCAAAATTTCCAAAGTTGTTAGATTTTCACATACAAGCAAAAAAAAAAGAAAAGATTATGCCCCCAGTCATCATTCTCTAAATCCTATAAAGGACATCATCGAAGAGCTCGAAGGGACACAACATGAAAAAATCTCAATGTGAATTAGTAAGCATACAAGGAGATAAAAGCATGTAAAAGCATAGATTGTTTTCAATTTGTGTTGATGTTCCAGTTCGTTGTTGTAGATGAAAAATCATTTCTGGTAAGGAGACAAATTGACTGACTCAGATGTAACTTCAAAGGACTCTGATTGGATATGACTCGTCTGAGGTATATTGGAGACCATAGGATATGACATTGATTGCCCCCAAGTTTGAACATTGATAGGATACCAAAGCTTTTGCTGACCGACTTTATTGAAAACAAGAATACGAAAACAAACCAAGAAATATGTACAAACTAAAGCAAGACAGAAAGCTGGGAAAGACCAAGATTGCGCTAATAGATGGAGCATTTTGAAACAAGTGGTGCCCATTTGCCAGGTTTTCACCATCTTGGCAGAGATTCTATTTTTTCTACCAAGGTGCCTGTTTCTAGGTTTTCACCAAGGCACTTTTTCTTTTTCTCATTTTTTTTGTATTTTCAAATTTCCAATTTTTTTGTATTTTTCCATTTTTTGATTTTTTTGTGAATCATCAAGGTGCCTATTGCTAAGTTTTCACCAGGATGTTCATTTTTTCAGGACTTTTTCAGATTTTTATGATTTTTTCAGGACATTTTTTAATACTAAATGCTTTTTGGCATGTAATTTCTTTAGATGGAGAATGTTGATTGGTTCTCGGAGCTGTTCTCCTTCAGTCATTGAGAATTGATAGGCTCCAGAGCCAAAAGTAGCAGTGATTACAAAGGGACCCAACCAGTTGGGTTCAAACTTCCCCTTGCATTCTCTATGTGATTGATTTTTAGGATTCTCTCTCAAGACTAGATCACCAACCTAAAATTCTCTATGTCTAACTTTCTTGTTGTAACCTCTAGACATTCTTTTCTGATAGACTCTTTGATGATCATATAGTGCTTGTCTGTGCTCATCTGGTAGTTCAAGTTCTTGCAACCTAGACACTCTGTAGTCATTATCAGTTACTAGACCATGCATTCTGATTCTGAGTGATAGGATTTTAACCTCAATAGGCAATACCACTTTAGACCTGTAAACTAAAGCAAATGGTGTAGCCCCAGTGGGTGTTCTGATACTTGTTTTGTAGTAGTGATCAGGAGATCTAGCCAATAGTGTCCAAATGTCGAGAGATCCATAGTCAAGAAAAGATCACTTAAGTGAGGCTCACAAATATCCTCATGGACGTGTCTTAACTCTTTTTCAGATTTCCCACGCTCTAAACATTCAGGAAGAGTACATTCTAGATTTATCTTAGTCATGTCACTAGAAATGAGGAGATACCGATATGCACTTTAGGATACGCAAGATGGAGTGAAGAGTAGAAAGTATGAGAGGCAAGGAGGGTGAAATGGAGGAAGGTATGAGAATTTGGAAGCTTGAATAGCAACTTTTTTGACATCCAAGTCTTTTAGCTTGGGAATCCACATAGATTTTTACTTTTTTCTCTTTCTCTTCTTGAGAAATGTGATTGCAATTTTGATAAGATGGATTTTTAGAATCATCTCTAGAATGAAGCTTGATTCCCAGGGATCTGAGTTGGATTGCTTAGATACCTAGTAGATAGCTTTCGAGAATCATCTCCAGAATGAAGCTTGATCCTCAAGAATCTGAGTTAGATTGCTCAGATACCTAGCAGTAAGATTTCAAGAATCATCTCCAAAATGAAGCTTGACCCTCAGGGATCTGAGTTAGATTGCTCAGATACCTAGCAGTAAGATGGATTTCAAGATCCATTTGTGCTTTGATTTTCTTTTCTCCTTTTTTCCTTGAAGACCTTTGCGGTCTTTTGAATGTTGTCTTTTTCTTAGTACTCACATGTCGATTAGGTGGGACATAGTGACTTTGAGATATAAGTGGATCTTGATAAATAAAAAAATTGTTATAGATCCAAGTTACTTCCAAAGACTCAGGAATTATGGATGAAAGAGGTTGATAAAGCTGGTTGAGGTGGAGTGGGAAGTGGGCGAGCCACTTATCTTAGGGAGGTGTGTGGAAGAGAGGTTGATGGGATGGGCTCAAGTGTAAAGAGTTCAACATCATCCTCATCATTCATGAATGAATTAGATGGATCAAGAAAGTTATCTTCCATAAAATGTTGTCGATTATGAGTTTTCCTAGAAGAGTCAGATAAGTTTAAAGGAGTATCATGTGATTCAAACCAAGATGATCTATTCCGAGAGCTAGGTCCTTCTTCAAGTGGGAATTGTGCATGGATAGGAACCATTTCAATCCTGGACCTACTAATATTCCATGAAGTTGTAATTGGATGGGGTCTTGTGTACCCATGATCTGCTGGAGCAGCTAGAGTGTAGCTTGAAGTAGATGGCCTAGGAGCCATAGGGATGATTTCCATAGAAGGGTGGAAAGGATCGTCATCAGTTTCTTGCTCAAGATTTTGAACTTTCTCCCCTTTCAAAGCTAGTAAGAGGAGCATATCTATGTATGACATCAACTTCTATTGTTATAGTAGTATCAAATGAGGAATCTTATTCACTTTCTTTTGAGTCTATCTTGACATTACCATATTGCCTGATGTAGTCAGATAGAGTCATTGTAGGAGGTAGGTCTTCTTCATCACTGTCATTTGTAATAGGAGGAATATTCTTTGTAGCAGGATCTTTTTTAGTAGAAACAATGGTGGAATAGTTCATAATAGGCATACTGCAAGGCATATTTAGGATGTGAGAGATATCAGTGAATGGCCCCCACTCAAGATCAGTAGTATGTTTAGCATTTTGGATGGGAGAAACTTGGGTAAGACTAGAATATGTCATCTAACTAGTAGATAAGTGTGCAAAGTGTAGAGTCATGAGTGAAAGGGATTCTAGAACACACGCCTGACGCTAGGTCGGAGGATAGGAAATGGAGAGCGGATTGACTCTTCTCAAATGTCATAGATCAGAAGGATGGATCAAACTCAAGAGACTAGTTTAGGAAAATAGATAGGATTTCTTTGATTGTTCTGCTCTATTCTTGACATAGTGAATATTTTGACAGAATCTGGAAGTTGGCTGTAAAAAAAAATTGATTTTCTGACAAATTATGAAGGTTTCTGACAACTTTTTGAAAATTTGGATATGACTTTCTGAGACTGTTGGATGACTTTTCACTCCAGTTTGGAATTTTGCTTCAAATTTTGCAAATTTTAGGTTTTCAGTTTCAGATTGTTTGCAAATTTTTCTGTCCAGGTTTGAAGATCTGTGTGATAGTTCATCTCAAGTAACCAAGTAGATATCAAGCATGAAAAATAGCAAGCAAGGGAAGCAAACAATCATCTGAAAAAAATGAACAAGGGCAAAAGAAACCTTGCGCATGAACAAGCAATAGTGACTTATTGTGCTAATCCCTAGAAATGCTACTTGTGTATGTCCTCAAAAGTTTTTCAATAATGCACATAGTCCTAGAAAATGAAAATTTTTGCCTCACTAGGGTTTTTAGTAATGGTCTGACTCTACAAATTTTGTGATCTCAAGAGGGAGAACTCCAATCTAGGCACATCAGGGTTTTGACACAGTCTGATAATTTAATCAATTAGGAGCTGCTAGGGAGATCTGACAGCCCAACAAGAGACCACACCTGTGAAGATTTCCTCCACAAGGACATTTATATAGCGGCTATTGCTACCACGGTGAAAATGGCTATTACCGCTTGAGGTTACGTCCACGTGGTTGACCCAATAAAGGGAATGTCCATTACGGTTAACCCTCTCTAAAGGTGACTCACAAAAGATACCACATGGGGACTAGATCGGATTCAAGGATTTGGGTTTCTAATACTATCCAAAAAGGAAGTAGAGCATAATCCCCTAGCATCTTCACTTCACCAAAACAAAGTAGACAAATTAATTTGACATGCTAAGATTGAAATTATCTCACCAATATTTTTGATGTCAACAATTATGGTCTATCGATCTCTCTGGAGAGAGAACGTATCGATCAAAAGCTGAGGACCAAACCCAGTAGAATGTGAGACAATCATAGTATCCTCCCTACCTATAAGAGGATCCTTCTTCAAGAAGAACTTCGCATGTAAACAAGAGAATGAATCCCACTCTCTCAAGATCATCCACAAATAATGTTCATAGGGCCTATTTACTATGTGTAACAGATATGCAAAAAGCAAATCTATGTTCATTTTATAGCCCAAAATTGAAGTGTGAATTATGAAAGTTGTAAAGGCACTCAAGCTTGACACAAGAGAGTTCATTTTATATCCAAATCGAAGTTTTATTAGATTGAATAGAATACCTGAGTTCCTCGCAATGGACTTAGTATATGTTTACCTATTTTAGCAATTTTTAAGCATTTGTCTTCTATCTTTTGTACCCACGGGATGTACCCGCACCTGCACCTGCAAACCACTGTTATGAAAAACTTACCCATTATTGTACATGCAACCCACTATTATAAAAATCCATCAAAAAAGAAACATAACTCGTCAACCCCACATGGTAGAAAATCAGGTTAGTCAAAGATAATATGTCATTTGATAATCAAAAAACCTGTTGTCATAAAAAATCAGATTCTGACTAGTCTGCACTAAATCAATCATAAATTTTGCAAATCAAGACAAAATTAATTCAAACCAATGGAAAATGAAAGATAACTCAAACACCTTTCTAGAAATATAAATTTAGGATCTGTATCATGTCATATGTGCATGTACCAATAAAAACATCAGTTGGATTTCATAAAATCAGGTTTTGACTAGTCTGCACTAAAATGATCATAAATTTTGCAAATCAAAAAAAAAAAATCCAAACCAATGCAAAATGAAAGCTAACTCAAATACCTTTCCATTAATATAAATTTAGGATCTTTATCATATCATATGTGCGTGTACCAATAAAAATACCAGTCGGATTTTTGGAAAAATAGCCCAGAAATTTATCACAAAATTCATAAAAATTAACCTTGTGGTCGTGGGTTTGAGAAAAATGATAAAAATTTGATATAATAGAATAGAATGGAAACCTATTTTAGGGCCCCACGGTGGGCACCAGAAATGTGTGTGTGAAATTTGTACCTAGCTGTGAACACAACACTTCAGTAAAACATTAGAGGTTAGCAAATCAAAGAAATCTGTAAATAAATGAAACTAGCTAACCAGGAGATTTACTATCTTCTAGTAGGTGTGAGTATGGTATTCTCAGATTAGACCGAGATCATTGATAATGCAACACCTAAACAAAGGATTTAAAATGATGAAAGCAATGAAATATGAATGCAAATTAATCTTCTTCTTTTTTGGAATTTTTATGCAATTAGATGAAAAACTTGATATGAAACTAATCTAGAATGAATTGAAATGATATGAAATTAATCTAACAATGCTATGAAGATGAATGCAAAATTATGAAAAAGCTATGAAAAACTATGAAATGATCTCACAAAAATGCCTGTCGCAAAAGCTTTGTTCTTTAGTTGTAAATTCGCCAGAGTAATTGTGCAAATTCAAGAGATTGAGAGATATTAAAAATGTGCACGAGAGAGAGAGAGAGAGAGAGAGAGAGAGAGAGAGAGAGAGAGAGAGAGAGAGAGAGAGAGAGATTTGAAGAGCTTAGCCTTGATTTTATAGAAATCCAGGGCTTGAGGATGCATTGAGAAAAACCATAAATCACTCTTGATAAACTCGGGTTGATTTTTGAGTTAACAAGAAATCAGAGATAATTCACTCACAAAAATCATGCAAAAGCAGTGTTTAACTTAAAATAGAGTTTAGATCAAATTTCAACTCCTCATCAAATGTTGAGTTTCAATTTTAAAATTGATTGTTAATTTCTAGTTGCCTGCTTTTCTGATTGTACATGATTTAATTATAAATTAATTTAATAAATAAATTTATTTTCAACTTAACTGATTTTTGAATTAAAACAATTGATTTATGGGTTAATCAATTATTAAATCAAACTTTTATTCAAAAACTATATTATTAAAAATTGACAACTAACATTAATTAATTAAATGAGAATTTTAATCAATTAGTCATATGATTTTTTATTTATTATCAAAATTAAATAATACAATTTAGGAATAAATTTAATTAAATTTAATTAAATAATTAAGTGGCAGTATTAAATTTGATTAACTAAATATTCAGAATATCCAATTAATCAAACTCTAGGATAAATAGTGACATTTATCGCCAAATAATCATTAAATCAAAGATAATAGGATAAATAGGAATATTGCTAGGAATATTCCCTGATGTAGAATTTAGGATTATCAATTAGGATTCGATAATGTGTAGATGTGCCTTTGGTTAGGACTTTTGTATTGATTTCATTTGATTTGTTGATGTAAGAGGTTAATGAACCTATAGCCCATTTTTGGGGTATTACAATATCGAGATCTCCATTGAAACAGGAAGGATAGATTATTTTTCATAAAACAAATCATATAGTGAATTCTTCATAACTTTTTGGGGTAACTCTATCTACCCACATAGTAGCTTGTAGGTGTTTGTACCATTCTTAGTAGTGTTCTAAGCCAACCCTTTTTATTATCCTGATCATATTTTTATTTGTTGGTTATGCTAGCACATTTTCTTGAGGATAATAATTTTAAAATATCTTTAAGGAAATACCATTTCTTAGTGCAAAATCCAAGATCTTGGCTCAAACAAATTCTCTTGCATTATCCAAAATTATTGTCTTTGAGGGCCCAAATCTTGACACCATTTCTTTGAGAAAATTGATGATCTCATTCTTTGTGGTGTTCTTCAGTGGCTTTGCCTTCATCAAATGGATGAAGTAATCTATCGTTATAAGATTCCATCTATGTCCAATACTTGAGGGGGGATTTATCATTCCAACAAAATCTAAGCCCCACTAGGTGAAGGGTTCATCAACTACGATGGGCCTTAGTGGCATGACAAAATTATTTCTTCTTCCTATAAAGAATTTATACTTTTCATATTTTTTGACTAATACAAAGTAATCAGTGAACATCATTGGTCAGAAATAGCCAACTTGCATGATTTTGAGAGAATATATCTTGGTTGAATAGTGGCCACCTAAGGAGCCACTATGCATTTCTTCTAATATCTTCTACATCTAGACCTCGTCAACACATCTTAATAGAATTCCATTGAAATTTCTTCTAAAAATTGTAACTTCAACCAGGAGATATTTGACATCTTGCAGCTCGTGGTATCTTCTTTTATATACAGGGAGGTGAGGAGGGTATCTTCCTATTTGCATAAAATTTATTTGATCAACTACCTATTCATTTACTTCTCTGAGATAATTCATAAAGATCAATTCCTCTGCCTCTTCTGATCCTTCTATCCCTTTTGTAATATATTCAAAAAGATCTCTTCCCTAAATCACTTTGGTCATTTGGACCTCTATTGTTGGATATAGGTGTGGAAAGGTAAGTAGTGAGAGAAGAGGGGCGAATCAGTACTTCAAATCACTTTCAAACTTTTCTGTACTTTCTTCACATTCATTTACTAATTACTTAACCTTTGCATTCATCACATGAAAATAAATAAAATATATAATCATCACACATAACACAATGATTTTTGTATCACATAAATCCTTGTTAGAGGATAAAAACTACGGTGGGGATGACACCCACAACACTTCACTGCTGCAGGAATAAAGTTGCTCGGTTAGAGCTACAATGTTTAGCTATTTCTAATAGCTTACCTTCTTAAAGGTATTAACCCAGTTAAGAGTTCTAAGACTACTAAGTCTACTCTATTAAGATATTTCACAACTCTAATCTAAGAATTGTACCCATTTAAAGGATTTATACATAAGATCTATTAAGATCTTCTCAGTTAAGAGACTTACACAATTCTGATTAAATTTTAATCAAAAATACAAAATGTCTATCAAAAAATTCTTATTAGACTCTATGTTCTCAATATCTCATTACCTCAAACTATGTAACCTTCACACTAACCAATTCAGTACTTGGTAAATCTATTTTGCAATACTTTGATACTCGATGGCTTTCTCTGTTTATTCACTTTCTACTTTGTTATGTTTCATACATTAAATATTCTCATGTATTCATATCACCATAGCCACATTATCCATCACTGTAATCTTTACTTCTCTAGTCTATTTATACAATGCTTGAAGCAGTGGTAGAAGTTATATAATCTTCTCCTTTAAGTGGTGCTAGCATTGGGTACACTTCCAATCCATATTTCATCCATTTTCCATTGTCTAAAGGTACCTTTTAATCATGTGTAATCATTAGATTTAATCTCCAATGTTCTTTTATTCGATCTCCTCGAGATTTTTAAACCATTTTGTAATCAGTGTCCAGGTTCAATGTACTTAGATTTCATCTGGTGTCGACTTGCTTTCCTCGGTAACACATTTTCTTTAACTCAATAACTAAGTTCTCTTCTCATTTTGGTGCTCAGTAGAACATGGTTCTCAGTGCATGGTTCTACATCACTCGGTGTCTATACTTGCTTTCTTTTCACTGAAATTCCTTGTTAACTTATTCCTTTTACCGAATGTATTCTTTACCTTATCGACTCATCTTATCTTCCTTACCGAATGACTTTGACAAACATAATGACTTTCATATAACTAATGACAACAAAATTGACTCTTAGGAGTGTCAATCTCCCCCTTGTGCATTATTTTGGTATTTTTTTAAAAACCTTCAAAATCTTCAAAGTCATATATCAAGATTTTGTCTTTGTCTATTTCTCTTCCTTGATAAAACTTATTACTCCCCCTGAAGTAATAGTTCTAGTACATCTCCATACTGTATACATAATCTTCTCTATATTCCCCTTTTATATCTATTCCCTTGTCACTTCAAAAATTCCTATATAACCTTTTCAACTTAGACGTATATTCCCCCTTTATGTAATTATTGTATATTCCCCCATTTTTAATAAAAAGACAAAAATACTTACTTCGCATCCGATTTGGGGATTTTATCAAAAAAACCTTTATATTTATCTTGTCCATCCTTCAATGATTCCTTGTAGGTGTCCCAGAGTGTTTGCAACACTAAAATATTCTCACTTATATTTGTAGCTAGACTCACCATGATGTCCATGGCACTGACATCCGGTGTGTTCACTAGATCTTTTGCTTTCTGTATCTGCCTCTATAGTGATTCAATGGTTGGGAGAAAAATTGTTTGGAGTTCTAAAAGTTCCATCCTTATTTGGTTCTCCTCCTTTCTTAGTTCAAATTGCACTCCTATTAGGTTCTTGAGCTTCTCATAATATTATGTGATTGTTTTGAGCTCAGTGGAAATCTTTGAGAGTAGCTCGGTAAGCTCTTTTTCCACATTCTCATCTACATCCTCTATCTCCTTTGTAAAGTTGGAAAATAAACAAATCTTTGAAAATATAGAAATAATTGATTTCAACTCTTCTTCTAATGTATTGATTAACTCAGATAGAGTTACCTTGTCTAATGCTACCGATTGAAGAACTTATTCAATCACCTTAGTCTTCATTTCTTTCTTGTGAATCTTCATTAGATATTCGGTTGTGTCGATTCCATGTTGATTAATTTAATTGAAAAGTTCTTTTAACTGACTATATATGTCTTCCTTCTCATTTATTTTAGAATCTAGAACAATCTTATTTAAAATACTCTTTATTTGTTCCAATACATCAATCTTTTGCTTTTTAGCTATAAGCTTATCTTGTGCAGCTTTCCTTTTCAACAAATCACTGAACTCAGAAAGTTCTTTAGGACTCATAGTAGTATAGTCAACCTTCGATATGAATATAACTTCATTTATATCTACCTCTTTCTCTTATTTCCTCTTCTTAGACTTGCTCTTGGAACTTGACGCCTTCTTTTCATCATATTGGTTTGAGGTAGCTTCTATTTTATCTTCCTTTTCCTTCTTCTTTTCTTCTTGTTTCTCCTCTTCTTTATTCTCTTCTTGTTTTTCTTCTTTCATCTCTTGTACCTTTTCTATCTTTATAACCTTTTATTTTTCTTTCTCTTGGTCCTTCTGACCTGCAGTTTCGGTGGGGGTCATTGACTCCGTATTTTAACCTTGAGTAGTGTATGTTTTTGTAGCCTTCTCTTTGGTCTCTTTTGGTTCATTCTTTTTTGCTAGCTCAATAGGAGTCTCAGCAGTAGTAGGTTCACCACTTGTAATCTCTAAGATAACCACTTCTATCTTAGGAAAATCCATTACTTGTAGAATTACCAGCTCTTTTTTCATCAATATTGTTGTAGTCGAGTCATCAATGTCCATAGCTTCTGACTACATGGCCTCGGTAGCCATGATATCCTCATCTTGTTTCACTATGTCATCAAGTCTTTCTCAATAATGTCTTCAATTATTATTTATTCTTCATTAGTAATCAATCCAACTGGCTTGGATTTATCTTCTTCAGCAGTTATACCTTTGATTGTTGGTTGTTCAATGGAAAAGGTCTTTCTCCAAAGATCATCAGTATCCTTTTGAACTTCTTGCAACTGATCGACCATTATACTCATCACTCTTCCCTTCATTGTGAATCTATCCAAGTATTCCTTAAGTATATCCTTTATTCCTCTCTTTGTGAGGTCTTGTACCATGATTGCAAGGGATCTTTCCCTCATTTATTTTTCAACAGTAATGGCATATTTCCATATGGCATCAATTATTTTATATAGTTCCTTGTCAAGATGTTCAACTACCTCAACTGGTAGAATTATGAACTTGTGCAGTTTAGTAATAATTGTTTCTTCTATTTTGTACTTCTCTTCATTTGTCCTTATGTCAAACTTCAATTGCTTCATGACAGAGTATGTTCCATATTTCTCTAGAGTTTGGATTATCTCACCGAGACTCCTATTCTTTTTTCTCGATGCTACTTTAAATTGTGACAAGTCATCTGACTCAATGTCAATCTCCTTTAGCGGTTTCAATTTTCTCCTAGGCCTTCTAGTAGCCTTTCCTTCCCTGACATAAATCTTTGTCTTCACAAGCTCTTCTTTTTCTTTCTTCTTTCCTCTCGGTGTAGAGGTAGACCAAGTAGATGGTCTTACATCGAAAAAACTAGGGGTTTCCTTCTTGAATCTGATTTTCTTCCCCTTTATTTTTGAAGGCTCAACAACATCTTCCTTAGCTTCATCAACATCAACAATACCTAGTTTCTATGTTAAATCACTAATCATTTACCAGTTTTCCTTATAGCTTTCACTATCAATATACCAGTTCTTATTTTCTCCTTCACCTCTTCATAGGTGCCATACCGAATTGTAGTTATATCCTTAGGCTTCTCCAAAAATCCTTTAATTTGTACAGTGGGTGTATCAATATTCATTTTGTAACCCATTGGGGGTAGCCATTCAATTCTAGGCTATACTGCCCTTATTATACACACATCGGTATCCACTTCAAAACATAACTTGTCCTTAAATTCTTCCACTAAATTTTGTGGAATCCTATATCTCTTATGCATCCTAGCTTGAAATTTATTAAAATAATTATCCATAATAACATTAAATTTGTTAACCTTGCTTTGAATATAATCACTGATTTGATAAGCTATCAGTTTATCAACACTCCATGTGACATCACCGATTATTGGAAATGAATTCTGAAAGTAAAAGAATATACATACCAACAACTGACCAAACTTCAAAGTGTTTGTCTTATCCTTCTGAATTGTGTTCATGGTGTCATCAAGTGGTTTCAGTAGTATCTCACACAGGTCAATCTTCATATCTATCTTCACCATCTTATATGCAATATCCACAACTCCATAGGGTACACTGTCTACCCTAGATGATTAGAATATCCCATATGATATGATATTCAATGCATACTTTAGCTCGGGGTCTTCAATTGTAGAAAGTCTCAAGCCTCTTTTGTCCCATTTAGCCTTTATTAACTCACAGAGTTTGTTCTTATTTGTCTATTTGTAGGCTCTTGGTCTATCACCGACCGGAAATCCACTAACAATATGTAGAACATCCTTTGTTATCTTTACTAGCCCATAAAGCCACATGAACCTATCATGAACTCTGCTTAACATGATTCTTATCCACCCATGCTTGAATATTGTCGGTACATGCATTGCAATATGAACCAAACCCTTGGTCTATGAGTGAATGTAATCATTCTTCAATTTATCATTTGCACACAACTTCTGGTACAATGCATCAATCTCAGCTTAACAAATGTCCTTAATTTTATAATGAATGAAGGATAAAACATCTTCAATCAAAATCAATCTTGGTGGGATTAGGGATAGGGTTTCAGTTTTGTCTATTTCAGTAGAAATGACTAGAGGAAGTTTGTACTTCAGATTGACTGGGTCAATCTTCTCAACTACTACTGGCTTTTGTATCTTAGGTGCCATTTGATTCTCAAAAATATCTCAACAAGTTTCTAGGGTTCAAATAAAATAACAATGTAATCTCTTAATCATCTTGGTGAACACTGTAAATACCTCAAATGATCTTGAATGTGCTCAGAATACTTAATTGATTGCTTGAAAATAGCTCTTTGATCTTGTATCTGTTACAGCTCAAATGTGAGCAAGTATGTAAAGTAGAAATGATGTATCTTGCCCTCTATTTATAGATTTTCCTATAGGTTAGGGCTTCCAATGGCTATAAATGCATTTAATGCTTTCTTACCTAACTTTATATGACCATTTGACTAAACTATACTTTACTTTACAAAATGCAACATAATAACTTTTACACTTCACCGATCAACATATGAAATCAGAACTTTATAATTAATATCCAAATGCATCTAGATATGTTGATATGGATCTTAGAGCTAAATTTAGGAACCAATTTAAGATAATCTTTAGGTTATCATCTCCTATTTATACCTTGACCGATTAAGTGAAGATAGGTGCACCTGATCCAAAGGATGTGGTGTCATCTCTACTTCCCAATTATGTTCCATCATCTTATGACTTTCTTCTCCAAGTCTTATTCATTTGTTCTCAGAATTCATCAATATTTACTGGAGTCTTTTCACTCAATTGAATCCTTATTTCGGTACCTGCAATCCTTTGCTAGGTGACCGATTCTGTGGCCATGAAAACAAGCCATTCCATTATTTATCTATGATTTCCTATTATTCATTCCATGCATCCTAAAGAAATTTTTAGAAATGTGATCGAATCTTCCACATAGAGTACAAGTAATCCTTGTATTATAATCCCATGGTATTGTAGCTCCTTGTCGGTTGTTGTCAACATTTTATCGGTTAGGGACCCATTTATCATTTCTTCTTTGTGACCTACATTCTTTAGATTTGTGACCATATTTCTTGCAATTGTCGCAATAACCATCAAACCTTAGTTTCCTTGGAGTGTTCATAACTCTTGATCTACACTCAAATGCCTTATGTCCATACTTATTGCAATTATAACAATGACCTTTAAATTTAGGAGAATTTGGTGGATTACCTCTCTTGCTTCTGCATATGTTAGTTGTATGTCCTAGTTTCCCACAATGATAACATGTAGGCTTCTTAGGCTTTAGTGGGGGTAGCATCTTTCTCTCAGTTGGTTTCTTGTTTGGAGGAATCACCCTTCTTGGTAGTACTATTTGCATTGAAACTGAGTCTAGAGGTGTCAATAGGTTGCCTTTGATTTTTTAGTTGTTCATCCAAAATCTTCCTTGCTTCTTCATTTCTTTTCAAGATTTCATTCGCATCTTTCTCAGTTTTTAGATCATTCTTCAAATGTGCATTCTCAAATATCAATTATGTAATCTCACCGACTTTCCTTGCAACATCTTGATTTACCATAACAAGTTGATCTATCAAGTTGTATTGTGTTTGTGTCAACCTCATGATTTATCTATCTTTCTCATCAAGTCTAGTATTCATTTGTCTTCTTTCTTCTTCTGTAGTTCCTTTTTTCATCCTCAATTTTTCCTTTTTGTTCCATGATCTCACACATCCTTACTGACTGTTCTTCTTGTTCTCTTTTCAGTGTTTTCACCTAATCAACTAGATTCTTATTCTTTTCATATAGTTTTGATATGAGTGCATCAGATTCATCAAACATGCTTCCCTCATATTTTTGTTCCAAGTTCCTCTACATGATCTTGAGTATCTTTCAATTATAGTGCAAGCTATTTCCTTTTGATGATTGAATGTTTCATCTTTATGCTCAATTCTTCAATTTTCTCATTAGCCATCTTCAACTCTGTTTCCATGTCAAATATTCTTTTGTACTTGTAGCTTTCTATCCTTCCATATCTTTCCTCTTATGTGACTAAACTCCTTAATAAGAGATTGTGCTCTGATACCAATTTTTGGATACAGGTGTGGAAAGGTAATTACTGAGAGGGGAGGGGTGAATTAGTACTTCAAATCACTTTTAAACTTTTTTGAACTTTCTTCACATTCATTTACTAATTACTTAACCTTTGCATTCATCACATGAAAATAAATAAAACATATAATCATCACACATAATACAATGCTTTTGGTATCACATAAATACTTGTTAGAGGATAAAAATTGTGGTGGGGATGACACCCACAACACTTCACTACTGTAGGAATAAAGTTGCTCAGTTAGAGGTACAATGCTTAGCTATTTTTGATAGCTTACCCTATTAAAGGTATTAACTTAGTTAAGAGTTCTCAGACTGCTAAGTCTACTTTGTTAAGATATTTCACAATTCTAATCTAAGAATTGTACCCGATTAAAGGATTTATACATAAGATTTGTTAAGATCTATTCGGTTAAGAGACTTATACAATTATGATTAACTTTCAATTAGAAATACGAAATTTCTATCAAATGTGCATCAATAAATTCTTAACAAAATCTATGTGCTCAATATCTCATTACCTCATACTATGTAGCCTTCGCACTAACAAATTCAGTACTCGATAAATCTATCCTACAATACTCTGATACTCGGTGGCTTTCTCTACTTATTCACCTTCTTCTCTATTCTTCTTCATATATGCAATCTTCTCAAGTATTCATATCACTATATCCACATTCTACATCATTCTGATCTTTACTTCTTTGGTCTATTTATACAACTCTTGAAGTGGTGCTAGAAGTTCTAGAATCTTCTCCTTTAAGCGGTGCTAGCATTGGGTACACTTCCAATGCATATTTCATCCATTTTTCCATTGGCTAAACTTACCTTGTAATCATGTGTAATCATTAGATTTCAATCTCCAATATTTTTTTATTCAATCTCCTCAAGATTTGTAAACCATTTTCTAATTAGTGTCCAGGTTCAATGTACTTAGATTTCATCTGGTGTTGGCCTGCTTTGCTCAATAACACATTTTCTTTAACTTGGTAACTATTTTCTATTCTTAGTTTGGTGCTCGTTAGAACATGGTTCTTGATGCATGGTTTTACCTCACTCAGTGTCTATACTTGCTTTCTTTTTACCGAAATTCCTTGTTAACTTATTCATTTTATCGAATGTATTTTTTACCTTACCGACTCATCTTATCTTCCTTATCAAATGAATTTGACAAACATAATGACTTCCATATAACTAATGACAACAAAATTTACTCTTAGGAGTATCACTCTATATCATATTCCACAATTTTAGTGATCCAGTTGTCCCTCTTCTGAGTAATCTTATCTTCCATTATGTATTCTCGCACACCCAGGTTAGCTACATACACCATGATCTTTCTCCCTGAGACCATATGTCTAAATATTGTATTTGATCCATAAAAATACATTATGAAGTATTTTGAGAAATCTATATTTGACAATAGTGAAGCATCCTTTATCTTTTCAAAAGTAACCTTTCCTTCTAGGGTCCATTAGAGAGTTTGTTTTTTTCTTAGCATCAAGGTGATAGGATGCACCATTCTTGCAAAATTGAAAATGACCCTACTGAAGAAGTTTATCTTTTGAGGAAAGATTGAATTCCCTTTTTTTTTGATGGGAGCGGGAGCTCCAGGATAGCTCTTACTCTTTCAAGATATATGGAAATTCCTTCTTTTGATACATCCCAAGATCTTTCCTTGTGGTACTCTAAACATAGACTTCTTTGGATTTAATTTTTTTTGAAATATTGACACTTTGAAACACTTGCTTGAGGTGATCAAGATGATCTTCCTTCCTTTTTGACAACACTATTAATTCATCCAAGTAGATCATGATGATTAGGTCTATCAATTATTTGAAATCTCTCTATATGGCCTTTTAGAAGGTGGCTCCCGTATTAGATAGTCTAAATGAGATTTTTGCATAAGAAAAGGTTCCCCACTTAGTAGTGAACATTGCTTTATGTTGATCATATTCTACCACCTATACTTGGTTGTATCCAAAGAAACCATCTAACAGTGAAAAAATATTTGATCCTGCAATAGTGTACAAAATTTGTTCCATTGATGGCAAAGGGTGATGATCTTTTAGGGAGGCTTTATTTAGGGCTTGGAAATCCACACAAAGGTAGATTTCACCCTTCCTTTTACAAAATGGAACTAATTTGGACACCCAATTTATATGTTTGATTGGGTGGATAATCTTGGATTCAGTCAACTTGATCAGTTCATGTGTCATTAAGGCTTCTACCTTGGTTTATATGGCATTTTCTTTTGTCTTATAGGCTTCACTCTTTCTGCTAACTCAATGGTGTTCTCTTTGATATCTCTTCCATAAAATTTTAGGTCATCATAGGTCCATCCTATGACCCCTCTATACTTTGGCATATTTATATGAGTCATTCTCTTGTTGGATTACGGAGAGGGGGGTGAATCAGTAATCCTTGATTCTCTGTACCTTAAAAATTTTTTATGTGATTAACTCGATTAAACATAGTTCACTATTTATCGACAATAGTAAATAAAATTTATCAAACACAATAACATTCACAAATATCATTCAACACATTTAACACTAGTATTTAATGTGGAAACCTAGCTTCGATAAAAACCACTATGGGAATTGTCACCCAATAAAGAAATACTCTTCTAAAGTATACTCGGTTAAAAGATAATCCTGTTAAGGATTACAATGCACACTATTAGGTGTGACACAATTGAGGGATTGACCTCAGATCTATTAGGATCTTCACTTTTTTAGGAGTGGCCTGGTTAGAGGGCTTCAAACACTCTTTATAATGTTACCTTTTCAAGGATTTTACAATAAGATTGTTAAGTCCACTCAGTTAAGAGATTTCTCTATTACAAATATTAATAAGAAATAGTAAAAAAATTGACCTGTAGATTTGCAACTATCCTTTGCATAATCAAATCCTTTGTTCACTCTTTATCTTCAGTTCAATCCTTCACTTTCCACTGGCTTCAACACTTCATCAAATTTTGCTTTTCCACTTGGAATCTATCTTTTCGTTCTTCATTGCATCAGTTGGTGACTCTTCAATTGTTCAATTTTGTAGACATTTGTCTATACAACATCATCCTTTTTATAGACTTTTTTTCCTCTTAATCTCCTTTATTACATTTTTCTTTGATCAATATCAGTCGTCCAATTCATTTCACAAACTTATTCATTGAATCTGGATCTCGGTAACACATTTTATCATCACCTCAAAACTTGAACTTTCTTGAAACTTCTTCCTTCTTTTTTCTCTATTTATATCTAATCCATAGATCATCATCTTGAATTTTCCTATCCATATATCTCTTAACTAACTTTCCTCATAATCATAATCTTCCAACTCATCATAGCTCAACATTAAATGTCATTCTCATCCTAGTATTTAATTTTTGTTCCTTGCTCGATGTCCTTCCAACTGAATTTCAATTAACCTTTACTTGGTGTCTAAAACCTTCTACTCGGTGTCTTGACTTCCTCTCGCTTCACCAAAACTTTCCTTTTCTTTTATTGAAATACATTTTCCTTTACCGAATGACCTTTCCTGCTTGGTAGCCAAAACTGTTTTGCTTATCGACTTGACTAATCTTCTTTAGCATACTTTACCGACTTGATATAATCATATGTTAGGTAGAAAACAATTATATCGACATAACCATACCATTGTCTGATCTATATTAGTTTCCCAATTAATTTCTTTATCTTCTCATCATTCTACTTCTCCTCCTTAAATTTACTCAGCTTATATCATACTCTGAATGATATGGAAACACAATATAAATTAGATATCAATTACTTGACATCAATGACAATATAATAATTGATCTAACCTTTCTACTATCTTTTTTTCCTTTGATCTTGGTTGGTCTTCATCATCAACACCATCAGTTAATAAATCTCCAACATTACTATTAGTTATAGTAACATTCTCTATCAATTTTAGGTACCTATTTTCCAACCTTCAACTTTCTACCATCTTCAACATCTATCTATTTATAATCCTTTTGATTTGCAATAAACTTACACTTGCCCCTCCTAACATCATCATAGTCAAACAATATTTCTAGGGTTATTAATCAGTAGTGAATTTTATTTCCTTGTAACTAAATTATCTGATCTTTGTAGGCTTCTTCTATTTGGGTTGTAATTGATCAACAAACTCTCCAACTTGTTGGATAAAAAAGCGATTTAGTCATCACTTTCAAACACTTTCCAGTGGTTATCATTTTCTAGTATAGAATACCTTACTATTACATGGATTGGATGCTCATTTGTGAATAGATTGGTGATGAGTTTGAAATGAGAACCAATTGTAGCTAATTGATTCACCTCAATGTTATGCTTCCTTGGAATGACTCTGATGTTGAAGGCATCAAAACTTTCAATCAAGTCCCATACTCTATGGTAGTAAGATCTCATCTAGGGATTTTTAGTAGCAAAGGTATTGAAAATTTTATTTACTATCAATTCAGAGTCATTGAATACTTTTAGTTGTGTGATTCCCATTCTTTCAACTAAATCTAGTACTCAAACTAGTCTTTTATATTTTGTTTCATTGTTTGTCAAACTGAATTGAAAGAGGAAACATTTTTTTACCTCCTCCTTTGAAGGGGAAATCAGGTGGATACTAGTGCCTACACCTATTAAACATCTAGCTCCATCAATATATATTTTCCAAATCTATGATGCTTAGAGATTGATATCTTTCTCATTTTCATCTGTGACCCTTAGTATTGGGTGATCTTCATCAAACATCACATAAGTGCTTAATCCAGTAGCATGAAATTTCCCAAAAGGATCATCTTCAAATAATTTATTTAGAAAAAATTCTTCTTCAGTTCTGGTTCCAATGACTTCTTCATCTTTGAGAATTTCTATACAATACATTTCTTATGTAGAAATAGAGGTGTGGGTAGGCTCAAATTTAAGTACAAGCTCATTAGTTACATGGGTATCATGCACAGGTTCTGACAATATCTTACACTTAGCTCCATTTTTGGTCCTTAGTACCAAGTGGTACCAGTCAAGTGACATATAACCTCCTATTTTAGCTTTGAAATCTCTCGAAAGGTAGACACCAAAAATAGGGGGAATATCAACAACTATGAACTCCTACAGAGTTGTTATATTGGGGTAGAAAAATAGTGTGAAGGGAGTTTCCTTAATTATTCCTATGTGTTGGGCCTTATTCCCATCTAACTACATAATTCTCCTTTTAGATGGCTCATATTGGACATGAAGATCCTCTGCTATTTTCTTGGGCATGACAGTATTTCTAGCCCCATTGGCTATCATTGAATTGTGTAGTATCTTATCTCCTATGTCAAGGTAACAAAGAAAGGTATGGGTTTAGACTTACCCTTTTATTTTTATTTTATCATATTAATAGAGTTGACTAGTACAATTGACTACAAAATTTGGGGAATTTTTAGGCCCGCAACATGTGTCTTTCCTTTTAGTTTTGCTTGTTCTACGATGGCTTCTACCCTTGCTATCTTATACTAATTTTCCAAAGCTTATTTTAATACTTGTTTTTGTTCAAGATTTGTGCGCACATCCCAAATGGATAGATTTGTAGAGGCCTTTTTAAGTTGTCCAACTATGTCCACCTTCATCTCCACTGGAACCTTTAGGTCGTTCTACTTCAAGGGAATGATATTTAATTATCATTGGGCTTGTTGCGGATGCACCTCTTGAACAATAAGCTTGTTTACTTTGAATCTTGGATGGGGAAATAGAATGGTCCTTCTCGGTAAGACTGGTGGAGCTGCTTCTTCAATAAGCCTTCATTTTGAATGGATTTTATAGTCAGACTGGACTTTTAGTATCTTTGAGGTAGATGCTTGGTATGTGAACGCTACATTATCCTCATCCCCCATCCATGAGAAAAGAGCATGGTCAAAAGCAATCTCTAACTCTTGTTCCAGGGACATCCACTACATCTAGGCCATCATCATTGAATTCTCCACTCCTGGGGAGGAATAATAATAATTACTGGCTTCATCTGATTTTGTCACTCTCTTATTTGTTGTTTTACATTCCCTCTTAGGAAATCTTAGGGCATGTGGGCTTCATTGCATGAAAAACACCAAGCATTCAAGTCCTCTATAAATTTATTATGTGTGGCCTCTAATTCTCGATTATAATTGGGTGAAATTGATTGTAATGGCACCATTAGTTGGGGATCAACAACCAACTTCTTGGAATCCTAATTCTATCCATTTTTGTTATGTTTATTATTCCCCTAGTTGTTCTTATTCCAACTTTAATACTAATTCAACTAATATAGGGGCCTCCCATTTTGTTGATTCTAGAAATTTTGATATAGGGACTGTTGGGACACACCATGTTGTATTTTCAAAGTACTTAGCTCATTTGTTACCAACCACAATAAGATTTTCATCTCACTCATTTCTACTAGTAGAGAAGGAGGATCCACTTGAGGTGTTTGACCATTTGGATAAACATAAATAGATTTCGGGACAACAATAGGAATAGTAGAAGCTTTACTTTGGGTATGTTATGGGGTTTTCTTGGGGAATTTAGAGAATATTGGAAATAAGGTCTTGATGGGAATTTTCCAATATCAATTAATTTATTCTCAACCCTGATAGCTATCTCGTAGGCAGCTAGTAAACTTACACCTCCCAATGTTTGTATGGTCCATGCTATATTTATGTTAAAATATTTTTAAGTAGAAAATAAATTCCATGGGCACTAGAGGACATGCATTGGCCAGGATTCTATACCATGTTCTATGGAATTTTTTTTTAAATTCTATTACAACTTCCTAAGGAGCCCTCTTGATATTGATAAACCGGTGGAGCGGTGAGGAAAAATTACCCTTTTTACAAGAATAGTTATAGAACATGTTACCCAAGTCATCTCAGGTAGCTATACTTTTGGGGGTAAGATATCTATACCAATTTTAATGTCTTCCCTTTAAAAGATGTAGCGCATAGCAACCATAGGGCCACATTTTTCTTTGTAATATAATGGACTATACAGGTATTAGCTACATCTTTCATGTGCTCAATAGGATTTTTCTTATCTTTGCTAGTAAATTTATGTAGAGCCTTCAATGCATTAGGAGGAATAACATCCTAGTTCACACCAACAACTATCCTGACAAGGGGACTCCCACTATTCCAAGTTACAAAGTTCACATAGCCATGGGTGGTGCTAGAGGTGGTGTTAGAGGTACACTTGATGAGGAGGCTGAGTCTTTAGATCTAGTTATAGGAACCAAAGGATGGATAAATAATATTTGATAGCGAATAGATATGGATCTTGTGATAGGCATGTGGCTCATATACTTGGTCTAAATCAAGCTCCATAATAGTTTGGTCCCACTGGGGGCATGCCAAAAAAAGGAACTGTTGATCCTAAAATTTATACTTCATAATAGTAACATGCCTTAAGGAAATTCTAAGTATTGTGGGACCAAAATTGCTAATACTCAGAACAATCTCTAGGATTGAAGATTTGACTCTCCATAAATAGGGGGGAGATGGAAAGAGAATAAACTGAAAATGAATCTAAGCTATGGATGATGTGTTGAGTCATTTTATTACTTACAATCTTTCTTAAATAAAAGATAAAATCATAACATTAGAATATAAATATTGTCCTATAAATTGGCACAATATACCACAATCCCTTCATAGTCAAAATGAGAACATAAAGACAAGATCCTAGACACATGTCTAATATTCATATCATTTCATGAGTGCATCTATAAAACCTGAGTAATAATAGAAACATTCACAACACCTATTCATTTATTCACCTCTGATAACATCACAAACATGAAACACTTTCATCTATCAATCACTTTCAACTGGAAGAGTTAGTTTCAAGCATGGTCCATCACTAAAAGTAATTTTAACATAGAAATTCTAGAGTCTTATAAGATAATGAATATTCAAATTGACATAGACCACCAGTGTATTCAATATTAACTCAAAACTAAAAGGCTCAGTCAAGCACAGTCAGATTCTAATTAACGTGAAATTAGTCAGAATTAAATTCTGTAAAATATCATATCCTATAATTATACCAAAATTAAAATACTTTTCTAGTCAAATTATCAGTCTTAGCAACAACTAAGAATCCAACCCTTTGAAAGAGAAAACACCCCCTCTTAAAGAAAACTAGCAACCAGAAAGATTTTTTTCCCTAATAGAAACCCATGTTGAAACAACCACTATCTAAAGAAATAATTGTCAAAGCCATTAAAGGAGCCACCATGATATACAGTCACTTGACAACCTTGATCTTCTTGATGCATGTCTAGGGAGAATTAAAAAATAGTACCACAATCATTCTCCATCCCTCAAGGTACTAACAACATTTTCTCAAAATCTCAGGGACACGTGGCAACATGACAAAATTTCTAGCAAGATAAAATCCTCCCACTCTCCTTGAAGTTCCATGGGCATGACACATGTCCATGGCCTCAAAATTTCATGGTCATAAAAGGAGGAAGCCCATGAAGGAAAGAAAACTATGACCCGCAAAAGAAAATTTGACATGCATAGGTGGGGTGGTATGTATAGAGATATACAATATGCTAGGCTAGATAGGCATTTTATGTAGTAGAATTTCAAGAAAGTTACTGCAAATAGAAATCTCTATTTAAAAGTCAAAGGTGATAAAATCCTAATAGTAGTAGAATATGTTGATGACATAATATTTGGTGTAGATGATAATGTGTAAGAAATTTGGTAAGGAGATGTAGAAGGAGTTTGATATGTCTATGATTGGTGAGTTAACTTTCTTTCTTGGTCTTCGGGTTAATTAGATGCAAGATGGTATTTTTATTTCTTACACCAAATATATATAGGGGATGTTTACATTTTTAGTAATGGATAACTATAAACTAGTTGGGACCCCCATGAGAATTGGGAATCACTTAAGAAAGGATGATTAATCTCCAGAAGTTAATTATAGTTTATATAGATCAATGATTGGTGGATTATTATTTTTACTACTTCAAGGCTTAATATTATGCATACACTTTTCTTGATTGAAATATATCAAGCTAATAGAAAGCAATCACATGAGAAGAAGTGAAAGGAATATGTAGGTATTTGAAATGAACTCTAGACTTTGGATTATGGTACAAAATGGATAATGGATTTTCTTTGAAATATTTTACTAATGTTGATTGGGTAGGATGTGTATATGACATATGTACAAGTGGAGGTGTAGTTTCCTTGAGAGACAAGTTCGTCTCTTGGATAAGTAAGAAGTAGGATTTAGTGTCATTATTTACTATAGAGGCATATTGTATTACAACAACATATTGTTGCACACAAGTGTTATGGATGAGATAGACTCTTATAGATCTCAAGGTTGTGTATGATGAAGAAGTTTTGATTATGTATGATAATATAAGTGCTATCAGTATTTGAACTGGAATTCCAATGTTCTGGATTAGATCCATCCAAATTTCTAAAAAATATAGAAATAATTGTAATACAAAATGGATAATGGATTTTCTTTGAAATATTTTACTAATGTTGATTGGGTAGGATGTGTATATGACATAAGTACAAGTGGAGGTGTACTTTCCTTGAGAGACAAGTTCGTCTCTTGGATAAGTAAGAAGTAGGATTAAGTGTCATTATTTACTATAGAGGTATATTGTAGTATAACAACATATTGTTGCACACAAGTGTTGTGGATGAGATAGACTCTTATAGATATCAAGGTTGTGTGTGATGAAGAAGTTCTGATTATGTATGATAATATAAGTGCTATCAGTATTTGAACTGGAATTCCAATGTTCTGGATTAGATCCATCCAAATTTCTAAAAAATATAGAAACAATTGTAATCTAGTTGGGCATCCAGAGTATTCTTATGTGTTTATTATTCCAAAGTAATCATAATATGGTTGGGCATCTAGAGTATTTTTTATGCATTGATTGTTTTCAAATCCATTTGAACCAAAAGTCTAATGTTTAGATTATATCCACCTACATTTCCAAAAATACAATAATGATCATAACCTGGTTAGGCACCAAGGGTATTTTGATATGTTGATTATGATGAACTACAAATAATTGAATATCTGAATGAATTGAAGAAACAATTATTAGAGATCACTGAGTACTAAAATGATATGTAAGATTATTAAATCAGTCAATATATTGTCATTGATGTCCACTAGTCTTAATAGTACTTATCATGTTAGTTACAAACATTTGAACATCTGTTGAAGGAAGAAAAGATGAACTAAGATATCTACATGTGAAAAAGATGGATATGACAGATAAGGATAAGGTAAACATTGGGTAACTTATTGATGAATCTATGGCTTTATATTGTTGACTTGAGCATGTTACATTAATCTACTATGAAGAAGAGATCTGAAATTGAACAAGTCAATGTGGTGGGTAATTGAAGATTTATGTATACACCGAGCCAGTGCACTGTATACCAACTGACAGTATCAACCGAGCTAGTTTAACTAGTTATCACCAACACATTTCTATTTTAACCGAGTATGGATGAAAACATTAAATGCAAAGAATAGCTGACTGAAATTTGATGAGTTGGAATTGTTATGATTTTGAGATTAAGGATTAAGTTTGTTATGAGATCCACGGCTGACAAAATTTAGAGAAGATCTAAAGGATGATATTGAAACATGTTAATGACACATCTACCGATGAAGGTTTAAGAGGCAAAATGGACGAAGGAGATTAAGTGGCAAAATCTAATGGCTGATATGAAAATAGTTTAATTGTCTATATAAGATATATGAGTTTCATTGTTGAAACATGCCGGAAGAAGAAGACTGCATAGATATCAGGTGAAGACTATTCATGCATGCCTGATCAGACTGGTTATTGAAAGAACCGAGTTGCAGAGTTAACCGAGCGTCAGAGAACCATTTACCGAGTGATAGTAAGTTGATGAATATTGAAGAAGTGAATTTGATTATTGATTAGAGGATTTGTATGGGCTTAGAATAGATCTGAATATCTGCAATTGAGTTGTATTTGAATCAGATCATACTACATCAGTTTAACCATTGATTCAGAAAATCTCTTAACCGAGTGGACTTAACAGTCTTATATTCTGCCCTATGTCATTTAGAGAATGTATATTGTTATCTTGTTGACCCCATAGTGAATGCTAGTCAAAAGTTAACTGTTAGTGTTAAATCCACTAACCAGGTCACACTTAACAGTGTGTTTGTAACCTTTAATAGGGTTGGCTCTTCACCGAGCTCACTTTAGAAGAGTGAATTATTTTGAGTTACCGGACCCAGGTGGTTTTTCCCTTAACAGGGTTTCCACGTTAAATCATTGTGTTATGTGTTATTTTTTTATTATTGTTTTGCTATCATGCTTTACATACTGCATAATTGATTTGGTCGGTAATCACAGTTAGTTATTTGCCGGTAATGGGTAAAGTGAACATACAAATTGATATTTTATGTTACCAAGCTACATAATTTGTTGGAATTATTTGATAAGGTACATCTTTGTATTTGGGACTATAGGATAACTGATCTAACTGATTCACCCCCCCCCCCCTTAGTTATTCTAACAATTGGTATCAGAGTGCATTGGTTGCTTGGAAGAAAGTTTTAAGGACTTGAGCAAAAAGATTACAAGATGTATAAGAGGGAAAAGTCGAAGCTAAACAAGGACAATTTTACTATATGGAAAAGTCGGATGAGACTTCACATATCTGGAATCAGAGAATCTGCCTTACATTTACTGGACCATGGCTACTTACAACCGATGGTTGGCCCTTTAACTCTTGATTAGTTGAGAGATCGACATGAACATAATATTATTATGATAGAGATTGTTGCTGCTCTATTTGATGCTAAATTTGAGGATGTCAAGGATTGCACTACAGCGAAGAAAATGTGGGATAAAATTTCTCTAGTCTATGGTGGTGATGCAAATGTGATGAGAGCCAAAGCTAAAAGCTTGAGAGGCATATTTGATGATATGAAAATAAAGGAAGGAGAGAACATTACACAGTATACAAACTAAATCAAAGAGGTAGTTAATGCTATCTAAGGAGTTGGTGGTATCATTGATGAAGATACAGTGGTAAGTAAGATACTAAGAACTTTGTTGCCTGATTATGCAATCAAAATATCTACTATTCATGAAAGGAGGATTGAGGTCCGCACTTGGTAGCACTTTTACTCTTGATAATCTGATTGGAAAATTAACAACTTTTGAGTTGAACAATTTTGATAATAGTGTGGTACTAAGTGTTGAGTATGCTTTTATGTCTTCTCTGAAGATTGGTAAATCTAGCAGTAAGAATAATATAAAGAATGAAAGTGATACTAATACTGATGATGATCTTGATGAACTTGAAGCTCTTATGGCCCGGAGACTGCAGAAAGGTAAAGGTAGATATAAGGGAAAGTTACCTTTAACTTGTTTTAATTGTAAAGAAGTAGGCCATATTGTTGCTAGATGTCCCAACAGGAAAGAGGAAGATAAAGACAGAGACCAATCTAGTGATGGAAGCCATGGAAGAAGGAAAAATAGAGGTTACCAACACTACAAAAGAGACAACTAAGATAAAAAAGATAAGGGCAAAAAGGCATGCTATCTTGTTGAAGTAGATGACACCGACATTGACACTGATGATGATATAGAGGTAGTGTTAGTTGCAATGAAAGATAATTCTGAAGAGGAGGAAAGGTGTGTAGAAACAACACTCATTTTTAAAGTTGGTAAAAATGATACTTGGATCATTGATAGTGGTTGTACACATCACATGACTGGTGATGAAGACAAGTTTGATCATCTTAAGCATTATAATGGAGGATTGGTAAAAATGGGAAATGACACACCTTGCATGGTTAAAGGAAAAGGATATATTCTGTTGAATGATAGAATTAGATGTGATAATGCACACTAGGTAAAAGGACTAAATTACAATTTTTTGAGTGTGGCACAGCTTAATAACTCAGGTCACCGAGTGGCATTTGAATGCAAGAAGGTAAAAATCTATGATGAAAATGGAAAGCTTGTTGGAATAGGAGGACAATCAAAAGGTAATTTATTTTATCTTGACAATGCTGAGACTTCTTGTTTACTGGTGAAAAATGAAGATGCATGGTTATGGAATAAGAGGTTATGTCATGTAAATTTTGATAACATGATTAGGATCGGTAAAAAGAGAAAAGTTAGGGGATTGCCTAGCCTAACCAAACCTGATCATGTTATGTGTCATCAATGTAAGAAAGGGAAGATGACAAAATCTAGTTTTAAAAGTAAGGACTACTCATCTAAAGGTATTTTGGAGTTGGTTCACACTGACTTATGTGGTCCCATGAGAACTCAAAGCTACTATGGAGATAGATACTTTATTTTGTTTATTGATGACTATACTAGATTGATGACAGTTATGTTCTTAAAAGAAAAATTTGAGGCATTCAAACTATTTAAATGGTATAATGCTAAAGTAGAAAAAGAAACTGGAAAATAATTGAAATGCTTAAGGTATAATAGAGGAGGTGAGTTTTTTTCTGATGAATTCACTAACTTATGTAATGAGCGTGGTATAAAAAGGTAGGTTTATGCACAACAGTAAATGTCCTTAATCAAGTTCAACTAAAGAAAGACACAAACAAGACACCCTACGAGTTATGGTTTGGATACGCACCGAATATAAGTTATTTCAGAATCTTTGGTAGCAAGTGTTATATTCTGAAAGATGATAGGAATGGAAAATTTGACTCTAAAGGTGATGAAGGAATATTCTTAGGATATTCTACTAAGAGTAAAGATTGTAAATGTCTGAACAAATTTACTAATAAGATGATAGAAAGTTCTAATGTAAAATTTGATGAGTTTGCTGACAAGAATGATGTAGAAAGCATGAAGGAGTCATAAGACTATGGTAGGTTCACTTATGTTGAAGATCCAGAGTATCTACCAAAGCCATAGGCTGAGTCTACCGAGCATCAGGAAAATGCTACCGAGAATCAGGAAGAAGCTACTGAGCAAGAAATTGTACCTGAACAGAATGAAGAATAGAGGAGAGATCAAGTGCTAGCAAGATTTGTCAAAATACACCATCATGAGAACCAAATCATTGGAGATAAGCAACTGGCATGCTGACTAGAAGTAAGTTAAGACATAACACATGCTTAGTTTGTGAGTTTGAACCGAAGAATGTTAGGGATGCACTTGAAAATGAGGAATGGATAAATGCTATGAATGAGGAGATTGAACAAATTGAAAAGAATAAGACATGGACCTTAGTGCCTAGACTTAAAGATAAAAATGTTATCGATACTAAGTGGATTTTCAGGAATAAGCTGAATGAGAATGGAGAAGTTACAAGGAATAAGGCAAGACTTTTTTGCAAAGGATATGCACAAGAAGAAGGTATTAATTATGGTGAAACCTTTGCACCTATTGCTAGATTGGAAGGAGTTCAAATATTTCTTGTCTATGCTACACATAAGGGATTTAAGGTATATCAAATGGATGTGAAATCAACATTTCTGAATGGAATTCTTGAGGAGGAGATCTACATTGAACAACCTGAAGGGTTTGTTGATCCAAATTAGAAAGACATGGTATATAGACTACACAAATCTTTATATGGATTGAAGCAAGCACTGAGGGCATGGTATGAAAGATTACATGCTTATCTTATAAGTATTGGCTTTGTAAGAACTAGTGAAAATAGTAATATGTATATGAAAGGAGATTCTGATGATAACATTTTTATTGCTGCAATATTTGTTGATGATATAATCTTTGGTGGACAAGATCAGATTTGCAAATCTTTTGCTGATGAAATGAGGAAGGAATTTGAGATGTCTATGTTTGGAGAGATTAAATTCTTTCTAGGTTTGCAGATTATACAATAGAAAGATGGGATTTTCATCACACAATCAAAATACATTAAATAAGTATTGAAAATTTTTGGCATGGAAGATGCTAAACCTGTGGGAACACCAATGGTGACTGGCTATAAATTGACAAAGGATGATGAATCTACAGAGGTAAATTAGACTTTGTACTGATCTATGATTGGTAAATTGATGTATGTTGTACATAGTAGGCCTGATATTGCACATGCAGTGGGGATTGTGGCAAGATTTTTTTCCAATCCTAAAGATTCACATATGGTTGTTGTAAAGAGAATCTTGAGATACTTGAAGAAAATAGAGGATCATGGATTATGCTACACATTGGAAGACAAATTTGAATTGAAAGTTTACATTGATGCAGATTGGGTTGGAAACATAGATGACTGGAAGAGCACAATCGGTGGAACATTCTTTTTAGGGGAAGGGCTTGTGACTTGGATTAGCAAGAAACAAGCATGCATTTCTCAGTCCATTGCTGAAGTAGAGTATGTTGTTTCTACTACAAATTGTTCAAATATAGCTTGGATCATACAAGTGTTGGAAGGAATGAATGAGGTAATCATTGACCTGATGATTATATATTGTGACAACACCAGTGCTATAAATATTTCTAAGAATCCTGTGATACATTTGAGGACAAAGCATATATCTATTAAGTATCACTACTTACGAGAACAAGCTCAAGAGAAGCAAGTAAAACTGGAATTTGTAACATCTAAGGAATAACTTGTTGACATCTTTACTAAACCATTACCAAAGGACACATTTGAATATTTGACAACTATACTTGGGGTCTGTCCCTTATCTACTAGTCACTGTGGTGAATTGGAGGTTGCATCAACCTACACTTATCAGAAGATCATTCATGTTGATGCACATAGATCACACTTTGGATTTTTGTCTAAGGTTGCGAAAGATTGTAGAAGCTTGAACATAAATTTGTTTATCTGTACACTAAAGGTATATGATATGAACTGAACAATAGAGAATACTTAGTTGTTGCAAAGTTGTTTGTATATTTTCTTTGGCATTGTTGTCAAAGGGAGAGAGAATGAATATGGAAAATTAGTTACTTAGAACACATAGAAAGGGAGAGACATATTTGTTGTTGAGAACAAAGGGAATCTAAGAGCTGAAAAGATCAAATCCACAGGGAGAGTCTGCACTTGTAATGATGTTATGTTTTGTTGTGATTAAACATATTAAATTCTTAGCGAGCTACAAAATTTACTTGCATAGTTGTAGAATACATGTTTGGTATGTGTTTGGCATATTTCATATTGCTTGTGTTGCCATCAATGCCAAAGGGAGAGATTGATGAACTACAACTGATTGAATATCTGAATGAACTAAAGAAATAGTTATTAGAGATCACCAAGTACTAAAATGATATGCAAGATGATTAAATCAGTCAACACATTGTCATTCATGTCAACTAGTCTTAACAGTACTTATCATGTTAGTTACAAACATCTGAACATCTGTTGAAGGAAGAAAAGATGAAGAACTGAGATATCTACATGTGAAAAATATGGATATGACAGATAAGGATAAGGTAAACATTGGATAGCTTATTGATGAGTCTATGGCTTTATATTGTTGACTTGAGCATGTTACATTAATCTATTATGAAGAAGAGATCTAAAATTGAACAAGTCAATGTGATGGGTAATTGAAGATTTATGTATACACCAAGCCAGTGTAGTGTATACCGACTGACAGTATCAACCAAGCTAGTTTAACTAGTTATCACTGATGCATTTCTATTTTAGCCGAGTATGGATGAAAACATTAAATGCAAAGAACAGCTGACTGAAATTTGATGAGTTGGAATTGTTATGATTTCGAGATTAAGGATTAAGTTTTTTATGAGATCCACGACTGATAAAATTTAGAGAAGATCTAAAGGATGATATTGAAATGTGTTAATGACACATCTGTCAATGAAGGTTTAAGAGGCAAAATGGACAAAGGAGATTAAGCGGTAAAATATAATGGTTGATATGAAAATGGTTTACTTTTCTATATAAGAGATATGAGTTTCATTGTTGAAACATGTCAAAAGAAGAAGACTGTAGAGATATCATGTGAAGACTATTCATGCATGCCTGATCAGACTAGTTATTGAAAGAATCAAGTTGCAAAGTTAACCGAGCGTCAGAGAACCATTTACCGAGTGACAGTAAGTTGATGAATATTGAAGAAGTGAATTTGATTATTGATTAGAGGATTTGTATGGGCTTAGCATAGATCTGAATATCTATAATTGAGTTGTATTTGAATTAGATCATAATGCATCAATTTAACTATTGATTCAGAAAATCTCTTAACCAAGTGGACTTAATAGTCTTATACTCTGCCCTATGTCATTCAGAGAATGTACATTGTTATGTTGTTGACCCCATAGTGAATGTTGGTCAAAAGTTAGCTGTTAGTGTTAAATCATCTAACCAGGTCACACTTAACAGTGTGTTTGTAACCTTTAACAAGGTTGTCTCTTCACCGAGCTCACTTCAGAAGAGTAAATTATTTTGGGTTACCGGTCCCAAGTGGTTTTTCCCTTAATAGGGTTTCCATGTTAAATCATTATGTTATGTGTTATTTGTGATTATTGTTTTTCTATCATACTTTACATACAACATAATTGATTTGGTCGGTAATCCCAGTTAGTTATTTACTGGTAATCAGTAAAGTGAACAGACAGATTGATATTTTATGTTACCAAGCTGCATAATTTGTTGGAATTATTTGATAAGGTACATCTTTGTATTTGGGATTGTAGGATAACTAATCTAACTGATTCACCCCCCCCCCCCTCTCTCAGTTATTCTAATAGATTATCCCAAATCCGTTTGAAATAGAAGTTCGGTGATCAGGGCTATATCCACTCAGATTTCTAATAAAATAGAAATAATCACTTAGATGACAGGGGATGGGTTCAATCTATGATGATAGGAGATGCCATCTTTCTATGAAATTGAAAATGGAGGAGTGTGCATCCTTATTATAAGAGATAAGGGTTCAAACCATAATATAGCACACCCTTGTTTAAGGCTTTGTTCAGATGACTAACTTTGAATACATAACTATAACATGTGATGAGACTATATGGTGGATAAATTGAATTCTATCTAGAACCAGTCGACTAGTTATCACTATACAATTTCTTGGCTCTCACTAACATATAGTTCACTATATTACATAGAATGACCTAATCTCAATGGAAAAGATCTTGTCATGGGTTAGTCACATGTTTTCATCCCGATTCAAAATTTAGATCTTTTTTCATGACCTCTTTGCCTATGAAGAAGATAATCAAACCTTCATGATAAAATGTATAAGTATCTATATAATATCTAATTATTCTAGATGTGGTCTATCATCTAGATTTGATTCATTATTGTTTGGTTTTCATCATTTAAGTAGATTTAGATTAGTGTATCAGATAAAAGTGTTACAAGACATAAAGCTAATCCAAATAAATCACATGAGAAAGCAGTGAAAGGAATATTTAGGTATTGGAAAGGAATTTTAGACTTTGGATTATGGTAGAAAAGGGATAATGGCTTTCCTTTAAAATATTTTACTGATACTAGTTGGGTAGGATGTGCATATGAAAAAAGTACAAGCAGAGGTGCAATTTCCTTGAGAGACAAGCTAGTCTCTTATTTAAGTAAGAAGTGGGATTTAGTGCCATTATCTACTATAGTGATGGAGTATATTATAGAAACATTTTTCTACACACAAGTGTTGTAGATGAAATAGACTCTTAGAGATATCAAGGTTGTTTATGATGAAGTAGTTTTGATTATGTGTAATAATACAAGTGTTATCAATATTTCAAAGAATCTCATGATGCATTCAAGGACTAAGCACATTTATATTCAGTATCATTTATTGAGGGAAAAATTACAGAGAAGGAAGATAAATTAGAGTATGTACCCACATAGGATTAGATAATATACATCTTCACTAAGGCACTGTTAAATGATACTTTTGAGTATCTTCAATAGAGGTGAGGGGTTATTTCCCCTTCTTCAAACTAGATACATAAGAGTCCTGCATCTTTCCAAGGGGAGACTTAATATTTGTATTTTGTCTCCTAGATTGATGTGTTTACTACTCCCAACATGAGTAGTGAAGGTTGTGGTTTCCTAGTTGTGGAAAGATTGTTACAAAGATGAGTTGTCACTGTTAGGGGGAGTATTTATGCTATGTGATTCATATCCAAATAGGGGAAGAATTTTTTCTAAGATACAGTTACAAGGATATTAGTTTAGGAGACAAGTACAATATAGAGATACTTTTGTAAGGGGGAGAGATATATCAAAAATTTAATTAAAATATTTTGTAGAGTTGCACCCTTTTTCCTTGATTTCAAGGGGGAGAAAAGTATAAATAATGTACCATCAAGTTGTTATTTTATCATTGATGTTGCCATAAATGATAAAGGGGAATATTTCTAGAAATATGTGTTCAATTTTTTCATTGATGTCAACGTACTATGTGCATTGATGTTATCCTGATGAAGAAATGAATAAGTTTAGTGTTATAGGTCTAATAGAGAGAAGTATCATATGTGTATAGAAAGCTAGAATATACAAGAAAGATTAGTTGGATTCTAATATGAAAGACAGAGTATCTAAAGTCATTATGGAAGAATGCTTCTCATTTATCCACATAATAATTTTATGAATTGAAATTTTGGTTTCATCATGTATGGTTTTTGAATTTTGCACTATCCCACTTTTAGGTCTACATAAATTTAGAGGTTGAGGTTGTGTTTTCCATTTTTCTAATAGTGAGGTGGCTATAAGGAATAGTTAAGATTGGTCCAAAGAATGTTCTATGTTGATGTTTCTAGGTGTGGTGTTTAGTGTACATGTTCCTAACATTTGTGTAGTGTTCTAGTTCATATATCTAGGACCAATTGACTCTACAAGTGAAGCTATGTTTCTTTGTGTTTGACATTATTTTCTGTGTTGGTCTTTGGCCAACTTAGTTAATTTTGGTGATGTTTTTTATGACTTATTGGTTTGAATATTATTTTAAGGAAGAGTTAAGAGGTTGATATGGATCTTAATATGGCATGTTTTGCTTCACATGGAGTTATGTGCATTAGAAAATAGTTTTTTTCCAACTAGTTAATGTGTTCTTATGCTTTGCTACATGTTATGTTTGTCACTAACCTTACACTAGTACATTTGACCCACTTTTTAGACCAACATTTCCGACCAATTTGTAAAATGATTTTCCATGGTCGGTTTATAGAAGAAAAAATTGATTTTTTTTAACTTCTATTCCCGTGTTGGTCGGAATTACGACTGTAAATAGGGGTCTTAATTCTGACCAACACGGGAATAGAAGTAAAAAAAAGTCAAATTTTATATGTATATCCCGCCTACCGGCACATTTCATTTTCGCATAGTCTGTGAGAAAAAGGAGTACTGAAGGAGGCGGTATAAGGAGGGAAGTTGTATGTTGACACCCCCTATATGCATCTAGCCTATAAGTTATGGCATCTCATTATCTTTCACATTACTATTCTCAAACCCAAGCAAGAATCAAGAGGAATAGGCATTCGATTTCAACCATTTCATTGTAGACTTGGTAAGAGATTCAATATTTTTGGCATTTTCTTAATGAAGGGTACTTTCTTTTTTTTTCAAAATGTTTTCATTTTTCACGGGTTTGAAACCCTAATCTGTGCACTTCTAATGGTGTTCACGCCACCATTAGAAGTCAAATTTTATACATATATCCCACCTACCAGCACATTTCATTTTATTTCATTTTGGCATAGTCCGTGAGCAAAGGAGTGCTGAAGGAGGTGATATAAGGTAGGAAGATGCACTAGCTCCACACCCATCCACTCATGTCAAGATCTTGTCCAAAATCACGTTGAAATATCCATTGACCTAAATCAAGATCCTTTCCTCTCACTTCCTTCATCACTGTTGGCAATTTGGCTGAGTTAGATACATAGATGTTGTCATTATGGAAACATATGACCTACATGAAGATCACACAGGACAAAAAGCAAGTATGATAGAGCGCAGTGCAAAATTGTCTAAGTATGAGACAGTGTTTTCGCCAGTGTACCCGAAGATAGTTTTGATTAGCGATGTTTATTGGAGTAAGTTCAGTGCTTGCACACTTGAACATAGATTATATGGTTACTATAGAAGACTCACCTAAGAGTGCAAGTCAATATGGCATGTACGGAAGAAGTTATGACAGTTTTACTAAAGACAGTGTTAAGCCAACAAGACAGAATATGAAGACATAATTGGTAAAGAGTTAAGGGATTATTTTGTTTATCAAAATAATGTCTTAATAATATAAAGGGATGAAATCCTAGATGTTAACCCTTGGGTAAAGATATATTTTGTATAATGCTTATGACAAGCCAACTGTAAGATTTATTAATCTTAATAACTTGTATAAAGAGATGTAATGATGTAATTGTAAGCAGAAGATGAAGTTGTAATAGCGATAGTGAAAAAGAAAGCAAAGAGACATTGATGTGAAGTTACAAGCAGTATAAGGTTATGTACCTTGACCTATTTTGTACTCAGTAAATATTGTATATTACTTGTTTGGGCAGTGGGCTCATCTAGTAATCATATTTTGTACTACCAACTCCTAGTAGGGTTGAGGCTTCTAATAAGGCCTATAGTCCCTTAATCAGGACTGAGACACTATATGCATGTAATAGGCTCTTAATAGGGTCAACATCCTTAACAGGATACTTTTGATTAGTGTATCTTTGTGGGTACCATCCCCACTGGGGTTTTCCCTTGGCCAGGGTTTCCTCGAGAACAAATAATGTGTTATGAGTTCATTTGTTTTATTGCTATGCATGTTGTTTAGTTTTCTATGTTATGCATGCATTAAGATAATCTATTATATCCATAATTGGGCAAAAGTAAAAGTTTGTAGAATACTGATTCACCCCCCCCCCCCCTCTTAATATTCCCTATTTCTAACAATTGGTATCAGAGCTTAGTTACTCAGAAAATAATCATTCAAGGAAAGCCTAGTAGCTTGAGTAAGATCTCTATGGATATGGATCAACTACAGAAGAATCTTGAAGAATCTCTTGAATAGATTGATATGCTTACTAAAGAAAGAGACACTCTGAAAGGAAAATATGATGATACAAAGAACCTCATTGAGAAACTAAAAAACAAGTTGGAAGATCTGAAATTAGAAAAGGAATCCTAAATTCAAATTGAAGATTGTGATGACAACCTAGAAAAAGAAAATGAGATCCTTAAACATGAATTGAAGATAGAAAATCTAAAGCTAAGTCTAAAAGCTGGAAATGGCAAGAATGAAGCAAATCTGAGATCTAAGAATGAAAATCTGAAGCTTGAAAATGAAGGGCTAAAATCTAAACTTGGTAAAGTAACATATGAACTTGAGAAAGTGAATTTGCAGTATGCCAAACTTGAGAAATACAATACAATTGTGAAAGGTGAATTGACTCAATCTAAGCAGCAACTTGAAAGACTATATTCAACTAGTGAGAAGATTGATGAACAACTATCTTATCAAAAACCATTCTATGATAAAACTGGTCTTGGATTCAACACATCTAAAGCAAATGAAGAAAGTAAGGAACCAAATCTGAAAATGTCTGAAAGCATAGATGAAAAGAAATCTGATGAAATTGACAAATCTGAAGATACACCTAAAGAAGAAGAACCACCTAAGCAAGAGGAGTCACCTAAAGGTATGCAAAGATAATTTAAAGGTAGATGCTTTACTTTTAATACTTTTTGTCATATGAAGAAAGATTGCACAGGTAAGCAATTTAAACCTCTTAATGGTTATTGTTATAATTGTCATGGCTTTGGACATAGAGCTATTGAATGTAGAAAACCTAAATATGTTGAGAATAATAATAGTAGTAGAATGTTTAGGAATACTAACCATGTAGATAAGAGACCTACTAAAGATATGAACAAGAGAAATGGAGTAGTATGTTATAGATGCAACAAAGTAGAACACATTTCTAGAAATTGCAGATCACATATCAATCAGCCTAGACCAAGATATGGAAACAATGGAATAGTTTGTCAGATATGTAACAAGATTGGACATATAACAAGGTTTTTCAAAATGAACAATAGAGTTTCTCATCCTAATCCTAACCCTAGAAGTCATGCAAGGAGAAATGAAGATGCAAGTAACAGTCAGAAAGGATGTTGTAGTAATTTAGAAGAAGTGAAGTTTGTTAAAAGCACAGATCAAGGAGACACATTCAGCACTGAAGTTAACCAAAAAGGTGAAGTATCAAGTGGTAAGAATGAATCTCTACCTAACCCATCTCAAATTACTTAATTCATGAAAATTACAGTAGAAGTTGATATATGATGAATTGAGTCTTGTGCAGTTAATGCAAGGTAGTATATGATGTATTGATGCTATAGTTAAGAGCGCATAGAAAAATATTATGTTTTGCAAGATTGTAAGAAAGATTAAGTTTTGCAAGTAAGCAGAAACAACTTTTTGGAAAGAAGCAGCAAAGGAATTGAATGCGATGTCAGATCTATGTGAGATTGAAATGATAAAAGGTTATGATCGGTAATATTTGATCATCAAAGTAGATAAAAGTGCTAAGGAGATCAAAGAGTAGTGATTGAAAGTTTTTTGCAAGGATTTGGTGATATTTTCATGTCGAATCTATGCAAGCCCTAAATCACAGAATCGAGGTATTTTACTTGGCAGATCTCTAAATCGGTTAAGGAATTTGTAGAAGTCATGGATGTTTCATTGATTCATAATGTAAGGGATAAGTATAGACCTAAATTCAAAAGGGAAGTAGTAGAACCCTTGGAGGAAGACCCTAAGTTAGCTTTATCATCTGTACCAGATGGAGTTTTACACCTAGAAAATGTTAGAAGCTATTTGGGATGCAAGCTTGAGACTCTCAGTGACAGTGATTTTACTAAAGAATATGAAAAGATTTACAGTCAGGATATGTCATTGAAAGTAGGGTTTGAACATTTGAAATATAATGAGATTATTAAGTATTCTCTATAATATGAGTTCACAATGAAGAATGTGCCAAGATAATTTTAAGCAGAATTCACAATGGAAAGTTTTGGTTAGATGACAGAGTCATAGATATCATAGCTGACCTAATCCATGAGGTAACTGATCTATCTAAAACTGGAGCCATTCCTTTGAATGAGAAGAACATGAGGAAAATAGTTATAGACAACACAAATTCACCTTACAATGGCAGGGGAATAGTAATTAGCAAGATACAACAAGATGATGTTAGATATTTGTGCAAGATCCTTACAACTAAGTTTTGTGCTAACTCAAGACAAGATGACATGGTAGCAGGAATGATACATGTAGCCTATTTGATGTGTGTTGATAAAGTATAAGTTGATATGTGTGAGATTTTGAGAATTCAATTTTTTGAGAATTTGGAAAAGATAAAGAAGACTAAGTACTCTTAGTTTAGATTCTCATCATTGATCACTTATATGTTTTTCCATTTTTTAAGAAGATTTTCATACACCATTGGTGATGATTGGAATGATGGTAACACTAAAATGGAAAGGATTAACAAGGTATATAGGAGACATCTTATTGAAAAGGTCAATGAGAGTGCAGTGTTGGTGATTAAAACTTTTTAGAATTTGATGACAAGCAAATCAAGGATCCCTCAGTCTTTAGTAGAAAAGTATAAGAATGAGATATGCTTTATGGTTGATACTGACTTTTACATACATTGAAGCAGTAGAACCTAGAGTAGAATTCATAAACCCTCTTGGCTATGAAATCTTTGAGATTGAAATAGAAGAATATGTGAGCATATTGCTTAAATGCAAGATGGACATTCACAGCAATAGGTTTGGAACCTTTGAGGAGAACTTCAACTCCGCAAAGACTATCTTAGAAGAGAAACAATCAAAGAAAAGAGTTGAAAGTACAATCAAGAAGATATTAAAGGACACAGGAATTTTTGATAGCTAAACAAATAATAGAAACAATTAGAGACATAGGACAAAAGGAAGTTTTTTTTGTTCCACCTTTATCATTAGTTGTAGCACAACAAGCAAACATACAAGTGAAAGTGGAAGAAACAGAGAAAGATCAAGAAGTTAGAAAGTCCACTAGATCATCCTCTTCTACACTTGCTAAAAGAGTGAAATAGATTGCTATTGGACCAGGTAAAAGGCAGAAGACTTTAGTACCACCAATTCAAAGAAAGACTATAAAAATTAAAGATGATGAAGAGACCCTTGTTAAGAAGAAAATTTGGAAACCTAGAATTCAAAAATTTAATGAACAGATCATACAAGATAGAGACTTTTCAAAGATGAATAAATACTATGACCTCTATGATTATGCAGAAATATTGAACCTTGAAAATGCAGTGGTAAAGCACATGATATTGACTGGCAGAAAGTTTGATACAATTCAGGGTAAGATACTTGATGATTTGTATGAAAAGTTAGTAAAAAGGAAGAAAATATCATCAGATGAAGATATCAGAATTAGAGAAAATCTTGTCCAAATGAAGAACACTTCAAACAGATCATGAAGGATTTGAACACCCATTTGAGAACCAAGAAAAGAACAATTTAGATTATGGGAGATAATTATGAAGAAATCAACAAGGAAATAGAACTAGCAATAGTTAAAGTGATGACAAAAAGTGTTGAGAAACAATCAGATGTAGTAGAACCAATAGAGCAAGTAAAGGAGGCAGAACAACAGGATATTCCCTCTCCACCAGCCATCAACATTGAAGATGAAACTATGAATTTTGAAGGAACCAAGATCACTCTGGATAGTGATGATAATCTTTTTAAGAACCTTGAGAATATTGTTGACAATTCGGCTTTTGAAGAGCAAGACAATGCTAGAGGAGAAGAACAGAGAGACACAAGGATTGGAGAGCCTAAAGAGATAGAAAAGCTAGAAGCAGCCCCTAGTCAAGAAGAGATTAGTCTTACTGGTAAGAAAACTCAAATTGGATCTATATTCGAAAGTTTGGGTAAAGAAGTAGATGATGATGATCAGATGGAATTGATCACATCTTTGAATAAGATTATTGGGAAGAACAAGAAAGTGAAAATCCTTGAAGGATGCCTAAAAGAATTAACTGAGAAGTTACAAAGTATTGTGACCACACAAATTGTAGAGGCATACCCACTTGAAAGAGAAAAGAAAGTGATGAACACATTTGATGATGAGTTTACCAACTTATCTGATATAGCTAAGGTGAAGGCACAAGCAGCCTATGAGGCCAAACTACTTCTGGACATAAGCCAAAATATCAGGAATGATATCAACAGTCTTGATATCTGTATAAAAGATTTGAGAAGGAATCTAGATAGAGGTAAAACTTTGTACATTCAGTGTACAAAATCTGAGATCCTTATAGCAGAAGAAACTCAGAAGATTAAGATCAAAGAAGTAGAAATTCAAGTAGAGGTAAATCTCCTTTCAAGCCCCAATGTGAAGATACTTGATATTGAAAAGAAAATTTGCAAGATTTATGATGATATAAGGATTTTACAAGATGACAAGGATAGGAAGCAAAAAAGATTCAATATTCTAAGAGAGCATGTTTCTATCAAATTGAGCACTGTTGAAGAACAACTGGAAGAATGTCTTTCATCCAAGACATCTTTTCAGAAGTTCAATTTTGTGAATCTCCAACCCTGTGAAATTGCATCTTATAGATTGTGTGCACTACTCAATGTTGCAGATTCAATTAAGAAGGCATGGGAGAAAGAGTTGGAGGCCATGAAGATTAACTTTTCAAATTGTGTTGCAAGCCTACCGGCTTTGCAATATTGAATCAAGGTATAACTTTTGTCTGAACACAGTTTTGTCACCCTCCTTACCCTTTTTTGTCATTGTTGTCAAAGGAGGAGAGATATATAGAAGAAAATTGTTATGAGTAATTGTTAAATATGATAAGCATGTATACTCCTAGGGGGAGTACAGTATATAGATAAGATTTATGGAGTTATAAGGATAGTGTATACACATTCTTGTTATGGCCACAATTTTGAGATTTTTGAAGTTTTTTGACTTATCTAATTTTCTCATATGTTGCCACCAATGACAAAGGGGGAGATTGTTGGAAATTTGGATGAGTTAGATACATAGATTTTGTCATTATGGAAACATATGACCTACATGAAGATTGCACAGGAAAGAGAACAAGTATGACAGAGTGCAATGCAAAATTGTCTAAGTATGAGACAGTGTTTTTGCCAGTGTACCCAAAGATATTTTTTATTAGCGATGTTTATTGGAGTAATTTCAATGCTTGTGAACTTGAACAAAGATTCTATGGTGACTATAGAAGACTCACTTGAGAGCACAAGTCATTACGGCATGTACAAAAGAAGTTATGACAGTTTTACTGAAGACAATGTTAAGCCGATAGGACAGAATATGAAGACAAAATTGGTAGAGTTAAGAGATTATTTTGTTTATCAAAATAATGTCTTAACAATATAAAGGGATGAAATCCTAGATGTTAACCCTTGGGTAAAGATATATTTTGTATAATGCTTATGACAAGCCGACTGTAAGAGTTATTAATCTTAATAACTTGTATAAAGAGATGTAATGATGTAATTGTAAGCAGAAGATGAAGTTGTAATAGCAACAATGAAAAATCAAGCAAAGAGACATTGATGCAAAGTTACAAGAAGTATAAGATTATGTACCTTAACCTATTTTTTAATCAGTAAATATTATATATTACTTGTTTGGGTAGTGCGCTCATCTGGTAATCATATTTTGTACTACCAATTCCTAGTAGGGTTGAGGCTTCTAACAAGGCCTATAGTCCCTTAATCAGGACCGAGACACTATATGCATGTAATAGGCTCCTAACAGGGTCAACATCCTTAACAAGATACTTTTGATTAGTGGATCTTTGTGGCTACCATCCCACTAGGGTTTTCCCTTGGCCAGGGTTTCCTCGAGAACAAATAATGTGTTATGAGTTCATTTGTTTTATTGCTATGCATGTTGTTTAGTTTTCTATGTTATGCATGCATTAAGATAATCTGTTATATCCATAATTGGGCAAAAGTAAAAGTTTGTAGAATACTGATTCAACCCCCCCCCCCCCCCTCTCAGTATTCCCTATTTCTAACAATTACATAATCACTTTTGGAGTATATTCTAAAGTCCTTGAATCCAAGAAAATGATATATGCTCGTGAAGACACAATCTGGTGTTTATATTATTAAACTCTCTATTCAATGCAACATTTATAGGAAAAGCATTCATTGATTGGTATTATAAGTTTTGATCATTCCATGTATTGGTCATATTGTTTTGAAGTCTTAAAATCAAAGAATTTTAGTCCTTTTATTGACTGTTCTTGTATAGTGCTTGGCATGCAAATAATCTTTGTCTTGAAGAACCAATGATTTCCTAGGCTCTGTCAAATAGTTGGCAAGCAATGATGCATTCAATATTTCTAAAGTGCTTTAAAAGGCTTAAACTCACCAAGACTCTTCACCAATACACCCCTCATCCCACCATCCACACCCATCCACTCATGTCAAGATCTTGTCCAAAATCATGTTGAAATATACATTGACCTAAATCAAGATCCTTCCCTCTCACTTCCTTCATTGCATAATCACTTTTGGAGTATATTCTAAAGTCCTTGAATCCAAGCAAATGTAAGTTAATAACACCAAATATATCACTTAGAAGTCTTGTGAAGAGTCTTGGTGAGTTTAAGTGATATATTTGGTGTTATTGACTTAAATTTTCTTGGATTCACAAGATCTTGACATGAGTGGATGGGTGTGGATGGTGGGATTGGGGGTGTATTGGTCAATGTGATCTGCTTGTGAAGACACAATCTGGTGTTTATATTATTAAACTCTCTATTAAATGCAACATTGATAGGAAAATTATTCATTGATTGGTATTATAAGTTTTGATCATTCCATGTACTGATTATATTGTTTTGAAGTCTTAAAATCAAAGAATTTTAGTCTTTTTATTGACTATTCCTATCCAATGCTTGGCGTGCAAATAATATTTGTCTTGAAGAACCAATGATTTCCTAGGCTCTATCAAATAGTTGGCAAGCAATGATGTATTCAATATTTCTAAAGTGCTTCAAAAGGCTTAAACTCACCAAAAATATTAGTAGTAGTACCTCTAAACCAATTATAGAGTCTTAATTTATCCCAAAATGACCACTAAGACTCCCATTTTGTTTCTCTTGGATTGGGTTCTCTCTCATTAAACCTCTAGGCACACAAAGTAGTCCTCCCATAAATAATAGACCTTCTTGAAGAGTATAATTAGAGTAATCATTGTGAATATAATTTTGAAACTCTTTACATACCTTATATGGTGCTGAAAAGTCTTCATCATCCAAGTAAATTTATTTGAAATTGTCTATACCAATACTCCTTAATTGTACCTCTTGGAGTATAAAAAGCCTTCTACTCAAAGCATCTGCAACTTTGTTTTTTTGTCCTTTTGAATGCTTGATTATGAAATTATAATCTTGCATGTACTCTACCCCCTTCATATGTTTGTGGCTTAGCTTGTCTTGAGAGTTTAGGAAGCTCAAAGCCTGATTGTCTATATATACCAAAAATTCTTTAGGGAGGAAGTAGTGTCTCCATTTTCTTAGTTCTTGGAATAATGCATACAACTCCAAGTCATATGAGGAGTATTTTTTTTTTCATCACTTAGCTTTTCACTGTGGAAAGCCATTTGTTTGTCTTCCTGATTTAGGACTTCTCCTATAGCAATATTGTTGGCATCACATTCAATAGTGAATAGTTTTTCAAAACTAGGTAGTTCCAAGATAGGTTGTGTGGCTATCTTGATGCAGGAGCATCCTGGGTGTAAGAGCAATCTTGCATCACCCAAAAATATTTCTGTTTTTATTTTCAATAAGGGCTATTTTGTGCAGAACTGTTATTTATGGAAAGTTATTATTTTTGGTAATTTTCGTATGTGCTCAGAATGATCTGATTTCTTTCTTGGAGGTTCATGTTGGTCATATAAGTCTGCCAGTAAAGTTTCATTGTCAGATCAAGTGTATATTGGAAGATATTGAAGATTTTCAGTATTGGCAGCAGGGTACAGAAACTTTGAACTCAGTTTTGAAGGCTTTAGAGGCCCCAGATGAGGTCAAAAATTTGGGTGACGAGCGCTTGCGCCAGTCAAGCCTGTAGAGCGCTTCGTGGCGTTTCTGAAATGGGGTTATAATAGCCGATCGGGTCAACTGGTGATGACTTAGGGTCTTCGGAAGTTGGGCCACCTGAAATGGCAAAAAATAATTTTCTTCAAAATTTCTGTTCGGGTTTCAAAGGTTATCTTGAGCCGACTATGATGTAATAAAATGTAAAATAAAATAATTCTAAGTTTGGTCGGCCTTATTGGCTAAAATTCTGGAACCTTCCTAGGCGGTGGAAAGTTGCCTATATAAGGAAGGCTGTATTATTGTCTTAGGCAGTTCAGAATAGTTCTGGGTAGTAGATCTGGGTAATAGTTCGAGGCTTTGTCCTACAGAATATTGTAAGGGAATGCCCATGTGGCTTTGCATATTGTAATTCTGAAAGTTTGTAATTCCACATTTGTGGAGATAATAAGAAGTCAATTTTCTATTCTTGCATATTGTTGTTGTTTCTCTATATCTGTTATGTGTTTGTGGTATTAAGGGGAGCACCCTTCATCAGGTGGTATCAGAGCCAGGTTTTCTTGAGTGTGTAAATAGATCGCCGACTGTGAGGCAGTTTGCACCAGGATCGTGGCTAGGGTTTCAGCGCGCATCGCGAAAATGCCTCCACGAAGGGAACGTGGCGGAAGAGCTGGTGTTGTAACACCTGAGGTTAGAGAGCTGCAGAGACAAGTGCGAGCATTGCAAGAAGAGATTCGTAGAGGAATGAATCTTAATGTCAGAGATGAAAGCGAGGATGAAGCCGAAGAAGAATATCAAGAAGGAGAAGCTGAAATTGTGAACCAGGAGGAAGAAAGACTTTTTCGGGCGATTTCCAAGATTGGGAAAAGACCTAAGATTGAGGTTCCTACATTTTCTAGAAATCTTAACCCAAAGGAATTGATTGACTGGATCAATGAATGCAAGGAATATTTTGAGTACGAAGATGTTGAGGATCCTGATAGGGTCAAATTTGTGAAGGCCAGATTGAAAGGTCATGCGAAGATCTGGTGGCAAGAAATTCAATTAGAGCGAAATAGAAGAGGGAAAGATAAAATCACAAGATGGGATTGGATGGTGGATAAATTGAAGTGACAGTTCATTCCTATTGATTATGAGCTTGACCTACTGAAGAAAATGCAGAGTTTGAAGCAAGTAGGAAGATCTGTTCAGGAGTATACAGAGGAGTTCTACCGACTTCTCATCAGAACAGGCCATGCAGAAGCTGATAAGGAGAAAGTTGCCTGATACCTTAATGGGTTAAGGCCAAGCATTCAAGAGGAGCTGAATCTGGTTCGAATGAACAGTATTGAAGAGGCATACCAGTTTTCCCTAAAAGTAGAGGAAAACCTGAACAAGAAGTTTGAGAGCAGACAAAACGGAAGAGGTCGCAGTGGATGATCTGGTGGATGGTCATATGGTGGCCGAAATGAAGATCCAAAAAAGAAGGATGAGGCCAGTAGCAGTCAGAATCAGCGAGGAAATAATTCCAATCATTTCCAGGATCAAAATAATAGAGATCAGAGAGGAAGAGGAAGAGGACAAGGATCTGGAAGAGGTGGCTTCCGTGGAACATGTTTTCACTGTGGAGAAGAAGGTCATAGGGCATTTGAATGTCCTCAGTGCCAAGGAAGAATAGACAGGAGAAATGAAGGCCAGGCCAGAGTTGCACATGTAGATGAAGATGCTAGATCATCAAATTCTGAAGATGCTGAAAGAGGAGAAACGTTGATTAACAGAAGAGTCCTGTTGAGTGGTGAGAATGAACCTGAGCAAAGAAGGAGCCTGTTTCACACCAGGTGCAAGTGCGAAGGTAAATGTTGTGATGTGATTATTGATAGTGGAAGCACTAACAATTTGGTGTCAGAAGAGATGGTGACAAAGTTGAAGCTCAAGAGACAGAAACACCCACATCCATACCGGATTGCCTGGGTACAGGATGACCACAAGGTCATGGTCAATGAACAATGCCTGGTAAAGTTCAAGATTGGTGGATACCAAGATGAGGTAGTGTGTGATATCATATCTATGGATGCATGTCATATGTTGTTGGGTAGACCATGGCAGTTTGACAGATGTGTTGTACATGATGGTCGTGTGAATACCTATTCCCTGACAAAGGATGGAGTGCGACATAAGTTAAAACCATTGAAGGAGACTGAAGAAAAGGTATGTGGTAATGCAAGGATAACTTTTGTTGATGGAAGAAATTTCCTAGATGGTATGAGGCATGAGCATGTATGTTTTGCTTTAATTCTAAAAGCTGGTAAAGAGGAAGTAGAAGATGTTCCTGTAGAAGTTGCAGATTTGTTGAATGAGTTTCAGGATATTGTATCTGATAACGTGCCTGATGGATTACCACCAGTCAGGAAGATCAGTCATCAGATGGACTTGATCCCAGGAGTGAGTTTGCCGAACAAGGCAGCACACAGAATGACACCTGCAGAAAGTGAGGAGTTGAACAGACAAGTACATGAGTTGTTACAGAAAAGATTGATCCGTGAGAGTCTGAGTCCCTGTGCTGTACCAGCGGTATTAGCACCAAAGAAGAATGGAGAATGGAGGATGTGTACAGATTCTAGGGCAATAAACAAGATCACAATCAAGTACGGGTTTCCATTGCCACGAATGGATGATATTATGGACTGTTTGAGTGGAGCTGTGTATTTCTCAAAGATAGATCTGAAAAGTGGATATCATCAGATTCGGATCAGACAAGGAGATGAATGGAAGACTGCCTTCAAGACAAAGGAAGGACTATATGAGTGGTTAGTCATGTCTTTTGGGCTAACCAATGCACCGAGCACTTTCATGCGGCTCATGAATGAGGTTCTGAAAGAATTTCTGGGTAAGTTTGTCATTGTTTACCTAGATGATATTTTGATCTTTAGTAAGACATTGGATGAGCATATGATGCATATTCGTATGGTATTTGAGAAGTTGAGAGAAGAGAAATTGTTGATTAATTCGAAGAAGTGCAGTTTTGTGAAGAAAGAGTTGGTGTATTTGGGATTTGTAGTTTCAGCAAAAGGTCTAAAAATGGACCCAGAGAAGGTACAGGCTATCCTTGAATGGCCTACTCCGAGGAGTGCTACTGAGGTAAGATCTTTTCATGGTCTAGCTAGCTTTTACAGAAAGTTTATCAGAAATTTTAGCAGTATTTGTGGACCCTTGACTGAAACAATGAGAGGGGATAGAAAAGAGTTTAAGTGGACTAATGGGGCAGAAAAGAGTTTTCAATTATTGAAACAAAAAGTTACAGAACAACCTGTTTTAGCACTTCCAGATTTTAATAAGGTGTTTCAAGTAGATTGTGATGCTAGTGGTGCTGCAATAGGAGCTGTTATGAGCCAAGAAGGTAAACCTGTTGCTTATTTTAGTGAGAAGTTAAATGATGCCAAGAGGAAATATTCTATTTATGATCAAGAATTTTATGCTATAATTCAGGCATTAAAGAAGTGGAGACATTATCTGCTTCCTAAGGAGTTTGTTTTGTATACTGATCATCAAGCTTTACAATATTTGAATAGTCAAGGAAAATTGAATCAAAGGCATTTGAAATGGGTTGAGTTTTTGCAGAGTTATACATTTGTTTTGAAACACAGGAGTGGAAAGTCTAATAGGGTTGCAGATGCTCTTAGCAGAAGGCAACTATTGCTGACAGAAATGCAGATTGAAGTGGTTGGGTTCAAGGAACTCAAGAATTTGTATCCAGAGGATCCTGATTTTGGTGAAGCTTGGAAAGCTTGTACAGAACCTGTTACTCTAGACAGGACAAAATGGTTGGATTTCATCATCCAGGATGATATGCTATTCAGAGGGAGTCAGTTGTGCATTCCATGAAGTTCTATGAGGGAGAATCTCATCAAGGAGAAGCATAGCGGAGGATTGGCTGGATATTTTGGTCGTGATAAAACCCTTGGTTTGGTTAGTGAGAATTATTATTGGCCACAGTTGCAGCAAGATGTGAATAAGTTTGTACAGAGTTGCAGAGTATGTCAAATGGTGAAAGGAGTGAAGCAAAATATAGGGTTGTACCAGCCATTGCCTATACCAGAGAAGCCTTGGGAGGATATCAGTATGGACTTTGTTCTTGGTTTACCGAGGACACAGCGGGGACATGATTCAATTTTTGTAGTAGTTGACCGATTTTCAAAGATGGCACATTTCATTCCCTGCAAGAAGACTAATGATGCTGTTCATGTAGCAGAATTTTTTTTCAGAGAAGTAGTAAGACTTCATGGTTTGCCAAAGACCATAGTTTCAGATCGGGACACTAAGTTTGTTGGATATTTCTGGCATACATTGTGGAAGAAGTTGAAGACAGATTTGAAGTTCAGTTCATCACATCATCCACAGACTGATGGACAGACAGAGGTGGTGAATAGAAGTTTGGGAAATTTGCTGAGATGTTTGGTTGGAGATAAGCCAATAGGATGGGATTTGATTTTACCACAGGCAGAATTTGCATACAATAATTCTGTCAACAGGAGCACTGGTAAATCACCATTCTAGATTATATATGGAAGTAGTCCAAGAAATGCATCTGAGTTGAGAAAGATAGATAAAGGAGAAATAAGTAGTGCTGAGGCTGAGGATTTTGCAGAACATTTGAAGAACATCCATGGGGAGGTGAGGAAGCATATTACCAAGATGAATGCACAGTATAAGGCTAAGGCAGATGAGAAAAGGAGGTATAAGAAATTTCAGGTTGGTGATGAAGTCATGGTTCATTTGCGGAAGGAGCGATTTCCAGTTGGTACATATAACAAGCTGAAAATGAAGAAGTTTGGACCATGTACGATACTGAAGAAACATGATTCAGGAAATGCATATGAGGTAGAATTGCCTACCGAGCTAAATATTTCACCAGTGTTTAACATTTCAGATCTGACAGAGTATCATGAAGGAGGTGTTGAAGATGAGATCACAGCAGCACAGTGGAGTATTCCAGCAACTAGTTCAGACACTAAGGAGATCGAAGATATACTAGACAGTCGTGTTGGCAGAAGCACAAGGAACAGGAAATATGAAGAATATCTGGTCAAGTGGAAAGGATGACCCGTTGAAGATTCATCATGGCTGACAAAGGAGGAGGTTAGGTATCTTGGCTTTCCTCTGCACACCTGAGTCATGACAGGGTCACTTCTCAAATTACCCTGGGTGTCTGATGCAGGAGCATCCTGGGTGTAAGAGCAATCTTGCATCACCCAAAAATATTTCTGTTTTTATTTTCAATAAGGGCTATTTTGTGCAGAGCTGCTATTTATGGAAAGTTATTATTTTTGGTAATTTTTGTATGTGCTCAGAATGATCTAATTTCTTTCTTGGAGGTTCATGTTGGTCATATAAGTCTGCCAGTAAAGTTTCATTGTCAGATCAAGTGTATATTGGAAGATATTGAAGATTTTTGGTATTGGCAGCAGGGTACAGAAACTTTGAACTTAGTTTTGAAGGCTTTAGAGGCCCCGGATGAGGTCAAAAATTTGGGTGACGAGCGCTTGCGCCAATAAAGCCTGTAGAGCGCTTCGTGGCATTTCTGAAATGGGGTTATAATAGCCGATCGGGTCAACTGGTGATGACTTAGGGTCTTCGGAAGTTGGGCCACCTGAAATGGCGAAAAATAATTTTCTTCAAAATTTTTGTTCGGGTTTCAAAGGTTATCTTGAGCCGACTATGATGTAATAAAATGTAAAATAAAATAATTCTAAGTTTGGTCGGCCTTATTGGCTAAAATTCTGGAACCTTCCCAGGCGGTGGAAAGTTGCCTATATAAGGAAGGTTGTATTATTGTCTTAGGCAGTTCAGAATAGTTCTGGGTAGTAGATCTGGGTAATAGTTCGAGGCTTTGTCCTACAGAATATTGTAAGGGAATGCCCATGTGGCTTTGCATATTATAATTCTGAAAGTTTGTAATTCCACATTTGTGGAGATAATAAGAAGTCAATTTTCTATTCTTGCATATTGTTGTTGTTTCTCTATATCTGTTATGTGTTTGTGGTATTAAGGGGAGCACCCTTCATCATATCTTCTCCTTCAAGGTTTCAAAACCCCTAATTTCCTACTCATTTCACTAAAACTTATCTTTCATTCCACCTTTTATGGTGTCGAGGACTGGTGCACATATCTCACTAAACTGCCTAATGAGCTTCCTATAAAATTATGCCAAACCATGGAAGCTTCTTACCTCTATAGAAGACTTAGGTGTAGGCCAATTTACTATTGCATCCACCTTACTAGTATCCATTTTCAAGTTCCCTTATGATATAACAAATCCAAGGTACACCAAATCCTATTTCATGAACTTGCACTTATCCAAATTTATGTTTAGCTTTTCCTCATGCAATCTCTGTAACACAATTTTCAAATGCATAAAATGGTCTTCCTTAATCTTTCTGAAAATTGAGATGCCATCAAGATATACCACAACACATTACCTATGAAGTCCTTTCATTTCTTCAGTATTTTGTGGGTTCATCTTATAGGAAGCTTTGTTTGCGAGTGAGGCTCCTAGAATGAAGTCTATTTGATGGCTAATGGCTCTCTTAGGAGGTAAGGTATAAGGTTGTCCATCACTAACTATCTTCTTGTATTGACCTCGTAGCTCTTGCACCTGTATGTGTAGTTCTACCTTCTTGTCCACCTTCTCATCTTTAGGTTTCAACACTAAATAAAATCCCACTCCTTCACCTTCCTCTAGTGTATTCAAGAACTCTTTTTCTCCTACCAAGAGCACATTAGGTCCTACTAATCTCACTTCCCCTTCTATGATTGACTGAATTTTTATGTGACTCCATCCTTCTTGAAAGATTAATATTTTTTGTCTCTATCATGAATGGCCTACCATTCAAACTACCAAGGTCTTCCCAATAAAAGATGGAAATCATCCATGGGTAAGGCATCACACAACACCCTATCATTATATCTCCCTATGGTGAATTCTACCCAAGCTTGCTCATTGACTAACACATGTTGGCCCTTATTCAACCAAGTGACCCTATAGGGGCTAATATGTGGGATTCTCTACAAATTAAGTTTTCTAACTACCTCATTAGAAACTATATTATCAGTGGAGCATGAATCAATAATAATCTTGCAAACCTTACCTAAGATTTTGCACTTGATTCTAAACAGAGACCTTCTTTGGCTTGGTTCATCTTTGTTTGGTTCTTTGATGAGAGTCCTTCTAATCATAATAATGTATCCTACCTCTGAATCCAATTCCACTTCAGAAATCTTGTTACTTGAGGTCTCTTATTGAACATAACTTACTCTTTTTTCTTTACCTTGAGTTGAAGAACTCTTCTCAAAAAATCTATATACAGGATGCTCAAACTGATGACAATTGTAATACTTCATTGAATAGAAATAAGATCTTCTTCATTGGCCACTAGATCTCCCTCTAAATTATTTTCTTGAGCCTCTACCCCTATTATAACCACCTCTACTATTGGTTGCATCCCCTTGTTGTTTTGTGAGATTAGTCTCACCTTGGGTTCTTCATTTTGAATTTCTTCCTCCAAATCATCCTTTATGACCTCTGTTGTCTCTTCCTCTACCCCTACCTATGTTTCTTGTTTCATGGTTCTTCTTAATCTTCTCCTCCACTTTAAGAGAAATTTGATAGCATTGATGAATCTTTCTTGGGCTAAAGAGGCTCATTTCCTCTTGTATATTCCACTTTAACCCATTTAGGTATCTATCCACTTTTAGGATTTCTTCTTACATAACATGAGACCTAATACATATCTTGTGAAACTCTTCTATATAGTCACTCACATCTCTTTATTTTTGCCTTAGGTTTTGTCTTTTCTTGTGTAATTGTACCTCATAGTCATCTGATAGGTAGGTCTCTCTAATTTTTACCACCATCCCCTTCTAGGAGGAAATAGGAGTCTTCCCCTCTTTTTCTCTTTAATTTTGTACAAACTTCCACCAAGTTAGAGAAGCTCCCCTCATCCTTGACTTGGCTACTTTAACTTTTTAGAGTATATTCTAAAGTCCTTGAATCCAAGAAAATGATATCTGCTCATGAAGACACATGAGTCTAGTGTTTATATTATTAAACTCTCTATTCAATGCAACATTGATAGGAAAAGAATTCATTGATTGGTATTATAAGTTTTGATCATTCCATGTACTGATTAATTTATTTTGAAGTCTTAAAATCAAATAATTTCAATACTTTTATTGACTATTCTTGTACAGTGCTTGGCGTGCAAACAATCTTTGTCTTGAAGAACCAATGATTTCCTAGGCTCTGTCAAATAGTTGCCAAGCAATGATGTATTCAATATTTCTAAAGTGCTTCAAAAGGCTTAAACTCACCAAGACTCTTCACAAGACTTCTAAGTGATATATTTGGTGTTATTGACTTACATTTTCTTGGATTCACAAGATCTTGACATGAGTGGATGGGTATGGATGGTGGGATGGGGGGTGTATTGGTCAATGTGATTTTCTCATGAAGACACAGTATGGTGTTTATATTATTAAACTCTCTATTCAATGCAACATTGATAGGAAAAGCATTCATTGATTGGTATTATAAGTTTTGATCATTCCATGTACTGATTATATTGTTTTTAAGTCTTAAAATCAAAGAATTTCAGTCCTTTTATTGACTGTTCATGTATAGTGCTTGGCATGAAAGTCTTGAAGAACAAATGATTTCCTAGGCTTTGTCAAATAGTTGGAAAGCAATTATGTATTCAATATTTCTAAAGTGCTTCAAAAGGCTTAAACTCACCAAGACTCTTCACCAATACACCCACCATCCACACCCATCCACTCATGTCAAGATTGGTATTATAAGTTTTGATCATTCCATGTACTGATTATATTATTTTGAAGTCTTAAAATCAAAGAATTTCAATACTTTTATTGATTGTTCTTGTACAGTGCTTGGCGTGCAAACAATCTTTGTCTTGAAGAACCAATGATTTCCTAGGCTTTGTCAAATAGTTGGCAAGCAATGATGTATTCAATATTTCTAAAGTGCTTTAAAAGGCTTAAACTCACCAAGACTCTTCACAAGACTTCTAAGTGATATATTTGGTGTTATTGAATTACATTTTCTTGGATTCACAAGATCTTGACATGAGTGGATGGGTGTGGATGGTGGGATGGGGGGGTGTATTGGTCAATGTGATCTACTCGTGAAGACACAGTCTAGTGTTTATATTATTAAACTCTCTATTCAATATAACATTCATAGGAAAAACATTCATTGATTGGTATTATAAGTTTTGATCATTCCATGTACTGATTATATTGTTTTGAAGTCTTAAAATCAAAGAGTTTTAGTCCTTTTATTGACTGTTTGTGTACAGTGCTTGGCGTGCAAACAATCTTTGTCTTGAAGAATCAATGATTTCCTAGGCTCTGTCAAATAGTTGGCAAGCAATGATGTATTCAATATTTCTAAAGTGCTTCAAAAGGCTTAAACTCACCAAGACTCTTCACCAATACACCCCCCATCCCACCATCCACACCCATCCACTCATGTCAAGATTGGTATTATAAGTTTTGATCATTCCATGTACTGATTATATTGTTTTGAAGTCTTAAAATCAAATAATTTTAGTCCTTTTATTGACTGTTCATGTACAGTGCTTGGCGTGCAAACAATCTTTTTCTTGAACAACCAATGATTTCCTAGGCTCTATCAAATATTTGCCAAGCAATGATGTATTCAATATTTCTAAAGTGCTTCAAAAGGCTTAAACTCACCAAGACTCTTCACAAGACTTCTAAGTGATATATTTGGTGTTATTGACTTACATTTTCTTGGATTCACAAGATCTTGGCATGAGTGGATGGGTGTGAATGGTGGGATGGGGGGTGTATTGGTCAATGTGATCTACTCGTGAAGACATAGTCTGGTGTTTATATTATTAAACTCTCTATTCAATGCAACATTGATAGGAAAAGCATTCATTGATTGGTATTATAAGTTTTGATCATTCCATGTACTGATTATATTATTTTGAAGTCTTAAAATCAAAGAATTTCAGTCCTTTTATTGATTGTTTCTATACAGTGCTTGGCGTGCAAACAATCTTTATCTTGAAGAACCAATGGTTTCCTAAGCTCTGTCAAATAGTTGGCAAGCAATGATGTATTCAATATTTCTAAAGTGCTTCAAAAGGATTAAACTCACCAAGACTCTTCACCAATACACCCCCCCATCCAACCATCCACACCCATCCACTCATGTCAAGGTTGGTATTATAAGTTTTGATCATTCCATGTTCTAATTATATTGTTTTGAAGTCTTAAAATCAAATAATTTCAGTCCTTTTATTGATTGTTCTTGTACAGTTCTTGGTGTGCAAACAATCTTTGTCTTGAAGAACCAATGATTTCCTAGGCTCTGTCAAATAGTTGGCAAGCAATGATGTATTCAATATTTCTAAAGTTCTTCAAGAGGCTTAAACTCACCAAGACTCTTCACAAGACTTCTAAGTGATATATTTGGTGTTATTGACTTATATTTGCTTGGATTCACAAGATCTTGACATGAGTGGATGAGTGTGGATGGTGGGTGTATTGGTCAATGTGATCTTCTCATGAAGACACGGTCTGATGTTTATATTATTAAACTCTCTATTCAATGAAAAATTGATAGGAAAAGCATTCATTGATTGGTATTATAAGTTTTGATCATTCCATGTACTGATTATATTGTTTTGAAGTCTTAAAATCAAATAATTTTAGTCCTTTTATTGATCATTCCTGTATAGTGCTTGGTGTGCAAACAATCTTTGTCTTGAAGAATCAATGATTTCCTAGGCTCTGTCAAATAGTTGGCAAGCAATGATGTATTCAATATTTTGAAAGTGCTTCAAAAGGCTTAAACTCACCAAGACTCTTCACCAATATGCCCCCCATCCCACCATCCACACCCATCCACTCATGTCAAGATTAGTATTATAAGTTTTGATAATTCCATGTACTGATTATATTATTTTGAAGTCTTAAAATCAAAGAATTTCAATCCTTTTATTGACTATTCTTGTACAATGTTTGGCATGCAAACAATCTTTGTCTTGAAGAACCAATGATTTCCTAGGCTCTGTCAAATAGTTGGCAAGAAATGATGTATTCAATATCTCTAAAGTGCTTCAAAAGGCTTAAACTCACCAAGACTCTTCACCAATACACCCCCCATCCCACCATCCACACCCATCCACTCATGTCAAGATCTTGTCCAAAATCATGTTGAAATATCCATTGACCTAAATCAAGATCCTTCCCTCTCACTTCCTTTGTTACATAATCACTTTTGGAGTATATTCTAAAGTCCTTGAAGCCAAGAAAATGTAAGTCAATAACACCAAATATATCACTTAGAAATCTTGTGAAGATTCTAGTGAGTTTAAGTGATATATTTGGTGTTATTGACTTACATTTTATTGGATTCACAAGATCTTGACATGAGTGGATGGGTGTGGATGGTGGGATGGGGGTGTATTGGTCAATGTGATCTGCTTGTGAAGACACAGTCTGGTGTTTATATTATTAAACTTTGTATTCAATGCAACATTGATAGGAAAACCATTCATTGATTGGTATCATAAGTTTTGATCATTCCATGTACTGATTATATTGTTTTGAAGTCTTAAAATCAAAGAATTTTAGTCCTTTTATGGAGGTTGTATTGGTGCAGGGCACCTAGGCCATTTAGTTTTGCTTTGGGACTTGAGTTCTATATTTTGTTTTGCTTTGTAATAAAGGATGTCTTCTAAATTCCTAGACCATCCTATGGTTTGGTTTTAGTCCTTCTTGTGTGGGGGTGTTTATGGTCGAAGAAGACAATGTAATGAACTACCAAGCAATAAACTTTTAATTCTTTACAAACAGTCACTTTTCTACTCGTGAAGACACAGTCTGGTGTTACAACCGGATAGACTGCTAGCACGAAGGAGGATTTGACCTAGCCAAATAAAGGTCTAATTCTATAGACTATTGGTCAGACAAATCTTCATTGTCTTTTGATTGTCTTCTTTATATACTAGCATTTAAATGGAACATTAAGCATAGTAATAATATGCTTAATCTATTAGTAATTGTTAGAGTAAAGTATTAATTATGTTAATTAATATTTACTCCCTTCTTAAGATGTCAACTCTTTTGCTTTATTTGTTTATATTTAAACACACATGCACAAGTTGTTTTTAAACTTATGCACTAGTTGTTTTAAATATAAACTTGCATGCATTAGTCTTGTAATAATTTAACTAATTATTACATGCACTTCTACTTTTTAGGTTTTCCTTTCAAGGCTTTCGATCTCCTTTATAAGGATGATCCATTGTACATTCAATTCATTCATTATATTGAGGATATTTTCTTCTTCATATTCTGAGTCAAACCCTTGCCCTCTTCTTCTCTCGACTTCCTTGTAACAAGTTTTTGTATGCAGGTGATCTTCGAGTTTTGTGGATTTGTATTGCTCAAATCCTACATGGTATCAGAGCCTAATCTGCTATAGCTTGTTCATGTTTGAAGGATTCAAATTAGGGATTTTTTTGTTGATTTGAGAGGTCTTGGTATTCTCTGTAGGACATTATTTTTTGTTTATTTTTAGCACTTTTTACAAAGAGGGTTTCCTGTAAAATTTGGGAGGGACCTATTTTTTGGTCATCTTGGCTTCAAATGAACCTCGCGGTTGCATTTAGAGCATCCAAGAACCCCAAGATCCATATAAAATTTGTCCAATTTGGACAAAGTTGGATCTGTGAGAAAAAAAAATATTTGCAATCGACCCCGACACGAATCCTGAGGAAATCACTATTTTTTTGGAGCACTTCTGGCCCAAACGGACCTCGCGGTTGCATCCAAAAGGCCTGAGATAATCAAAATCCATATAAGACTTGTCAAATTCCAACAAGTTGGCCTCTGAGGAAAAAAAAATTGCATACGAGGGTCGTACGACCTTGGCACGCACTCTGAGGTGCATGGTACAATTTTTTCAAAAAAAAAAAATTTTTTTAAATTTGGTTTTAGGGGTGCCGTCCAACGGCCACCATGAGCATCGCGCCCAGCCCAGCTCTACAGTCTCCGCCCGACCTCCGGCTTCTCCGCGCCACCCACTGTCGCTGATCTCTGCCTCCGGCAACCACCTACGATCTGCAACCATCGAAGCCCCTACCACTGGAGCCACCACCGGAGTCTGTCACCACCCAGCTCTGCCTGCGCCCAACTTCACCCGCACCTCTAGCCGGGCTCTTGGTCGCATGGGGGACAAGCCCCCTAGCCCCTACGCTTATTCTCTAGCCCCTGGTCACTCACATGACCAAGGCTTTTTTCTTTCAGCCCCTGGGGAAATTGAGACATGACGGTTGTTTGGATGTCAAAATTAGGCTCGTGTTTGTTGATGTCAGCAATGCTTTGCCCTCCCTTTTGAAGCTTTTTCAGGGTACCTAGGCTTTTTTGCCAATATCTCAGGCATCTAGGATCGTCATTGGGCGTACGATATATCATCAGAAAGCTGGTTCCAAGCCCGATCCAAATTTGCTGGTATGGTTTTGTGATTTTTCCATTTTGATGCTCTTTTTTCTATCAAAGTCAGATGTTTTCTATGATTGTGGCATTTTAGACCTCCTGCCTTCCGGGATCCGTTTCTCTTGCATCCGGGCTCCGTTTTTGGCAAACAAGATATTGCCAAAAATCTCTTTTTGAGCTTTTATCAAATTCGATGGTTTCATGTGTTTTTTTTCCTTTTTATGATGTCACCCATCCTCAGATCCTTACAGACACATTCTTTGGGCCCTCCAGCGCAGCTGTTGGTTTTTGCTCATATCTTGAGCATACGGTGTCAAAATTTGGCAAACAAGATATCATCGAAAAGCTAATTTCAAGCTCTTTCCAAATCTGGAGGTTATATTTTCTGATTTTGTTTTTCTAATGGTTTTTTTCTCTGTCAAAGCTAGATCTTCATTTTTGCACTCTGGGAGCTCTATCTTGCACATCCAAACTCCATTTTTGGAAAATGATATATTGTTGGAAAGCTTGTTCAGAGAGCTTTTCATTGCTATGAGTCATTTTTCCAGATTCTGATCTAGGCTCATTTTATTTAGATTCTTTCTTTTTTGTAGTCTGGTGGATATCTTGGTTGTTTCAGGTCTTGGGATCTCTTCCCTTTAAAGGATGGCTCATCTTAGGTTGTTCTTTTGTTTCAGTAGCCTTTGATCTTCTTTGAGCAGTGTATACTTCACTTTTGTAGCATTCTTTGATGCACATGCACTGAGATAAAGTGCCATTCTATTTCTTTGATGGGATCTTGCACATGTTCGTGCTATTTGTAATCGCACTCCATTATAAAGTGCCAGGGGGGTTTGATGTTTGCCTTTATTTGTCATCTTCTTTTTTCATGTGAGTGTTCCTCCAATGACATTAGCCTTAGGTATCTTTATTTTTGTTTGTACTCTCTCTGCATATTCGATGTTCCAGATTCATCTTCATCATGCAGTTCATATTGGATGATATTTTCAGTGTACCTGTCATTACTCCCTTGTCAGCAGTATGGGGGGGTTTCTACTATTGGTTCTACTACTTCCTTGGTTTGATTGTGTGAGCTATGTATTTAGTATTTGATCCTATGTACTAGGCGGTTGCAGTGGTTGGGTACCTATGCATTCCGACGAGATGGATCATTTACCATATAGACACTCTTTTCTTTCCTATTTTGGATGCACTCTTCCAGCTTTGATTGATCAACTCTTTAGGCTTTTGGTGTTTATTCCATCTATATCTTTGAGTTTAGGTGTTTGCCTTTGCTTGCCTCCTGATTCGAGTAGTGTTATTTGAGGGCACTCATGCAGATTATAGTCTTCTCTACCTGGTCATATTTTTATGGAGGATCTTCAAATCAGCAGTTACTTCTTGATAGAGTTTGCATCTTCTTGCTTCAGTGATGTTCTACATGTTCATTCTTGTTCCTATTTTCTGGAACATTCCTAGTTTTGGAGGCTTCTTTAGTCCTTCATATTAGTCTTTGTCTCTTTTTGGAGTAGAGTTTTTCCCATGTGGTTTTCTCTATTTCTCCACTTTATAGAGACTCTTTTTTGTACATGGGTACCTCATCAGGCCTATTGCTGGGACCCATTTTTATGCTTTTAGCATTGTAGTTTCCTTTGCTTTCTTTTTGCACTATTTGTAGCTGCATTGTTGCTCATCTTAAGGGGGGGTGTTAGAGTAAAGTATTAATTATGTTAATTAATATTTACTCCCTTCTTAAGATGTCTACTCTTTTGCTTTAGTTGTTTATATTTAAACACACATGCACGAGTTGTTTTTAAACTTATGCACTAGTTGTTTTAAATATAAACTTGCATGCATTAGTCTAGTAATAATTTAACTAATTATTACATGCACTTCTACTTTTTAGGTTTGCCTTTCAAGGCTTTCGATCTCCTTTATAAGGATGATCCATTGTACATTCAATTCATTCATTATATTGAGGATATTTTTTTCTTCATATTCTGAGTCAAACCCTTGCCCTCTTCTTCTCTTGACTTCCTTGTAACAGGTTTTTGTATGCAGGTGATCTTCGGGTTTTGTGGATTTGTATTGCTCAAATCCTATAATAATAATATGCTTAATCTATTAGTAATTATTTGCATTTAATCTGCCAATTAATAATAGTTTTGTACTACACATGCAATGTATTGTCAATTTGAAGATAGTTTGTGCCATGTGTGATGGTTAAGTAATGGGAAAGTTATGATGATTTAATTGTAGAACTACTGGTCCCTTGAAATGTTCAAAAAAAAATTCTCAAAAGATGCACTCTCATGGAATATGATGACTTTAGGTTATGCACAAAATGGATCTATCTTCTATCATGATGGCAATGGTTGGAGTACCTTGTATTCAATAGATGTTGGCAAGCGATCCTTCTTAGCTGTTGTTGTTTTAGATTAAAATACATACCAACAACAACAGCTAAGAAGGATCACTTGCCAACATCTATGTATGCAAAATTTTGGGAGTTGCATCTGAAACTTATGCTAAATAGACTTACTATCCAAATTGGATAAATTATTTTTGTTGTACATGGCAATTGGAGTCAAGTGTGTCTCTAAACATTGTGAGCTTTCCATATTCTTTAAGTGTTCTGTCACAATTATATTTATCAAAGATTGAATTAGGGATTAAGCATTTTTTGTCACAATTTTATTCATACATTGATGAGAATCAATGATGGAGAGTTTTTAGATTATGAGAAGACGTATATGCAATGGAGGCCAGAATGAATGAATGTTATTAGATGTTAATGGTGAATTTAGAGTGATGTTAGGGGGGGAGGGGCCAAATGAGCTTCCACCTTCATGTGGTTGGCCTTGTTAAGTAGAGAATATTAAACTATTCTTGAAACCAAGTGAAGCTCAAACAAAACCAATGACATATTCAATGGTCAAAAACACCTACTTCTATATGTTGTTGATCTCTATTTTTTTCATGGTGATTACTCTCCTCTTAAACATATGTTTAGATCTATTTTTTGATAGAAATGAAAAGATCTCATATCTTTTAAATAGTGAGATTATCCCAAGGACAATGATGTCCAGTGTTAGAATAATGAACACCATGAATTGGTGAAAAACACATTAAATGAATCTACTGTATCAAGAAAATTAATCATGAAACTTGATATTTCTCATATAAATCTTGATGTTTAAAACCATGATACCCACTTTCAACTAATAACAAGATATCCAACCAATATAATCAGTACATGGAATGATCAAAACTTGTAGACAAAGATTGTTTGCACGCCAAGCACTATACAAGAACAGTCAATAAAAGGACTGAAATTCTTTGATTTTAAGACTTCAAAACAATATAATCAATACATGGAATGATCAAAACTTATAATACCAATCAATGAATGCTTTTCCTATCAATGTTGCATTGAATAGAGAGTTTAATAATATAAACACCAGACTGTGTCTTCACATGCAGAGAAGTGTCTGTTTGTAAAGAATTAAAAGTTTATTGCTATGTCTAACTTGATAAATATATATTTTTTTTAAAAAAATTAAATTTTCTATCGCTTTTTTGACCACCCCTCGTCGCAATTTCAACCACCATTGATATGTCATTTCAACGAGAATGCTATACACTCGACGACTATTCCGACCATATATCCTCGCAATTTTGACTAACATTGGTCACGTAGATGAAAGGAATGGTTGATAATTCTTCCAGGTTGAAGTGATTATTTCGACAACAAGTCTGTCGATAATTCAACCTCTATAGATGTCACAATTTTGATGTCAGCATAATATGTCGAATAACCAATGAAAAAACTTCGACAATAATTATGGTCATTTGGTCAACCAATTGTCATCTAAAAATTGACTAATCCTCATTGAAAAATAAGCTAAAATTTACTAGTGTTAGAGGATATTGTAGTGCATGTAATTTGATTAAACCATTTGTGGAATGCATGTTATGATGTGTTTGGGTCCACTTTATCTCCTAGGGTGGACTGCATTGACTAAAAGTGTTTGTGGTGGTTGATTTTGTGCAAATAATATTTATCTCTATTGTTTCTGACCTAGTTATGTTTTTGATGATAAATATTGATAAATATAGATGTGTAGATGGTTGAGTTTGAGTGTAAAAGTATGTGGATTGAATTGTATTATGTTTGGATTAAATATTAATTTAGTGTGATGTGAAATTTAAAGAGAAAAGGTGCAAGTATGTGAGTTTGATAGAGTTGTTGCAGTGGTTGATCAAGAGATCCTACATCTTTTCAATTCATCATATCACTATGCCTTCTACAAGATAACAGATCTTTCAAAAATTTATGCATACCTATATCTTAAAATCTTTCCATGGAGAAGTTGTTTCCTTCAGTGATTTGAAAGTCCTTATATCTTGTCCTAAGCCATTGTGTCATAATCTGCAAATCCTTTTGAGGAGTAGTGAGCTCCTTGGCCTATGACCTAAATATTTTTAAAAAATTATTCATATTGTGTGTCATTATCACAATGGTTTTCCCACATTATTTTTTCATGTAAAATTATAGTCTTTGTGTGTCTTTCTTGTTATTACTATTGACCCCCTAATTTGTGGCTTGTGTTGATTATCAATGGGTAGTTCCAGAATTATTATAGTGGTGGGACAGGGTGCATCCTACAACACAAACTCTGATATTTTAGAAGATAACTCTTCATGGTTGGTGTTTGGAGAAAAGGGAGGAGAACCGCCTTTAATCAAACAACCTAAGCTAAGGGGAGGTGAAACATCAAATCAAATCTTTTTGGGGTAGGCTAAGAATGTGTCAAGTGGTATTTGTAGGGGTTGGATCTCCCTGGTCAGAGATTTATGTCATCATCCAATCATGACATGGTGCACCACATTTCCTTCATTATTGGAAAGAGAACAAGAAGCTAAAATCATATACATAGGGCTCACACATTCATATCCTACCATGGGAGGCATTGCAAGGGTTTGAATTAAGGCACCTCACTCCCAAAGAAAGTGTAATTCTTGTCAACAAGGGACAAAATATTTGATTCTATGTAGAGGCAAACATAAATAGCTCAAATAAGGTTTGAAAGAGATGAACTCACTTCCTAAAAACCATCTTTCCAAGGAGCACACTGTAGAAAACATAAATCTACTGGGACACACCTATGAGAGTTCAACACATGACACATTGATTAACAAAAAAGGAAAAGGCACTAAGTACATAGTCCCCATGATTTATTAAAAGAAAATATGCTAAGGTGAGAGAGAATGCCCTAGAAAGTATGTGTTATAGTATACACCCCTAGAATACAAGCCATGGGGTCTTATTCTCGGAAAAGAAAAGACCTTTGCAAATGATACAATATATTTCCTCACCTATTGAACCAGATTCTAATATTTGCCAACCTACTTTTCTTACAAATTATTGGGGCTTTATAGAAAAACCCTTGGTCAAAATGATCTTGGAATGATTACAATTCGATTACAATCAACTCACATGCTGAGAAATCTGATATGGATTGCTCAATTCATGTGTTGTGGACAAATGCTTGAATCTAATTGGTTTAATGCAACGTGCCTACCAGTTGAGCTCAACTGCAAAATTGTGGTTGCCTGATCAAAGGTGTCATGATTGCATGGGATAATACAAGCGTAAAAAATAGAAAAAATGTCTAAAAATCCATTAGTTGTGGAGTTCCCTCTAGGAAAGAATATTCCTTGAAAATGCATCGATAAACCTTGTTGAAGAGAGGGTGTCCAAGGGGACACTTGGCGGGCTAACAGAACTTTGGAGAGGTACATCCTTTGCGGAGTGGTTAGAAACTTTGAAGGGATGAAACATGTCAGTTGGCATCGAGACTTTGAATGTTGTGAACTTCTATATGTGATTAGAGACCAAAGTCAAACACATGAAGCATTTAAGGTGATGTAGGAGTCTACATTTTGGCAACTTTCAGGGGATCTTGGCCTACCAAGAGTGAACCTCAAAACCTTTGCTTGCATAGACCAAAGACATATTCATTGGGTTGGAGTCAAATCAATTTGGATTTCTCAGATCAATTATCTTCATGAGTTGCTTGAACAAACATTCAAGGCAACAGAAACTTGCATGCAAAAGAGAGATCAGATATTTTCCTTTAAAAAGAAAGCCAAAATATTCAATCAAGGCAAGGTTCAAACCCAAGGACTCGAAGTGTGAAACCAACTATAAGGGAAAATACTAAGAGAGAAACAAGAGATAAAAGCATAAGCAATTTTAGTGAAGAGATGCCAAAAATCACATTTTTGAAACCAACAATCCAAATCATCTAACCAATAACCATAGAGGAAAGGGATACACCAAGAACAAAAGGAAAGTGACTATATCTGATCCTAGTTTTGGAACAAAACTTTATGGTTGATACCCTATGGAGTCAATAAAATTTAAATAAGCATAAGATTAACATATAGAAATATAAAATTATATCTTCTGTGGATTTATTGTGGGTGCAAGGAGTTAATCATTTCCTTTACTAAGGTGATGAAATGGTTTCCACGTGTCTGCTAGATTATGTAGGTGATATTCATTCCATATCCAACTGAATAGAGCCTTGCTAGTAGTTAGGTGTCCATAGCCTTGATAAGGTTATCACCTTAACAGATGTCAACATTTCTCTATTGAAAGCCAAACATCCATATCCCCAGTAGAGTTGTTTTGATTAAGGGAAAAAATAGGTTTTGAAGGGACCTGAAACCCTGTACAAAGAAAAAGATTAAGATAGAGCATTAGGAGTACACCATACACAATAGATCAGCCATAACAAAAGGCCACCATCCCCAAGAAACCACCCAAAAGAACTCAGCCAAAGAAACACCCACACCATTGTATAAGATAAAACATTGGAAATCCACAACAAAAGATACACTAACTATTTTTTTGTCCCCTTCAAATGAGATCGAAGGGTCATGTCAAAAGTCATGGAGGATCTCTTAGAATTTTTGCTTTTAACTATAATGCAACCTTCTTCAACACTAGCATCCTTATCCTGATGGTACAATGATTCCAGAGCTGGAGAACCAGCCCCCAAAAGTGGGGTTGAGTCACCCAGAGAAATAGCCAGCATAGGGCCGCCATTAGATCCATCCGAAGGGTGATCAAGATATGGAGTAGTAATGTCAGATCCAACACCTAATAAAATACCATCCTTTCCAACAAAGCCAGCACCCACCGAATCAAAAAAAAATCTAGTATCACCCAGCGTAGAAAGAGAAGGTTCAGGTCTAGCAATCAGAACAGGGATAGATCTAGCAGCCCCAAAAAACCCTTCACGAACATTAATATTAGGGCATAATCCAACCTTCTCACCAGGAGGTAGAGGATTGCCAATATTAGGAGTAGCCTCCATCTCAAGGTGGGATGAGTTTTTCAAGACATTGTAATGTTGGGTAGAAGCACCCTTCCACCAAGAAGGAGAAGATTTATTCTTCTTGGAAATGAAGCCACGTTGGGATGAAATATGACCACTCTTAAAACATTTACGACATCTAAAAGGAATTCCTTTGAAGTCAAGCTACTGGATCCAAGGTCCCAAGGATGATTCAATTTTAATTTTAGTTGGGAGGCCCTTCGAGGTATCAATTTCTACCAAGATACGAGAAAAAGTAGAATGATACATATTATCAAACTCATTATCAATCAACAAGAATTCCCCCAAAGCCCCACCCACTTCCTCAAGGATAGAATCATGCCACAGATGAAGAGGCAAATTGGGGAGCCTGACCCATATAGGGATAGAACTAAAGACTTCAGTGGAAGGATTGAAATTAGGGTGTGATGGCTTGACCATGAACAGAAAGTTTTCATCCTCCCAACAAAAGAAATAATCACATAGGATCATAACTCTATCCACAACATTATCAAATTTTGCAATGAACAAGCCTTTTTCCATTGGATAGATGTTAATAGTACTTGATAATTTTGGTTCCTATCTTCAAGAGATCCAATAATGCAGTTGGGGAAGGCTAGGCCAAAAACCTCAAAACTGGCAAATCAGTCCGTGGGATTTAAAATTTTCATTATTGTTCATCAAATCTCTATCAGTAGCAAAGGATAACTTGACAGATAAAGACCCAAAAATAGGAATTGGGGCAATGGAATCCCCATTTTTAGTGGAAACCATGCATCCCTTTGCAACCACAACCATCTTGGAAACAAAATCAGCAAAAGACCCTGCCAACCCCACAAAAGGAAAAGCACCAGCAAACAATGAAGCACCAACTACTGATGATGCACCAGAAGATAGAAAAACACTAGTAGTTGATAAAACCCTAGAAGCTCCAGCATCTGGCAACACACCAGTAGACAAAGAAGCTCCAGAACCTGATAATGCACCAATAGACAATGAAGCTCCAATAACTGGCAACACACCAGTAGCTGATGAGACCCAAGAAGCTCCAACATCCAATGAAGACAACAACTTCCCAACCAACTACAAAACTCTAGCGGAAGGAAAAACCCTAGCCATAGCTTCAACAGCCGGCAAAACCCTAGAAGCTCCAACATCTAGCAAAGTTTGCAACTTCCCAGTCGACTGCAAAGCTCCAGCGGAAGTTTGCAACTTCCTATCTGACTGTGAAACTCTAGGGGAAGGAAAAACCCTAGCCACAGCTCTAGCAGCCGATGAAACCCTATAAGATCCAACAACGAAGTTTGCAACTTCCTAGTCGACTGCAAAGCTCCAGCAAAAGGCAAAACCCTAGTCAAAGCCCTAGCAAATAGCTCCTCCCCAGTAGAGTTGTTAACATTGTCTGAGATTTGCATTTTTCATTTGTTTTCTTTTTTATTTTTTTGTTATTTCCACTTTTGCCTCTTTGTATTTAGTACAGAATGAATGAATATGACATCATCCTTCTAGGTTGGCTAACAAGGTGGTAGCAAAATAGTCTGGTTTTTCACTTAGAGGATAGAGGAAGGACATCTCAATGCCATTAGTACAAGTATTTAAAGTGAAAAACATACAAAATCTAGCTAGATATCACCAATTTCATGTAATAATAGAAATTAATGCTAAATTTTTTGATAAAATGTGTTGTTACACTTCGATATAAAAAATAATCTTTTATTTTAAACTAGGAGTAAATGTAGTTACCTTTTTTAAGAATTTGAGGAGTATGGACCTCCTCCGTTAGCACAATTGACAGCCAAAACTGGGCTCATATTTTTATAAAATAGATAGATGGTGACCTTGGAAAATGAGAAAAGTACCTTTTATAAAATGATGTGGCATTCTCCCTTGTGTGAAGTAAATTCAAAAATGCTTGCAAATGTGGTCGACTACTCTATAAAAAGGGCAATGTATTCAAAAGGAGACATAACCATTTAGAAGAGTTTGAGAGTCGAGAGTGAAGTATTTAGATAGATTAGCCTATAAGTATGGATACTCCTATGAGATTGACCTTCCCATTTCCCCAAGATCCTTTCCTAGGACTTATAGATGATGATAGGCTAGTTGCATTGGTTAGGATGGACGACAAATTAGTTCTCACTATCATTAAATGGGTGTTGGGTGAGGATTTTCCGCATAGTGAGGACCATTATTGGCTAAACATATATATTTCATCTAGATTTTTAGGCTCTCTGCTAGACCTAGGGGAGTCTATGGATATGATAGTCTATCTTGCAATGGTTACATTTTGTAGAATTCATTATGGGGGGCTCAAGGATGTACTTTCTATGGCTCGAGATGGAGTCAAATTTCCACTAGAAAATGACTTGAAGATTTATCTAGAGATGTGAGCAAATGTGTTATTCATTCCTTTTGTTATGAATTTATACTACCATCCCCTTGACATCCATCATTTATATGCACAAAATAGGGTCAAATTTCTAAAGAAATATCTAGACCCAGATGAGGAAATAGATGATGAGGAGATAAAAGAATTCTACATAAGGCTTCTATTTGAGAAAGCCTGGGACTCACCCACTGAGTCAAGAGAAAGGGGATCTTCTAACTCAAAAGAGAGTGTGAGGAATGGAGCAGATGAATTAGGAGATGACAAACCTAGTTTTGGAGATGCTTGACCCATGCCTTGAAAAACATGGTTTTCTTTCAAAAGAATGTTATGATATAGAAAATGTTAATGACGAAGAAAATCTTGTTAGTTTTTTACAAATTTTGAAATGTACATAGATACTGTGGATAAAAATAAATATATGATTTTTTCTCATTTGTCTCATTGTCTACATATAATTTTCTTGTCATTTGTTGCTTTGAAGTGCTCAATTCTTTGAATTTTAGAATGAACCTTTAATTTTTTCTATAAAGAATTAAAAATTCATAACATTGGGGTCTCATTGTTGTACAAAAAATTGGTGATGAGACTTAGGATACCTTTTTTGATAACGTGCAAAAAATAGGAAAACCCTTCTACATTGGCACACTTTCTCTTAACAAACAAAAAGGGTTAGTGCAACATAAAATAAAATCACTATTTAAAATTTAGGACTTTGAAAAATGATGATCACAATTGTGAAAGATCTTTTGCGACTAACAAGGGACTAACGACTATACACAAGACACCAAAAAATGTCACCTTTCACAATAGTTCTTATTAAAAAGGAAACACACCAAACAAAACAAAACCTAACTATCCACACTAACTAACCGCCTAAGCTTTTTATAAGAAGCTATTTACTGGGCTTTGGAAGTAGCCACCCTTGTATCCTAGCTTTTTCATTTTAATCAACAACTCCAACAAATTATGGAAAAAGAAAGGAAACGTGGGTCTTACCCTTCTTGGGTGTGATACGTCAGAGGTGATGACATCATGACTCAACTTGGGTACTTCCTCTAATATCACACAAGATGATGTCTCAAGATCTCTAACAAGACTCTCTTCATGATTTGACATGAGTATGACATTGATAGACTAACAATAAAATGGTTCTAAATGATACATTATTGGGCACCCTTGGGCTTTTGTCAAATGAGTTACAGTGCGAGATGTGTTGATGTATTCCTAGATATAGGCAACTAGTGGCTCTACCTCCTAGGGCATAGGGAATAACTCCATTTGAATGGTTACAATCCATTCATCAAGTGAAGACAAAAAGGCTTCTAGCTCATCCCAAAATCGTATGTCATCATTTTATGCTTCTCTTTACTCACCAAGGAGCTTAGGGGGAGATTCTTGTAGTGACTCTTCTTCTAGAAGAGTCTATAGTACTTCCAAAGCTTTCAAAGTTGGAACCTCATCCTCTTCTATGAAATAGGGGAGCTCAGAAAAGAGAAAATTCTAATCATTTTCCTTCAGATGTAATAGGAAAAGGCTATCTTCTTCACTCAATTGTCTCGGTTGTGGATCTTGCTGACTTTTATCACTTTTATGCTTTGAGTGCCAAACCAACAGACTGCCCTTGAACAATCAAATCATATCTGACATTAGGGACTAGAAAGAGAACTCTAAAAATTTTCTCCAAATAATTTCATCTCCCATTGAACATGAAACTTATGGAACCTCTTCATGCATACTACTGTTCTCCATGACATGATCTTTTTCCAAATATGGTTCCTCAAAAGAGGCCTCCAACATTACCAAGGAATTCTAGAGGATACTCTACTTCTTTTCAAGCTTAATAATCCTCAGCTTGCATCAAAGATTGAGCAACATATCCTAAGCACTAGGAACTGGGTTTGTATGACAAGGTTGAGGAGTAACCCAATCAACATAGTCATAGTAATTTGGGTCCATGACCTAAATGGACCCCAATCGATGCTTGTCATATATAATTGCTTTCTACATCAAGCTGAAAACTCCAATGCATGCACTGACTTTGGCAATTGCATTTAGTTTTGTTCCACTAGGCACACTAAGGGAAAATAGTTGATCTCCTAATTTGTGGATCTCATCGATTATCAAGGGAAATTTTAGAAGTGTTGTAGTGGTGGGATGGGGTATGCCCAACAACATTGTTACAAGTAGTAGTTATCATTGCACCAAAAGATCAACCTGTTAATGCCCAATACAACCACTAGACTTATAGAAGACACAGGAGGTAGTTAAGCCATGTCATGAATCCCAAGGGGAGCGCTGACCATTATGCCAACAATCTCCCCCTTAGTATTACCTGAGGAGATTTGAACCTATGACCAAGCTCTAATACCACTTGTTATAAGTAGTAGTTGCCGTTGCACCAAAAGATCGACCTATTAATGCTCGATACAACCACTAGACTTATAGAAGACACAGGAGGCAGTTAAGCCATGTCATGAATCTTGAGGGGAGCACTGACCATTATGCCAACACAACACAACCTTAGAGATTTTAGAAGTTGGATCTTCATGGTTGGTGTTTGGAGAAAAGGGAGGAGAACCACATTTAATCAAATAATCTAAGCTAAGGGGAGGTGAAACATCAAATCAAAGCTTTGTTGGGTGGGCTAAGAAATTGTCAAGTGGTATTTAAAGGGGCTTGACCTCTTTGGTCAGAGCTTTATGTCATCATTCATTCATGACATGATGCACCACATTCCCTTCATTATTGGTAGGAGAACGATAAGCCAAATCCATGGACATAGTATAACACCTATTTAGGGAACCACAGAAAACAAACCATCTAACTACTAAAAGTACAAATAATTTTCCTTTTTTTATTACCGATGAGATATGCATCATTTCTAATACAGAAAAAAACACTTGTTTGCAAAACTCAAATGTGAGATTACTAACCAACCTAAGTCCTCACAAGTTCCCTAACGTCGCTACTAAAGCAAAATAATCAACCATATTTAGATCCATTAAGATATGCATTGAATTGTGATATTTTTTAGTCTATATCTTAGTTAAATGTAAGGTAATCAACAATCATTATTTGAATTATCAAATCAAGCCATTACTTCAAAACTAATCATTGAATACATAACTTCTACTAGTCTATGCTTAATATTAGTTTTATTTAGATATTAAGTTAGAGATAAACATTCATTAGGGTATGCATTGTCTTATTACTATACACTCATTTTAAATGTATTAAGTAAACATAAACCTGTCACTGATTAATACAATCAAGTTAGTGTCTCCATCCATCATATCATAGCTACCCATTGATTACAAGTCTAATTTCCACAAGTTATCATTCATAATAATTCCTTTGAAAATTAAATTAAAAGATGAGATTTTATTTCCTTTCTATCATTCACTTGGATACATTATAGCATAACAATTCCTAGGTGCATTTCCTTTCATAAACATAAAGAAATACTTTAGAGAAATTTCATTATTGAAACCACATCTTTAAATTCTCTAAGATAATACATGTTCACCCTTCCCTTTATTTTCACCTAGAGATACCATTTTCTCTTACATTTCCTTTCATTTCATTACATAAAATATCAAGTCCCCTTTCAGGTGCTCACATCATATCAGTACATTTGTATTACATCATTATGAAGTACATGATATAATAGATAGGTCTTCAACTATAGCCAAGAATGGAACATAAGAAAAATCATCCTGAAACCATGAACAATACCTCGATAACATTTTCCACCCAAATATGTGGAACCACAAAGTTCCACTCTCCCTCAAGCTAGGAGATAGAACAATATCTACATAAGAACAAGGGCATAAATAAGGGCATGAAGATTCCCTTCCCAAAACATAGCACAACAAAGCAGAGAAAACATAATGCAAGAAAAAGGACTACCAGAGGAAACACCATCAGAGTGATTGATTATAGCATACTGACTAGGTGAGTTTCATGGCATAACCCTCTTGTCAGGATTCATCCTAGAGATCATGGCCAACCAAGCACACTCGGGCCTTCTCCATGGTTGCACATGACCTTGGTACTCCAAAAGGACATATGTAGCCTTAAGAATAACCTTTTTTTATCTTGTTTAATGTGAAATTCCCAACCCCCCCATTTCCTGGTTAATTTTATTAATGTTTCCACTTAATTACCTACTTTGGGCCCTGGTCTCCTACTTCATAATATCCCCTAGTGACCACTTCTAGGTCCTAGCACCTATGGTGAGCCACTCACCTAGAGCACCTAGGTTCCATACACTTAAATAAAATCATGAAAGAATAGGTAACTCATCAACATAGTTACACAATCCATATGAAATCAAGGCATGCATAGATTAGGTTTAGGAACCCTTTGGTTGTTCCTAGTCCATCGAACAACCCTAAACCCTAATCTAGCCTTCAAAACTCATAAGGAGATATTAAAATGCATCATACACGATATAAAAACAATAGCTAATGTAATAAAGGATCAAATGAATCAAAAATAAGATCCTAAATCCCTCTAGTAACCTAAAAGCCTCTAATACTTGACAACTTCCTAAATTGGTTTATTTTAAACAATGTTTAAATGCCAAGAATAGTTCTAGATGAACAATAACCCATATCTTTCACAAAAAAGTATAATTAATCTAATAAATTCATGAGAATAAAGAAAAAATCGCTATATACTTTCTCTAAAATTTATATTAAGATCCTATGGGTGGGAATGAAAGTTATGGCTTATGTTCTAAAATAGAAAACATTAGTTAGGGTTTAGACTTGCCTTTACTAAAATGGTTGTAACTTTCACAAAACATTAAAAAAAACCATAAACCAATGGAAAATGAAAGATACGATAGAGTACCATATCTAATATAAATTTATATTTTTACATAATCATACCAGCCTGTACCATACAAATAAATTTGACAAAAAACTCAGAACTGAGAATGGACAGAAATAGTCTAGCAAAACGTCTATAATAGGGAATTAATTCGACCCTAAAAAGGAAATATGAAAGATACCCATTTGTGATCTCTGAATTTACCTTCCATATCATCAACTAAGAAGATCCATAGACTCAATTTAGATTATAAAATAATAGATCTCCAAAAATAGGTTGCTAAAAACCTTAGGAAAACACTGGCAATTTTCACAAAAAAGAACTCAAACTTTTAAATAACTCTTAAGAATAGAAATTAAAGATATAATACATAATGAGAACATATAAATAGATCCATATTATATTAGATAAATAATTCAATCCATACCTCAAGTCCTATGAAGATTCAATCGAAGAAGGAGGAAGGAGACAAAGAGAGGAAGACTAATCCAACTTGAGATATATCATTCAAACCCTCTCCACTTTTAGAAATATCCATGGAAGAAGAAGAACCAATTACACAAAAAAAAAAAAAAAAATTCTCTCAACCCTTGAAACTCTCATATATGACTCTCTCCTCAAAACAAATAAACCTTATAAATCCTTAAAGAATTATGCTCACAAACCCGCCCTCACAAATCATAAATTTTTCTCCATAAATCTCCATAAAAAGTAAAACCAATCTCTCCTCAAGGTTCCATCCCCTCTCCCCTCAAAATAAAAAGAGAATCGATATAAATAAATGTCCTAGAGGTAACTAACCCACAACTAACTCTTAACTAAAAGACATAATTAAATAACTCAATATAATTCTAAACTCACAACTATATAGTACATAAATATTACTATAATGATTGCTTTTATAATCACTAATAAACATATTTATAATATGTGGCATAGAATATATATAATAATATGCAACCTATTCATATTATTAATAATTAGTAATTAATTCATTTGAAGAATTCAGGGTAACGCACGTGCGTAGAGAGGCCAATTCGTTGGCGAATTGCTTTCCAACGTTGGTGTTAAAGGTTCTTTGGAACACAAGCTCAATTTTTTTAAGAATTTAGTAATCTTCAAAAGGAAGATTTAAAATTTTCATAAAATCCCCTTTTGGAATCATGACATGGTAAGGTGACAAAAGACTTATGCTTTTAGAGGCACTGGAGTTTATGTAGGCTCATGTAGAGGACAATCATTAATGGGTATTAAGGGAGGATGAACGATTGCATATTTCCATAGATTCACATAAGGTGGGAAAGGTGTTGAGTAATGATGGCATCCTTTTCGCAAATCCAGAACCCTTGGTGGTGGCTTTAAGAGCCTTTCTTGATAGACGAGTGGAACTCATTGTTGATTCAGTAAGCGGTGTTGGAGGTTGTTTTTTGGCCAACTATGGAGGCAAACATTTTTCTATCATCTCCTGGGAAAATTCTTGGATTTCGAGGAGGTATCTTGGTTACAAAAGAATGAGGCATGTCCTTTAAGTTTGATAATCTGGAGTTTTGGTTTGTAGTTTGCAAAATGTTTGGGGAGAAATTTCTAAATTTTGACCTTAGGTCATGCGTAAACTTGGACATTTCATCTTGTTTGTGGTGTTGACGTTGATGGTGGGTGATTCCAAGGAGGAGGTGTTGCTAGTTTCTCGAAGGTGCTCCAGTCATACAAAGAGCAAAAATAGGGAGCGTGATTGATGATGGCCCATGGCGCTTGGTGGGTGGCGGTGATGGGGAGTTACAACCATTGGTTATGTGTTCATCGAACCACCCAGTAGAATCATATTTCCATAGGTGTAGCAAGGGTGGTTGGATTTATTAGGTTTTCTGAAGAAAATAGATGTGGAGAAAGTTGAGGTGGAGGGTGTTAGGAGTTGGATGTAGAAGACTACCCCCTGAAAACTTTGGCTCCAATTGACTAGATGGAGGGACCCTTAGTGCGTAGACAAACCCGGTGGTGGGTGTGGATTAAGCGAAGGGAAATTTAGGCATTCCCCGGGAGATGGTAGGAGGTTGGTGATGGTTTGACATATGATGTTGATGTTAGTATTCTCTAGGAGGATAAGAAGAGGAAGGTATCTATGGAACCGGGGCAGGGTGGTGGAGCTTGGGTTTTGCAACTAGAGGTGCTTCGGCCAACATGTGTGGAGGTGACTTTGGACAAAAAAGTTGTGAGGAATTTATAAAATTCATGAGTACTGAGGATGCCTATTGGTTTGAATGAAGTTGTTTATGGTCCTTGTTTCTAGTTAGTAGGTCTCTAGTATGCCGAGGCATAGATTTTGGATGGCATTTTGGATAGTTTTTTGTATGTAATGAACTTCTATTAGTGAGTTGTTGGGGCGTCAAGTTTAGTTTTGTTATTTTAGCACCACATCCTTTCTTTGTATGGAAATCCCGGGAGTGGCAACGACTGTAATAATTTGCAAAATCAATAAAATATATCTATTATCTATAAAATAAAATAAATATTAGTAATTAAGAATATCATACCTTGCATTAAGTAATATTAATTATTAACAATACTATACTTTACCTTAGTTCCAAATATGCACTCTATATATATATATATATATATATATATTATATATACACACACACCACACATGTATGTGTGTTTAATATATATATATACACACACACACATGTATGTATGTGTTTTATATATATATATATATAATATATATATATTATATATATATATATTTATATATATATATATATATATATAATATATATATATTATATATTAATCTCACACACACATATACATATATATTTATATATGTTATATATATATATATGTATATTATATATGTATATATATGTATATATATATATATTATGTAATATATATATATATATGTTATATGATATATGATTCTATATGTATATGTATATATGTATACATATATACATACATATATATATATGTAGTAAGTATGTATGTATGTATAAGTTATATGTGATTATATTTGCATGACTATGGATATTGGTTATAGTGCATATTTGGAACTAAGGTAAGTATAGTATTGTTAATAATTAAGTAATATTTAATTATTAACAATACTATACTTTACCTTAGTTCCAAATATGCACTATAACCAATATATATATAAAGTATGTATGTATGTATGTATGTATGTATGTATGTGTGTTGTGAGAGATTAATATTATATATATATTATAATATATATATATATATATATATATATATATATATATATATATATATATATATATATATATATATATATTTATATATATATATATATATATATATATATATTATATAATCTCTCTCTCACACACACACACATATATATATATATTAATCATTAAC